>OZ005661.1:15183818-15783818 GCA_963930645.1 Salticus scenicus
CTCGAAACTTTTAGTTACGAGTCCAGTACTCTTATCTACCAGGCTACGCTGCCTAAATAGCATTTAATTAATCATATTTCGTTCAATGTGGCATGTTGAATAAAAGACATAATTTTAAAAGATTCTGTTTAAAAAAAAAAAAAAAAAAAAAAAAGAGGTGATCTTCGAGCTGAATAAATAACCTGACAACATAACAGCAAGTATTTACGTTTAAAAATTTAATACAATCATAAATTTAAATTTAATCAATTTAATAGATTTCCTAAATGGGTACTTCTGTTTCCATTTGTAACTAAAAGCGGTCTTAAACCTCCCCAAATGAGTTAAAGTTCTAAAGAGTCCACAGAAATGACGCAAAATTTTATGATACGTTTAATGTAGTATGAAAATCTTCAAGTTGAGTTTGGGTGGGTTTAACGTCATACTAATATTAGGCCCGCTACACACTGACGAGACATGAGACAAAGTTTGAAGCGTCGTGCGACATGCGCATGCTCTAAATAAAACTTCATCTCCTGAAAACTACTTAGAGCATGCGTGTGTCGCATGTCGCTTCAAACTTTGTCTCGTGTCTCTTCAGTGTGTAGTGGGACTTACGCACTTTGCAGGGTGTTGAATTACTTCCTAGGGTTGGTCCGGAAGCATGCCATCACAATTTTGATCCTTTGCAGAAATCATGGCTACCCCTCTTCATAAACCTTTAGTTTAGAAGTACTAATTTAACGAAACATGAAGGATATGGTCTTTGCCGGGCTCCATCATTGAACTTCTTATTCACAAATTAAAGATCAATGCTCTGCCAACGACTCTGTGGCTACCGCGGCCATGAAAATTTGTAGATCTCTAGCACTAAATTAAATTCCATCACAAATTTATGTTTTAATTTATTAATTTATGTTTTTGTACATCATGAATTGAAATGCTACATTTAAATATCATATTGCCTTAAGGGCCCGCTTCACTCACCGCCGCCGGAAGCCGAAACTAATGTTATTCTATGGGAAATTTTTCTTTACAGATAACTTATTAACTAATACATATTTTTAAATTCTGTTTTCACATTCTGAAAATTCCCAGCTGTTAAATTGATGGACCTTTTTAATTTTTTTTTTTTTTTTTAATGTTATTTTGAAGCTGCAAAATACGAATTTTCAATATGCGAAATTTTTTCATTTTGCAATTTCAAAATAAAATATTAAAAATTAAAAAAATACATTTTTTAAAAAGGTCCGTCAATTTAACAGTTGTGAATTTTCTGAATGTGAAAACAGAATTTAAAAATATGTATTAGTTAATAAGTTAATTGTAAAGAAAATTTTCCCATAGAATAACATTGGCTCGGGCTTCCGGCGACGGTAAGTGAAGAGAGCCGTTAACTTGTTCTGTGTTCGATTGTTTGTCTTTTATCATGCTATGTTTTGAAAACTTCATAAGATTAGACTTTTAATTCTAAACATTTGTTTGCTTCCCTCATGGCAAAAAACTGAATTTTTGACAGAGAAGAATAACACTTTTTTTTTCATTTTATATTTCCTGTGACATATTAAGATTGAACGATGCAATATGCATGTCATATTTTTTCTGTAACTTGATATTGAACATCCTGTTTCAAAAAACATCATTTGAAAACAGTTGGTAACTCATCAACAATCCTCTACATTAAACATATTAATTTTAACTTAAAAAAATAATAAGAAGAATGACATGAAATGTTTTCTCATAACATGTATTTCTTTCCCTTGTTAATCTTAAATATTTGAAATTTTAGCGGAAAAAAAATTAATTAATTAATAAAATATAGCACCTAAAACAATTATGCGCCTTAAATGCCTATATATTTACGTATTAAAAAAACAATTTACTAATTCTCCCAAATCAATTAGAGTTAAATACATATTTCGATAAAATTTAGGATGTTTGAAATACGCAATACATGTTAACCTTTGTGCATTTTGAATGCCGGTATTTATTATTATTGTTATTATTATTATTATTATTTAATTTTTCTTCATTTAAAGGCTAACATTTTTCAATTAAATAAGAGAAAGATAACCTTTATAAAATAGTGGTATTCAAAATGTGTGCTAGGAATACAACGAATAAAGTGGACAACTATGGAATGGATATAATGCATTGGAATTCGGAATTTCTCATGTAATTCTTACATGAGACAAATCAGTAAGAAAATAATAAATAAATTAAAGCAAACAAAGAATAAATTACATTTGAGAAAGTTTAATTAATTAATTTAAATAAAACAATATTCAATTTAAGCATTTTTCATTCTCTGAAAATTATCGGCATTAATTATATGACATTATTTTTAATTGACTTTCTTAATTGACATTAATTTTATTGACAAAATGCAAATAATTATTCTTTCCCCCCTTTTTTTCAATCACTTCATTTATTAAATAGTTTTAAATGTGATAAACTTGCATTCGTTTGCCTGTATAATCAAAAACATTAAGTTTATACTATAATTCTTGAAAATTACATCATCTGATAAATGTGTTTTTCTATTATTTTCTGCCACTAATACGCTCTTCTAGTTGATGCCACACGCAGAGGATAATTTGCAAAATTTATCATGCATTTTACAATTATTCATAAAATTTCATTGTAACTCTCCCCACACCATCTTTTTTTTTTTTTTTTTTTTTTTTTTTCAATCACTTCATATATTAAATAGTTTTAAATATGATAAACTTACATTCTATTGTCTGTATGATTGGAAACATTACTACTCTACTATTGTCCTTGAACATTACATCATCTGATTAATGTGATTTTTCTACTGTTTTCTACCGCTAATACGTTTTTCTAGTTGATGCCAGTCGCAAAAGATAAATTACAAAATTTACTATTTTTTTCTCAATTTGAAAAAGTATAATCAGTTATCTATTGTTTATTTGGCGTCATTGTATTTCTGCGGAACAATTAAAAATATTGACAAAGGTAAAAAGTAAATACCATTATAGATTATTTATCTAAAAAGATAATCTTATCATTGTTTAATCTTTTCCGTTGAAAGGAAGTGTAATATTCTATAGTCACTATTTGTTTATAATTATATGTTTGCAGAAAGAAAATTATATACATCTATTAGCCTTAATCTTACAACTTTTAGTTGCATTGTATCTACTGCACGCAACTTGAAAAAAAATATATATATACATCGATAGATAGATTGATAGATAGGTAGACAGATATAGACATATGTGTAACACAAGTGTATTTGATACAGGGGAACATAGTAAGTTTTACCGATGATGATGAAGAGATTTTTCTTGAAAATGTTTTTACTTATTTTATTTTAATTTTCGTACTGAAAGCATTATAAATTTACAACAGCATAAATATATTTTTCTCTATTTCTACTCTAAAATTTACACATTAACTTTTGATCGTATAAATGTAATTTATTTCATCTAATGTCCTTTACAGATAATAAAGATATACTTTTTTCAAAAAATTCAAAAAATATTATAATGCATAACAAAAATTGCTGGAAATCCAATAAAAATCTTATAATCTTAAAACTCTGAAATATATGGAAAATAAATTTAATTTATGAAAGCAAATATGTTAACATTTGTTTCAAGTAAATGTGACAATAAAACATATTTATTTAAATACATTTTTTTTTTTTAATCTTAAAGAAGAAGAAGAAAAAAAAAAGTTTCAACCCTCCTAGTCTTCTTAAATAGTACTTTTCAGGTCTGTAAACGCATCTAAATAAAACGTTTTCGATTTTCACTTCTTCTCTTGCTAATGGGATAAGGAAAATATTTTCTTAGTTGAAATTCCCTCAACCATGAAATATGAGTTTTTATCTTCAGGCAGACATCAATGATGGGCAGTTTCAGAACTTGCAAGCAATATTAAATAATAACTATGTTTCATTGAATGCGGAATTTATTGTAGTAACTTGTTGGAGAGAAATATAGTCATTATGTTCAAACTTACACAACAAATACCATCCTTAGTTTGAATTGTGAGTTAAAAAGATAACATTTTACAAGATGCTCACTATAAGTAACGCATTGTTATTACCGGGTTCTAAATCACTTATAGTTCTTCCCAAAATTCTCAGGTGGAGAAATCATTGTTATAAGAAAACAAATTAAAAGAATTCGTTAATAAATAAGCCAAGATGAAACAAATAATACTTCAACTTTATAGGGTAGGTGCTCCAGTGATTGACATGCTCCAGTAATTGACACCTATCCCGAAATAATTAATAGATAAGAAAAATAATAAAAGCATATATTTTGCATATAAGAATTTTAACATTTTATGTCAAACACTAGAGCCTAGGGTGCTAATAGCTAGTAAAATGACCAAATAGCAGTGTCAAACACTGGAACATAGGGTGCTAATTACAGGTAAAATGAAAAAACTGACAGTGTCAATTACTAGAACATTGAGTAGATGCAAAACAAAAATTCATAAAATAATAATAATAATAATAATAATTATCAAATGTATATATTTTAACATATATGTGCTTCTGAATGTCTTTCATGCCATTCGTATTAATTTAAGATTTATAAAAATATTTTCTGGTGACTAGAAGATTTAAAAACATCAGAAATTGCTCTAAAAGTGCCAATCACTGGAGCACTAACCCTACAAGTTTATTTTTTTTTTAATCTAATGTCTTAAAAATATTAGTATTCAATATAATTTTTAGCATCATTTTACATTAATGAGCCGTTATTAGTGGCCAAATAATAGTACATGTAAAATTTTACAATTTGGTTTTCTTCCTTTTTTCCTTTACTTTTTTTTTTCTTTTTCCAGAGAAAACAGTATTTGTTAAAAAATATTATCAATAAGGGTTTCATAATTCGATGATGGCTTACAATATAATATTTTGTATAAAAGTGTTGATATTATATGGTAAAAAATTCCAGACCCGGAGAAACTTACGACAGTGGGTTTTCCCTACATCACCGAAGGCAGAACACCATTGTCAATCGAGACAGTTTTAGTCTAATTAGCTTAATTTATTGATTGGACTTCAGGATTTTAAGTTCACTTTTAACTAAATAATTTGTTAAATTTTTATTCAACATAACTGAAGTCATAGAAAGCATTTAACTCTTTAACTGATGTATACAATCGCATTATTATCATACAATGAAAAAAAAAAGGGTAAATTTTGATATATGTAATGTTAAATTACACATGTAATGTAAAATTACAAATAAAGGAAAGTACACTGTAAAAAATAGGTTCTTAAAAATAAGTATATATTGTCTCAAAATAGCCCCGAAACAATATATAGTTAAATTTGAAAACCCATGTACTCATTTTTTAGTATATTGACATGCTCAAAAATGGGGTTGACCAATAGGAATCCCAATATCCTCATGTTTGACATGTCAATGTATTCAAAAATGAGTACATGGGTTTTCAAATTTAAATATATATTGTTTCGGGGCTATTTTGAGACAATATGTACTTATTTTTAAGAACCTATTTTTTACAGTGTAGGTGTACATGCAATACCATTTCTACTTGAACTCACCATAATAAACTGAAGTATTTTGGATCATTGCGACTGTTGAAAACTTTTAAGTATTGTTAATGTGCTCTGTTGTTATTATGTTACAAAAAATAGAGTTTGCATGCAAAAATTTAAGTAAGAAAAGGTACCTTCGTGTAATATGGACCAAGCAGTTAATATGGAATAATTATGAAAGGAAATATGAAATATTCATTTTCTTAAAGAATAATATAGAATAGTGCCGTATTTAGAATAGTGCCGTGATGTCCAGTGAAGACGTTTGATGGTCTTCTGATAGGCTGCAGAACTGTACAGATGAGACATAACGGTATTCCGTTTTACCCGATTATTCCATATTCCCCACCGTTTCTCTATAAGAAACATTTCTTTTGCTGTACTATAGAATTTGAAATTAAAGTTGAATTTTGTAGGATTTTAAATGAACTCCGATTTCAAGAACTTTGAAAACCAGTGCATTAGATGAATTATTTCTGGCATAGAAACAGTAATTTTAAAAGAATTTTTTAAGAGAATCAATTTTATTTCAAATGTATTTTTTTTTTATATTTGTAAAAAATAAAACTTATCAACTTGAAAGTTTTTTTTTTTTTTTTTTTTTTTTTTTTTTTTAAGTCTATCTCGTTATGCTGTGTTGGTTAAAACTACACAAACTTAAAAAAATAAAATAAAATAAATAAAAAAAAAAAGCTTTTTTAAAATAACAAAAACAATCCATCTGCTAGGAAGAGCGATGAAATGGAACATATAATCTTGGACCTCTATTTAGTAAATCTGTTTTACACATTATTTGCTTTGATGTCAAAAGGTTAAGCTAATGGTGCGTGCGTACACATTAACAGGAAATGGTACTCTTCAGGAAATAACAATATAACACTTTAAATACAATGATTAGAAGTTCTTCTGGAGAAAACTTAAGTTTATTTTATTTTTATTTTACTTTATTTTTATTTTATTTTATTTTATTTTTTAGAACTTAGGGTGTATAATCTTTTTAAGTAAAGAACTCAATCCTGTAGTTTTCCACATAAATACAGAATAGTAAAACATTTAAAAGCATTGTTACATAATGATTTTTTGTTTGTTTGTTTACTTTTGTTTCTTTTTTTGCTTAATTACTCTGTAAAAAAAAAAAAAAAAAAAAAAAAAAAAAAAAGTTTTACATTTCAAATAAATTATTATTATTATTATTATTAATATAAACACGATTTGTTTATAATGTAAAAATATTAGTAATTGGTATTGATCTTTGAATTTAAGAATTAAAAATGACTTATAAAATATAATCAGAAAACTTACGTTTCTTTTATTTTTATTTTATTTTATTTATTTATTTATTTATTAGAGCATAGGCAGGATAATCAGGATAATAAAGAATTCAGTGGTGCAATTTACCACAGTTTACAGATAAATATATATAGTAGAAACTACTTAAAATCATTGTTGCACAATGAAAATATTTTTTTTTTTTTTTTGATTTTTATTTAATTACTCTGTAAAAATCGTTTTACATTTCAAAGAAATTATTTTTTTAAATATGGACATGATTTGTTTATAATGAAAAATATCAGTTATTGTTATCGATCTCTGAATTCAAGAATTAATATTTGCTCGTAAAAATAATCATGAGAAAATTTACGTGTATTTTATTTCTTTATTCTTTTATTTCTTTAGAGATTATGATAGATAATCTAAAAAAAGAAAAAAGAAACTTGTAATTTTTGATATTTTACATATAATTATGATACAAAATATTTAAAATCATTAATACATAATGAACATGTTTTTGTATTTTGTTTTTTGTTTAATTACACGCAGTAAAAATTGTATTGTTTTTGAATGAAATTATATTTTAAATATAGACATGATTTGTTTGTAATAGAAAAATATTAAGATTTATTACAAAATTTTGAATTTAAGAAGTAAAATTTGCTCATATAGAAATAATCACATTTTTCTTGAAAGTTTGGGCAGATCTGAAAGAAAGCATGGTTTATAACTTTTAACAACCAATTTATTAAAAAATGGATAATGTTATTACCTTATTTTAAGAATAAAATTTCTTATTTATTTGTTGGAAACCGTTTTTTTAATTAAAGAAAACTTATAAAATTTTAAAATCGAACAAAATTTTCATAATTTCTTAATTTTCTTAAACACAATTGGGAAAAAAAAAAAAAAAGAAAAAAAAAATCACAATGAACTTCAAATATTAGAAACAGCTTTTGTAAATATAAAATATTTCTGTTTAAATTCCTGTCATTTTGTTTTTCCGGTTAAATATGCTAAAATGAAGTCTTAATAAAATTAGAACCGGAATTTGTAGTCTTCAATTGTTATTATAAATGCAATCTTCCTAATTATGCTGTAACTGATAAACAACCGATATGTTTTAAAACAAAAAGAAGAAAAGTTTATATAAATTACATATATTTATGCATATAATGTATGTTTTAATAAATGTCTAAGGCATAATTTAGCTAAATAAACGAAGCGCAATGAACGAGGTTAAATATACGTTCATATGCATTACCTTCATTCAAAAGTGTCGCTCATGCAAATTTGAATTGGAACGGAAATTTTAACAATCACGAATTTCAAAAGAAGGAAAGCGCTCATTATCGAGAGAAGGAAGCGCTTATAGAAGTCGCATTCAAGCAAGTAAATTAAATGCCCGGCAATTGAACAAAGCATGGGGAAAGATTAGGTTTTACGGTTGATGTGAGAGAAATAAATGGACAAATTGAAATATATATTTATATAGAAAATGTAAAAAAAAAAAAAAAAAAAAAAACTATCCAGAAATAAAAATTTAGATTTCACTGTTCATTGCAGGTTAAATCACTAAACTTAAAGGACAGATTCAGAACATGTAGGAATTTTATACCTGTAGATGATTAGAATAATTATAATGGAATAATACACATACATATATATACAGAGTCCGACAATAGTCCCACCTTACTCCCTGTATCTTGAGAACCCGTCAGAATTTCTGAAAACTGTAAAACTCTTGTCAAATAAATTTCAATTAAAAACTAGTATGCTGTAGCCACCACATGACTTTCTTCTATATTTTTCTATACAAATTCACTCAGTAAAAATAATTTATTAAAATTATTGCTTAAAAAAATTATCTTCCATGATAATACAGACGATTTGCATATTAGAGAAGTAGTATAACACTGAATATCCAAAAAAAGTCAATTTAAAAAAAAAATAATAATAAAAATGAAAAAAATCGATAACTTTATTTTAAATTATCGCAGATCAATGGTTCAACCATTCCTTTTAAAGGTATTGGCGAGCTCTTTTGAACGATAGCCATCATGAAAATTTACTCCCCTCGAGGGGAACTTCCTACCAGGAGGAGGCAAGAGGCTCCCACATACACAGATTTTTTTTTTTTTTTTCCAGTTGACTATGTCTATTGCAAATAATTCTTTTATATTTCATAATGATTATAAAAAAAATAATTCTCTTTATGCACATTTATACAAAACTTTGTCCTAAACCACCATATTAAAAATTTAGAAAAAGCTGGAAGGCAATGTAAGCTTTTGGACAAGTTTTACCAAAAGTTGATAGGCACTAATTTATGTCAATGTGTAACTACTTACCAATTTGTATGAAATTCTTTGCTGTAGTACCTGAGATACAGTCGCCACAAAATTTTGTCACACACACACAGACAGACAGACAGATATTTTCTAAAAACTCTCAAATCGTATTCTACAGCTCACAAAACAAATAAATACATCAAAAACCAGAGGTTGAAAATTTTTACGAATTCAATACTTTCTTCTATTGATAGAAGAAAGTAAAAAGTTGGGTCGGGAAGGCACAGAGACTGATAGTGGGGCAAAAATTAAAATTTCAAGTGCGAAGGGTGTCTTATTAAAATTTTGTTTAAAGTTACCTAGTTAGTTCCCTCCCCCCTTTCCATTGAATCTTGAGAAAATTTTGGAAATTATGAAAACTAAAATAACGCCTAATCATTTTGTGGATGACTTTATTTCGTTTGAAAAAGGAAATGGCCATCTAGGAGGACAATTTTTAAATTTTAAACGAGGAGAAGTTCTTTGTTAGCTCCTTAATTGCTCCAGGCGTATATATCCGTCTCGCTAAGCCGTTGCGTTAACAGCTCTGGGCGTGTATATACGCTTTTCCGAAGTACGAAACTTTGTGTTGCGCGCTATCACTGACACTATTCCCACAGTTTTGGAATGGAATTAAATGGCTGTGGGATTTTTTTTTTTTTGAAGGATTCACTTATTTCAGAGAAGATGGTGAGTGAGAGAAATCGGAAAGGAGAATATTTTTGGAACAGTAAACGCATAACATCGCGCGCTTGTATGAAAAATGGTAGCATTGGGAAGCGAATTTCGTACTTTTTCGTCGCCAGGTAAGGAGTTAATTCACTGGTAAAGTCTTCTCAAAACAAACTTTTTTTGAAATATGCTTTGTCTTACCATTTTTTTTAGTTAAATATCTGATTAATTATACTGCATGTAGTTCTCATCCTGTAAAATTAGTGCTCAGTATGACCTCTGATGAAATGTAGGGCGCAAGATGGAACTTTTTGTGAAATGCTTAATCACATATAATTAACTTAAAAATAATTCTTAAAAAGAACAAAGAAAAACAAAACAATAATAAGATTGTTTGTTTGAAAAGCCATTTCTAACAAGCTAACGAATAACTTCTCATAATTCAAAGTTGCCCCTCCCCTTCCCTACGTATACCTTTATTTCCCTCCAGCTTTATTTTTTTAAACCAAATAAAGTGTCCCTCACACTGATTAGGTGCTTTTTTACCGTCATAAAGTTTCTCTCAAGATTCAGTGGAAAAGGGAATGAACTTTAAACGAGAAATTTATTCTTTCATAACTTCCTGAAAAAGCGTAATAGGACAAAACGTTTGTCTTGAGTAGACATTTTCATCGAGCTATTAAAAGATTCCTCTTCCCATTTGAAATTGTAAAGTTTGCTCTTCTATCAATCCCCTGTATCCGCTTTTTTTTTTTTTTTTTTTTTTTACTTTCTTCTATATTCAATAGAAGAAAGTATTGGATTCGTAAAAATTTTCAACCTCGGGTTATTGATGGATATATACGTTTTGAGATCTGCAGAACACGATTTGATCATTTTTAGAAAATATCTGTCTGTCTGTGTGTGTGTGTGACAAAACTTTATGGCAACTGCATCTCAGGAACTAAGGCACAGAATTTCATACAAATTGGTATGTAGTTACTCCTTGACATAAATTAGTGCCTATCAACTTTTGGTAAAAAATATCTTATAGAATTCGTTGCCATCCCACTTTTTCTAAATTTTTAACATGGTGGACAAAATTTTGGACAAAATTTGGTGGACAAAATTGGTGGATAAAATGGTGGACAAAATTTTGTATAAATGTGCATAAAGGGAATTATTGTTTAAGAATCATTATGAAATTTACAAGAAATATTTATAATGGAGATAGTCAACTGGGAAAAAAAAATTGTATATGTAGAAGCCTCCCACCCTCTTCGAGGGGAATAAATTTTCATGATGGTTGTCTTTCAAACCATCGATCTGCGATAATTTAAAATAAAGTTATCGATTTTTTTTTCCTTTTTAACAAACAAAACAAAACAAAGCAAAAACAAAAAATAAATAAATCAATAAATAAGTAAAATAAAATAAAATAAAATAAATAAATAAAAATAATGTAATATCGAGAATAACATGATTTTTTTTTAAATGTATATTTAGTGTTATACTACTCTTCTAACATAGAAATCATACTGATAATTTTATTAAATAATGATTTTAATAAATTATTTTTACTGAGTGAATTTGCATAAGAAAATATGGAATAAAGTCATGTGGTGACCACAACATTCTAGTTTTTTTTTTTTTTTTTTTTTTTTTTTTTTAAGTATAACGAAATCCTCCTGAAATTTATTGGACATGTGTTTTACAGTTTTCAGAAATTTCGACGCGTTCCCAAGAAACAGGGGGTAGGTTGGGACTTTTGGTTGACTTGTATATATATATTAGCTAGTAAGTGATTGCTTTGTATACTGTTTGTTTCTGCCTGATTAAGATGTTTAAAGTTTATTTCACAATGATACACAAACATATTATTCATGATGAATTTCGTGTAACTAAATATTTTCTTTTTAAATTCAATGGTCTAAATTTTTCTATAGTTTGACGTAGTCCTTGGTCCCGTTTAGTTTGGACTATTCAGACACATTTCCAAGGTGGATTAATTGTATAAATTCTGATAACCTACTTAATTATAAATTATGGAAGAGAAGCTTGGAACTTAATGCCATTTCTCTAAGTTCCAAGATTCATAGTGAATTTCAAGGGCTTTAAATGTACGCGCGTATATATGTACGTAAAATTTTCACACAGGGCATAAATAATAATTAATCGACAATTATTACCAAATTATTCGTAAAAAATACATGCATTAATGTGTAAAATTGTTTAAAAAAAATGAGTGACATTGTCAATTTGTAGAAAAAAGCTGGAAAATCAATTTTATAAAATTTGCTAAATTTAAACTTTTTTCTTGCTTCTTTAAGAATATTTTTAATTAATTTTTGAATTGGTGCGAAAATTATTAAACAATTAATTTAATAAGTTAAGATTATTTATTCTCATGACATTTATTATTATTATGAAACATAAATATATATTTATAAAATAATGTTCAATTTTAATAAGTGATCTCAGCTTTCTGTTCTTAGTATTTAATGAGCTGTTAAAAAAGGTAAGTAATCTGCCTATATTTTTAATTTATTTTTTAAAATAAAATAAATACCTATTTTTAAATAAATACCTATAAATCCAGTTTGGATTAGAATAAATTGACAGCTACTTGGGGAAATATGTTTCATAATTAATTTGCTTATTTACCAATTATTTTATTTATTTATTTACATCTAAAATGCCATTTAATTCACACCAATAAATCTGTGATCTAAAAAATTATTCAGTTGAAAGCCGTTTTTATTTTTACCGGTTTTATATTGAAATTAAAAAGAAAAGATTAATAATAATTATAGCAAGAAAAAATTTCGTATGTTTGTATTTTTATTTATAAAAATTTTTAACTCTTTAATTTATTCTTATTCCACTTGGAGAAAAAATGTCCGAAGGCGAGACGATGTGGGAGAGGTTCCCGGATCCCCCACTTTACAACATATACGCCCATTTTCATGAACGGGAAACCTTCCTTTTGCTATTATAACTGTGGTAGAATCTGACATTATGTTAACTGATTTAAATCTCGGTGTATTCTAATTTATGATTTTTTAGTGAAAATCAAAAATAACTGGTAAAAATTATAAATTATGAAACTAAATAAACTTGCCAATTTTTCGCAGAAAGACGCATTTTCTTTCTTTTCTTTCTTTCTTTTCTTTCCTTTTTCCTTTCTTTTCTTTCCCTTTCTTTCTTTCTTTTTCTTTTCCTTTTATTTCTTTGTGTGTGTATACAAATTGTTTTATTGAGTATACTTGTAGGGACCGGACATATAAAATTTAGATTTTTTGTAATTTTTACAATTTTGAATTTCTGAATTTTTCCATGACTTGACATCGTTTCTTTCTTCATTTAAAACATTTTTCTATTTGGAATATCTTTTGGAACATTTTTCTTATATAATGGGATATAAGTGGAAATTACTCAATACTTAAATATTTACTGTTATCAGAATTTTTTTAATGCACTATGACTATGTGGTGTACAGACATTTTTTAGACAGTGTACAGAGCCGAACTAAAGCAATATATTTGTGCTCTCCCTTTGGAAGTAAAGCAGTAATGATGTAGCTTTTGTAAAATTTCTTCTTCCATACTCGCAGGAAAACGTGTGTTGCCATGCTGTTTTCATCAAAAATACACAGTTATACAAAAGGAATTTTATAGGCTTTTTCTAGGCAGTGATAATTTTTGAGATATTTCTTTCTTCTTTGATATGTATACAGTGGTTCTCATAATTATAAGGACACCCGTTTTTCTATATTAACTAAACACTGAACACTATTATTTAAATAAATATATTTTTTATTAATTTGAATTTCATTAATAGACTATATTTAAAAAGTTTTATCGTTTTTCTATCTTAAAAAACTTTAAATACTGTCAAAAAGATGATTTTTCGGGCGTTCACAATTTTAGGACAGCTCGAATCTTAGTAATTTTTTTTCAGTTATTCTTTAAATTAATATTTTATGAGGTATCCTTTTAGGGTGAAATAGTCAGACAATCTCTCTGGTATATATATAGTATACAGTACATATTTTTTTTTTTTAATATTCAGTTTCAATACCATTTCATACAGCATAGATGATATTCTGAATACATTTAAACTATTTAAAATTGCTTTCCACTTGCATGCACTGTTCTAATATGATAAGTTAAGGTTCTTTCAACTTTTAGGCCACGGGAAAGGCAATAATACAGAAGTTTCTTTCTTCAAACTATTTTC
Organism: Salticus scenicus; assembly: GCA_963930645.1. NCBI lineage: Eukaryota > Metazoa > Arthropoda > Arachnida > Araneae > Salticidae > Salticus > Salticus scenicus. The sequence continues at coordinate 15,197,841 of OZ005661.1, forward strand.
TATTGCTCTAGAAGTAGAGCAAACATTTAAGTCTTGTTGAAAAATATATCATTACCCCCCAAAATCTAACAAAAATCTGAGAATTCCACGTTTGAAATTTGCGGATATTCTCTTGATGTTCATATTGTTTGTATCTTTTGATTCGAGTTCATGTTGTTTTTACGCGCAGGCAAAATTTTAGTTTGTTGTAATTTCATTCTAATTGGTCTGTGTGGTTTCAGTGATATTATATCTGTTTGGCTTTTAGTACGATTAATAATTGACTTATATATATATATATATATATATATATATATATATATATATATATATATATATATATATTTGTATATATATATTATTCATTTATTTATTTATTATTATTATTATTATTATCATTTTATTTTATTTTATTTTTGGTGAAAATGCATTGTGAATACAAATTATTTTTGAGAAAATTATTTCAAAATGAAAATCCATAAAATATTTGAATAAATAAATAAATAAATAAAATGTTATTATTTTACATTTAGTATAAAAATATACCTGAAAACTGAACTCATATTTAATTTGATCAATCGATTTTATTTTTTTCCTACCGATTAAATTTTCTTATTATTCTCTTGCGCAATAATTGCAACACAGTTCTAAGGTCAGCTAAACCGATTAATAGGCCATGTGACCCCCTACGCATTATTTTGCACTTTGTTATTCTTGATCTTGTCTGTTTAGTTAGATTAAATTCGTATGGGATTATAAATCTGAAGTAGAACGTTTCCTGATTTGGTGAGATTGGTTCGGTAAAGTTTGCTCTATTTTAGGATAAGAGCAAGAGATTTTGTGGCCTACGGCAATTATCATTTACTTTTTTTATTTCTTTAATATTTAATCTTTGTTTTATAACATGAAGGTCAGTTGAAAACGTTATTTATTTTCTTTTTAATATCGCTCTGCAGTAGTTTTTACATCATTTTATGTTTAATGTTGTTTCTACTTTATATACTTTTAAAATTTTGATATAGATTACAAATAAAGTTTACAATTCCCTACAGCATTGTGTTTAGTTGATTCAATTCTGTTTTTCGTAATATATCAGAAGAAAATAGAAAAACAACGTTATTTGTTCATTTCAGCTAATCTCGTCATTACCATTTTGTAGCCCAAACTTTTACAGAAACCAAGTGATTTTTATTCTTTTGACTAAACTCATAGCTTGAAAACTTTTTATGCTCATAATAATGGAACTGACCGGTTGATATCGTCTAAAGAATTAATTTTACTGTTAGCTTTCTTATCGTTTAAGGAAAAAAGCATTGTAGAAAGTGAATACTTTTAACTACTTTTATAAACAAGAATGGAGGTTTTAGAAGATTATAAATCAATAGCATATACTACAATAATTACTTATTCACCATGTGGAAAACATTACATAAAGGAAACTTCTTTGTATAAGAACTTTACTTCCTTTCTTTGTAAAGGAAACTTCTTAACCCCATAAATTCAAAGTTTAGTGGATTTTCCCCTCCATAAGAATACATCTGTCAAGTTGCTATGGATGAGAAAAACATTTTTACTGATAACCCGCTCTTTGAACCGGGCTAAGGTATATAGTCCAGGCAACGAAGGCCAAAATTTGACGAATAGAAAAAAAAATCGTGTAGTTTTGAAATTTTGCATACTCATAGCCGAGAGGGTCCTGAACAACATACTAAAAGTCCCCGCCCGTGGTGTGTGAGCGGGAGAGGGGGGCATTTTATTAAATATCTGTCGGGGTTAATTTATTAAATATATATCGGGCTGTTTTTATTAAATATCTTAAAAACTATCTCATTTAGTGAAAAAATGTCAGTTACAAAATTAATCTAAGTAAAATTTCCTACAAAAATGTATATTACATTTTACTTAAGATAAGATCGCTACTTAAGATAAGATCGTATTGCTAGAACTATCTTATCACGATATTTAGTTTTAGAAGCGGAATAAAATTACATAATGTTTGTTATTGTTGATAGGGATGCTATAAAAACAGACCGTGTAAGTATGTAATAAAGATAAATGCCATTATATAGTAAATTATCCGCTGATAGAGAAAAATAATCTATTCAAACTTATTTCGATTATACCCACTTATATAATGCACATTGATAAAAATTTCGCAGATTTCAGAATTTAATAATTTCACTCATCGTAGAATTTAAAAAATATATATTTATAACAGTAACAGTCAACCGGATGGGAAGTGTACATGCAAGAGCAGCTCCCCCCACCTTGGTGGGAAGAATCTCCCCCATCTTCTCCCCTTGAGAAATGTAAATTGTCAATATGAGTGTTTTTCAAAAGAACTATTAAATGCACTTGTGATAATTTGGAACAATTTTAATGATTTTCTCTCTCTCTCTCTATATATATATATGATCTAAAATTCACAGTAAAAATAAAAATAAAAAATATATTATTAAAATCTACTGACTGTAGGTCTATGCAGTTTTCACTAAAATGTACAAAAAAGCACGGGTTTTCTTTTTTTATATACATAAAAAAAAAAAAAAAAAAGTTACTTTTTTCATCAACATATCGCGCTGTTTTCGCAGTATTATCTCACATTTTAAATAGATCCACTTGATCTAGTTACAGCATATTTCGAATACTGAAGCTTTTCATAGGAGAATTTCCAGTGCGCAACGTCTGACTGTCATTCTAATAAATGATGGCCGTCACATTGAGCATTTATAGTCCTAGTTACGTTGTTAAATGTTATGTGGCAATGTAAAAGCATTAATTTTATAAAGTGCCACTTGGTTAAGAAAATTTAAACTAATTTGCCAGTAAATCTTTTGTTACCTAAAAAAAATCCCATGTCTTTCTATGCATCAGTGAAAACCGTAAAGTGCTATGGTCAATATTTTTTGAAGAATATTTTAATTTTTCTGTGACTTTTGGATCACCATGTATATACTGGAAAATTGTAATTCCTCAGATAGATGTTGTCTGTAAATCTCAAAAGTGCCTTTCTTTCGATATTTAGTGTTATACTTCTCTGAAATGAAAATCATCCGCATCCTTCATCAAGAGTGTAGCCAGATTTTTTTTTCTTTCTTTTGAGGGATTTAAACTGAAGTACATAACGTTAAGTGTTGAAAATGTAGGATAACTGAAAAATTTTCTGCAAATTTTCTTGGCCATAGTGAGGGGGGAAGAACCACTCTCTTCCTTACTATGGTCTTCTTCTTCGTGGAAACTAAATTTAGCAAATTATTATTTAAATAAATAATTTGCAGGATTCAAACTGTAGTACATATTGTTAAGTGTTGAAAATGTAGGATAACTGAAAAATTTTCGACAAATTTGCAAATTTGCCTGACCGTGGTGGAAGAGGAAAAAAACCCTTCCCTGAATATAGTCTTCTTCTTCTTCGAGAAAAATAAATTCAGCAAATTATTTAAATAAATAATTTGCACTCCGTGAATTTATATAGAAAAATACATAAGAAAGTTTTATTACTGAATCTTTCTAAACAGTCCAAACCCGTATTATTGCGAGTTTCATTAAATATATATATATATATATATATTATATATATATATATATATATATATATATATATATATATATATATATATATATATATATATATATATATATTATATATATATATATATATATATATATATATATATATATATATATATATTCCAAGAGGATAGGTTGACAAACACAACATGTTATCGAACTCGGCATCGCCCGTCTATTAGTTTTGGGAGTAGAACCTTTCATTCAGATATTAGGAAGTGTTTTATAACTAACGCCTAATGCCGTGACATTGCGTTATATTTTTTTCTTCTATAGAAAAAAGTATTGGATTCGTAAAATTATTTTATCCCAGGTTTTCGATGGCTTTACACGTTTCGAGAGATCTAGAACATGATTTGATAGTTTTAAGAAAATATCTGTCTGTTTGTGTATGAAAAAATTTGTGGTAACTGTATCTCAGGAACTACATTCATAAAATTCCGAATTTCATAAAATTTGATGTGTTAGTGGCACCTTTACAAAAATTAGTCCGTATCAACTTTTGGTGAAAATTGTCCAACAGATGGTGTAGCCATCCCGCTTTTTTTTAAATTTTTAACATAGCGGTATAGGAAAAAATTCTGTATAAATGTACATAAAGGGAAATATTTTTTAATAATCATTATGAAATTAAAAAGAATTGTTTATAATAACAATAGTCTACTGGGATTTTTTTTTTCTAAGTAGGAGTATCCCTTCCCCCCCCCCCCGGGTGGGTCCCCTCCCCGAGTGGGACAGATTTCCAGTATGGGTATCTTTCAAAAGAGCTCGTCAATAAATTTAAAACGAATGGTTAAACAATGTATCTGCGATAATTTAAAATAAAGTTATCATCTTCATTTATTTTTCAAGGTGGGGGGGGGGGGTCGCATTTCTTTAAGATGTGATGTAGAGAATAAAATTGGCTTTCTTTAGATATTTAGTGTTATATTAGTTCTATAGGATGGAAATCATGAATCTTCATCTTGGAAGATAATTTTAATAAATAATAATTTTAACAAATTATTTTTACTGAGTGAATTTGTATAGGAAATTATAGAAGAAAGTCATATGGTGGCCACAACATACTAGTTTCTGTATGTAACAGACATGTAACCCATGTAACCCATAGTTAACATGATTTAAGGAGTTTAATTATTTATATATATTTTAATATTAATTATTACAAGGTATGGTATATTAACTCGTAATCTGTAAACATGCAGCAAAACAATAAAACCTATTTAAGACAAACACTATAAATTTTACAAAGCATATTTGCCTTCTAAAAATGGATGTCTGTCTTAATTTTATTGTATATCTTTATGACTTCTATTTGTTGAATGATTATGAACTTGGATTTTAAAAAATTGAATCATTTACTGACCAATAAATCTAGCCTAAAATTTTAAGTAGAATGAATAGTAGTAGTTAATAATTAAATTTCTTAAAAACAGAATATCGACGTAAATAATGCAATGTGTGGGAACAATGCCATTGACTAAGTATGTGTTAATGCATATGTAATATTTCTTTACTTTTATAACATTAACGTAAAGGAATCTACCTTTGCCTTTAAGCTTGCCGAGAAGGGAATTTTTTTATGTTGATCGGTTTTGGGTCTTCGTTATCTGGATTTTTACCTAAACCACCACTTGAGCCTACTAACCTTAAAATTATTTAAAATGTACAAAACATGCTGTATTATCCTTACATATTCCCTATGCATATATTTATTTTGTACATTAGAAAATATTTGACCAGAACCCATTTAATTACACACTTTAGTTGATTTTACTATTGCAAAAAAGAATTTTTTAAGAAAATGTGTTATTTCGTTCCCCCATATCTTCTAAACTATTGATCATACAAACAAAATAAAATGTAATATACATTTATGTAGGAAATTTTATGTAGATTAATTCTGTAATTAACATTTTTTCTCTAAATGCGATAGTTTTTAAGATATGTAATAAAAACTGAAAAGTGCCCCCCACTCACCCACCACGGGCTGGGACTTTTAGTATGTTGTTCAGGACCCTCTTGGCTATGAGTATGCAAAATTTCAAAACTACACGATGTTTTTTTAATGTTGGTCGGTTTTGGGTCTTCGTTATCTGGATTTTTACTCAAACTGCCACTTGCGCCTACTAGCCTTAAAATTACTTAAAACTTACAAAACATGCTGTATTATCCTTGCATATTCCCTATGTTGCATATCCCTTTGCATTTCCACCGGACTTTAGAATGAAGAAAACGAGAGGAAAATTAAGGCAAAAAACCCATAGAAATAGCATGGGATGAAAAAAAAAAAGAAAGAAAGCTCACAATGTCAAGTATGCTAAAAAAAAAAAAAAAAAAAAAAAAAGCTACACTGGAAGTAATAAGAGTTTTGTACATCATAAAATATTTGAGAAGAACCTTTTTAATTGCACACTTTAGTTGATTTTACTATTGCAAAAAAGAATTTTTCAAGAAAATGTGTTATTTCATCCCCCTATATCTTCTTAACTATTGATCATACAAACAAAATGTAATAAGGATTTTGTAGGGAATTTTATATAGGTTAATTTTGTAATTGACATTTTGTCTCTAAATGCGATAGTTTTTAAGATATTTAATAAAAACTGAAAATTCCCCCCCCCCTTAAATGCTCCCCCCTTGCCCCCGCTCACCCACCATGGGAGGGGACTTTTAGTATATTGTTCAGAACCCTCTTGGCTATGAGTATGCAAAATTTCAAAACTACACAATTTTTTTTTCTATTTATCCTACTGTGACTGGACTAATAAGAAATTACTTTGAATCCCACTAGGGCATGCCATATAGAAGATATGCTTTGAAATTATTTTTCCAAATCGAGAAAATTACTCATCATAATGTAAAAAGCTGTAGGTATGTGAAACTAAATTAAAGTTTGCTGAAAACAGTTTATTTATTTACTTATTGTTAGTGGAAGAATTTACCTTTGATACGTTAATACCTTCAACGAATTCAGCAACTATGGAAAGAAGAGAACTCTCTTAAATTATAAAAAGCATTTCGTTCTTTATTTGAAAAAAAATATTTCTAAATAAACTCGACAAAATTTAATTTAAACGCATTTTCCACGCTGTGGAAATTAGATTTAATTTTCGATTACTTCTGACCGCAATAAAATTTGCGAAGTGAAATACCTAATATATAGCTTCAGCTTTTCTATCATTTGATGCAATCTAAAATTGCATTCGTATACTTTACAAAATTGTGTCCTTAAATACCAATTTTTGTCGAGATTCCATGTTTTAGATAGCTAATGAGATAAAATTAGAAACAAATAATTCTGACAGAAAGACTCAGGACACCAATATTATATATCGGTATAAAAATATTCAAGCAATTTGTAAAAAGTTTGGTATATTTATAATGTCAATTAGATGCTATATGCTAAAATTTCATTAAAATCATTTTTTGTTAGAATGCAGTCAAAAGTCAAATTTCATGGAGCTCTGTATATTAGTTCTCCTTTGAATCACTCATGAAATCTAACTACATATTTCTTAAAAATAATTAATTAGTACACAAGATATCCAAAAATAAATAAATAAATAAATAAATATGAAATAAATGCCTTTTTGCAAAGTAACAACTCAGATAGTAAATAATAAATATAAATATAATAATAAATTTTCGTAATAAAAAATAAAAATAAAGAATTCCTTTAGCCTAAATATTACACGAAAGAAACACAAAATGGGGTTTTTTTTAAACAACTCATAGGAAATACCAGGTTAAGAAAATCGTAAATCTGAATAATTTAGTAATTTTACAAAGTAAAATGTGAAAAGTAAATAAGGTTACTGACAGTATGATTAATGATATTTTAAAACTGATAAACGATAATTCTTGAGATATTGTCTACACTAACTAACTAACTAACTTACCAAATAACTAAAAAATAAACTGACTAACCTACAGACGATACCCCTTTTGTGACTTTTTTGGATTACTCACACTTATACGTAAAAATATCAAAACACCAATGTCAAAAATTTTCATGAATACCTATGTTTCACATACGTATAGCATGGTGGGGAACTAAAAAGTACATTCCTTTTCAAATCTATTTTTAGTATATTATTAAAAATTATGCATTTTAGAGAAACTAATAAAAAATAAATTTTTAACTACATCAGTTCTAATATCGTAGGACCAATTAAAAAAGGAAACAACTCAAAATAATAATAATAATAATAATAATAATAAGTTACAGTTACAGTTAGTTACTTTTTTGAGTTAGATCCATTTTAAAACTAGTAATTTACTTCTTTAACAATTCAAAACAGCAACAATTCAATGTACTATGCATAATACCGTCAATTGTATGCTGTACAGTCGGCAACAAAATTATTGTAACACACATTTTTCATATATATATATATATATATATATAGTTTGATCGCTAATTTTTAACAAACCTTCCTTTCTGATAAACAGCATAAAACTAAGATCATGACTCGACAAATATTTACTTAGGAAAACAGTATTAGTTTCACATCTTTAAAAGGGGTATTATTGCTAGCGCTTCAATAATTTTGCTGTCGACTGTATTAGTTTTTTATTCGTATTCTAATGTTAATGTTACTAACCCCAAGTATTAAAATAGTGATAAATTCGGCGACTTATACGTATGAGTTTTAAATTGCAAAGATTCAAATTAAATTTTTCACAGCAAAATTAAACTACAAAATGCCAATTTTTTAAGGATTTTAAAATAAATAAACATTAAAGAGCCAATTTTTTAAAATTTAAATTCTGAGCTGTTGTCTTTGTTTAACTAAGGCATCTATATATATATTCAGATTTCTTTTAAAAACGATTTCTTAATTACGTTAAAAATTGTTGTCTTTAAAAGCAGATAAATATTTATTTTATTTTATTTATTTATTTATTTTTTGAATACGTTCTTTTAAAAAAAGTCATGTAGTAATATCAATAAAAAATTCATCGCCGCTTATCTTTTCTCATTGTTATAATATCCCTACTACATGAAAAAGTTTTTTTTTTTTTTTTTCTTTTAATCTTTGCTTTGCAAGGTTTTCCGGTATATCCTTCAATAATGCCGTTGACCTAACATTTTGCTAATTTCAATTCAATACACCTTCTATCTAACCTTTATCTCAATATAAGGGGGCGTCTCCCACACTTACAGTCCAGTCTAGAAACCCTGTCGTTATTACAGTCTACACGCTTGGCGACGACTAATGATTACCTTGGCAACGGAGAGCACGTGGGTTTTCCAGCAACCCTCCGCTGCATCTTTCGGAGCTGTCATTCAGTTCCGATACAGCAGCTGGTAGAATCAGCTGTCGAAAAAATTTTACAATTCGGAGAAACATGTGCACTGTTTAATGATCAAAATATACTTGTTCGCTGCTCTTATGCTAAACTTCCTATTATTCTTGAAGTTTTCAAATTTTCTACACATTTCTGGAAAAGAAATATCACGTAAAATTATTTATTACAGTGATTGCGTCACATTAATAATATGAATAATTAATTTTAAATAAATAAATTTTCTGCTGTGAAATTTGTGAAAGTATTGCCACTTTTGTATACCTATGTTTATTTATACTTTTGATTTACGTTAGATGTACTTGAAAATATCTTATTATATTCGTCTATCCACATATTCTTTCCTACGCAAAATAAATTGCTGTACCAAATGAAAAAGCACGAGAAAGTGTAATAAAATTTAAGTACTATAATTTTAAATCATCTATTTGTATCAAGAAAATAACTATTGTTCACATGATGTAGCCGTATAAAAATTCACCATTGGTTTTCTATTGATTTAACAGTTACTTTGGAAAATAAGTTAACTTACGAGAAAATAATTAAAGGAATGTTGCTGTGTTGAAAATGGAAAACAATGATTCCATTTATGAGATTTTATGTTTATGTGACTAACATCTGGTACCATAACAATCGGTACGAATGGCTTTATCTGCTAAATTTCTTCAGCTAAAAAAGAAATCGAAAAGTGTACCGTCTATGTGCACGCATAAAGCTTGCAGGTTTTGGCCGAAAAGAGCTATATATTACGTCAATGAACCAAAGGTATTTATTTATTTACTTATTTTTCTGGTTTTTTTTTGTGTTTTTTTTTTTCCCAAGTAATTGACAAATTTATTTAAATTGGCAAATTATGAAATAAAAGTGTTATTAAACTCTTCCAAACTTATAGCAATAACACAAATATCATTTCACAGCTTTTACACATGTATAGTAATATAATTGATTATAGAAATAAAAAAAGGAAATTGAAATCTATATTTCTGAAATTGAGTTTAGGGACTAATTACATAAGGTGCGCATTCGTGCACCTTAATTTTCTAATATCTAAATTACTAAATCACTAAATTCTCACTAAGTATCACCAAACTTATAATTTTGAATTAATAATCGCCCATACCGCCTATATTTATAGCTGTAGAGTTTTATATAGTTTAAATAATTATCATAATTATTAATTACAAACTTTGAATAAACACCATAAAATGCAATAAACTCGCAACAATTGTTTCGGGTCGGAAAAAACACATGACCCTTCATCAGGCGAATAAAGTAAGCACGAGTGCTGCAGTCAAAGCGGCAACGCACCACAACGCCAGTTTTGTGGTGCTTCTTTATTAAAATTATCATAATTGTTTATTTTTCTGTATACACTGTCTCGACTGACATTTTTCCTAAACAGAAGAAACGACGTTTATTTCAAAAATAAATCCAGCTTTATTCTGACATACGACGGTTTATTATAAAAGAGGTGTAACTCCATATTGTTTAAGTATGTATTTTATTTATTTATTTATTTTATTTATTTATTTATTTATTTTTTTTGCTTAATAGAATCACTTTTAGTCGCATCTTTCTTTATAAAATTGAAGAAAATACAATAATAGCAGTAAAATTCCATAAATGGCATTCCTTTTTTTTTTTTTTTTTAACAGAAAACTAACATTTCTAAATATTTATCATAAAAATGAAGTTTCCAAGTTACTTCAAATTATTTTCCTTTTAATTATTATAACTCTGATTTGTATTAAACGCTAAAAATCAACAACGCTTACTAAATCTTGATTTTTTTCTCCTTACACATAAATTTGCAAAAAACTCGTTATTTCAAAATCCATTTACAAGGAGATAATTCACTTTTGCAATGAACGACTCATATATTGTATCATTTTTAAAGAAATTCATTCACCTTTTTAGAAGTCCTACCAAAATCTCAAAATGTTTTAACGGTTTAGAGCGTACAACAAATAAAACATATCCATATTTCTATATATCAATATCTGTCTATCTATGTATCTCTCTCTCTCTCTCTCTCTATATATATATATATATATGTATACATACATATATATAAATAATAGATAACGTAATAAAATTTAATCTTAAAATCCAGCAATTAATAGAACTAAAACAATAACAGCACACAAAAATATAGAACTGAATTTAACATAGAGGAAAGAATGACACAAAAAGTTGCGATATAGATTAAGAACCAATGAGTTACGATAGTAACTTAAAATACTTACGCCGACCTGAATGATAATAAAAAAGGACCATTAAACTTATGAGAGAGAAAACAAATAATTAACCACAGAATTAATTGGATATAAATGCTTAAAAGTAGAAGCATACTTATCAAGGGGCGCATACTTCATAAAGCTGTGAAAGCTGCAACGATTTCGTAAAACGATATTGCTAATCATAGCAATTTATATCATTTCACGCCCCGATCGAAGCAGCAATATATATATATATATATATATATATATATATATATATGAATAAAGTAAAAAAGAAGTAAAATTTACAATACCAGACTGTTAAATGTCACCGAAATTCTCAATAACCAAAATTAATTAATGTATAACTAAAGAAACTGTAACATCTTTATTAAAGATATGAAAAGAATTAAAAAGTAAAAGTTCTAATATAATACGAAAAAATTCGCAGAATAAAACTCTGTTGATACGTCTTTCAGAAAACTTCTGTAAATGGGCGCATAAATGAAAATATGTATAGTCGAAATAAAAAGAATAAAACTTTGATTACTACAAATGTAAAAGTACTGAAGCAAAATTTATGTGGAAATACAAAATAATAAAGATTTATTATTTAGATAAGATAAAGAAGATAATAACTAGTATAAGATAAAGAAGGTAATAACTAGTATGTTACTTTATAGTATATTTTATATTTGATTATAATAATTAAATTTAAACAAAATTTAAATTATATATATTATATATATATAATAAACCACAAAATTGAAGTGGTTAAACATAATTTTTGCCCTGCGAAATTCTCTTTATATAAGAGATAGAAGTTAAATTTTAACACAAAAAAAAAAAAAAAAAAAAAAAAAGTATAAAATTCATGATATAGCTGTACCAATTCTGAAGAAGCTTAGACTTTTAACACTTTCACGCCCAAGGGAAATATTTTTCCCTTCTACAAAAATCGTTATCGATTGTTCAATTATTATTGAATCGCTATTTTTTTTTACTGAATGTCAAAATAAAACGTATGTCCAAGGCAGCAAATGTGTTTCTGGACGAATAAAAATAAAACGTATAGAAAATAGGACACATAATAAATGTGTTATGTGCAATGTCCACTTGTGCTTCACAAGTAAACGAAATTGTTTCGTAGAATACTATAACTAGCTATTTATTTTACTTTTCTGATAATTTTTATATTACAAAGGAATAAATTTGTATTACAAAGCGATAAATAAAATACCGATATAATAAACATAACTCTTCGTTTATTTACTTTTATGTTCCATAGGGAAAATATTTCCCATGAAATTATAGGAAACCTATACACCCTGCTATGTTTTTCTGGTGATATTCTCTTACTTTACACCCACAATAGCTAAAATATTGTGTTGTATTGGCATATTTAGTCTTGTTAATCTTATGGTCCTGAAAGGGTTAAAAGAAGAAAAAGTGCGCTCAATATTTTAGTTTGTGTGCGCTTTAATAATCTTTTTTTTTTTTTTTTTTTTTTTTTTAAATATTTGTCTATGTCATTGCCTGGATATTGAACTTGAATTAATTCTTAAATAAAAATAAAAATTTTGTATTTCCAGTTTCTAGAAAATTTTGAGCAGTGTTTCATAGAATGTACCAAACAAAAATAATTTTATTTAACATAAATATTTAATTATGTTTATGATACAGCAATGATTTTCAACCCTGTTTTGTCTTTGTGATATAGCATACCGTACATAAAAACATTTGCGGGATACGTATATTATATGGACACTTTAGAAAATAAATACATTTATATATACGTATACATATTCGATTTATTTATTACAATTTTTAAAAATGTAATACTGACAAAAAATAAGCGTTATATTTTGGTGAAGAAACCATTCATGTGCAGAGGTGCCAATTTACTACTAACGAAAAATCAATTTTATAAAACATTAAAGAAAAAGTAAAACTTGTCCTATTAAATTACAGATAATTATTACAAAAGAATTCGTTAAAAAATTTCCGGTATTGAGATTATAGACAATCCGTAATAACTTGGTACCTCTGCATGTGTTATGATTCTGCGATAATTATATGTTTTTTATGATGAATGAAAGGATTACTATGAGATTGATCAATGTAATATACACTGAGAAAAATTCTGTGATTGACATCTAGAAAGTAAATTGTAGCTCTAGTAAAAATATGTTTATGTTACCCTTATAAATTCTAGTTCCCTTTGCTAGTGAGTTCTAAAAACCTCTATTAGAATTCTAGAGCATTTTCCTATGCTATCTTGGCAAATTTAAATAAAAGTCTGTGCAAATAAATGCGAACACAAGCTGCGACTTTTAGTAAAATTATATTTTCTTAACTCAATTTTAGGAAACCATACGAGAATATTCATGGTATTCCTAATATTGTCTTACACATCTAGGACTAGAAATTTTCAGTCATTTCGTCTAATCCAGATTACTGATTTACATTATACGCGTAACGCAAAAATCTATATTTCTAGATTAGGGATTCAGAAAGAAACTACTTATTCGTTCTAGATGAAGGCTTTCTCTCAAAGTAACATTTTAGTTTCAGATTGATTTTTATTTGCTTGGTGGTACAAATGTCCAATTGGAAACGTTTTGGTTTTGAATCAGTTGAAAAATTAAATATATGTCGTCTGTTACTAAATACGTCATAAAAAAATCTTGAATTCTTATTCTTTTTCATAAGCTGTGAAAGCCAGAAGTGTTATTCTATTCATAAGCAGTGAATTTTTAACGCTTTCTGTTAAAAAGTAAATAAATAAATAAATAAAAATATAATATAATAAATAAATAAATAATATTATTTATTTATTTATTATATTATATTATATTATATTTTTATTTATTCTTTTTTTTATCAGAAAGCGTTAAAATTTCACTGCTTATGAATAGAATAACAATTCTAGCTTTCACAGCTTATGAAAATGTATAAGAATTCAAGATTTTTTGTATGACCTATTCAGTAACGTTTCATAATTAATTTCATAATTAATTAATTAATTAATTAATTTAAAAAAACTTGAGTATTCTTTGTAATTCTTTGTAATTCTTGTGTAATTCTTTGATAATTGAATTAATAGAATGTTACTCATACTGGAGAATTGTGTCAAGATTATCTGGTTTCAAATTATTCTTGTTTCATTAGCATATAATAGTAAATTTTGAATAAAGAATTGTGACGCTGAAATGTGATTGTGACAATTTTCACCTAAATGCATTTTATTAAATATCTTGATATGCCCTATTATATGACACGTCGTAAACCTTATTTTCATAAAATTAAACATCACTTATCTCTTTCCTTTAAAATTACAGTTGGAAGAAACTTTCGATTCATTATTCTTGTTCATGAATTTGTTGTTTTTCACCTAAAGGCATATATTGGATACCTTGCTAGCCCTTTACAACAACTAATAAATCTGATTTCTATTTTAATATATACCATCCACCGATCGACGCCTTTTCATTAAGTTTGTAAAACTTAATATTTTTTCTTTTTCTTTTTTTTTTTTTTTTTTCATTATTCTTGTATATGATTTTTTTTTTTTTTTTTTTTTTTTTTACCAAGTACATTTTATTAAATATTTAAATTTCTTGATAAATACGAAAGGTCAAAAATGTTATTTATTTATTTATTTATTTATTTATTATTATTATTTCATATGAAACGTTAACTGCAGAAAGGAGACATGTCCACAGTTCAAAAATGAACAGCTCGTGGACATACACGTCTATGGCGACCATTTTTGAATTATTGAATTATAATTAAAATGTGGTATTATGATAGGGATTATAATATGAATATTGTGTAATTTTACAGAATTTGAAGTTCACTTATAAATAGTAAAAACAGTTTTATGTATCTCCTGTAAAAATTAGGTTTTTTGTGACATGTCTCGTTTCTGAAATCAGCGATTCATATACCGGGTGATCCAAAAGTCAGGACAAACTTTAAAAATGAATAATTCGAAAATGAATCAAGATACAAAGGTACGGTTTGCACCAAACGGATGAAAAAGAAACCGGGTTTTGTGTGGCAAAGAAAAAGAAAAAAGTTCTGTTGGCGACCAACAGATGGCGCTATAGTGTTTTATTTCACCAAAAGATGATTTACAAATGAAAAAAAAATGTTGCCAACTTACAAGTCAGCTTAATTACAGTTAATTAGTAATACTACAGTAACTGTTCAATGTCCATCATTCAGAAGTACAGATGTGAGACGATTCACCACATCGTTCACAGCATTTAGTAGCATTTCTTGCATTAGGGCAAACACATTTTGGCGGATGGCATCTTTCAGTGCTGCTAGTGATGCCGGTTGGTTGCGGTACACTTTTGACTTTAAGAATCCCCACAGGTAAAAGTCACAGGGTGTCAGATCGGGAGATCTTGGAGGCCATACGTGATTAAAGTAGCGACTGAGAATGCGATATTTCAATGCATATAAGCTTCGACTACCATTACCTGCTGTAGTCGTTCCTTTTTATATTGTTTGTTGCTTTGCATAATCCTACATCAGAAATCCGATATCGCCATCTGTTG
Organism: Salticus scenicus; assembly: GCA_963930645.1. Taxonomy (NCBI): domain Eukaryota; kingdom Metazoa; phylum Arthropoda; class Arachnida; order Araneae; family Salticidae; genus Salticus; species Salticus scenicus. Next base: position 15,213,490 of record OZ005661.1, read on the forward strand.
GTCGCCAACAGAACTATTTTCTCTTTTTTCGTAGCCACACAAAACCCGGCTTCTTTTTCATCCGTTTGGTGCAAACCGTATCTTTGTATCTTGTTTCGTTATCGAATTATTAATTTTTAAAGTTTGTCCTGATTTTTGGATCACCCGGTATATTTTGCTTTTGTTTTCAGTTTTTGTACAGAAAATTACAAGAGTGCATATCGCAGAAAATTAAATTTATAATAATCAGTTTCGAAATGAACAGTATCTAAAAAGGTTTTTTAATAATTTTGAATTAGGAAATAAAAAGCACGCGTGCAAAATGAAATAAAAAATAAAATATGATCTATAAATGGACAATATTTAAGCTCGTGGATTCAGTTCAAAGATATAATAAGAAAAAAAATGACGACACTAGTCTAATGAGATTATCTATTATTATTATTCGTCATCAGGCGTATTTTTAAGAAAAAAAAATATTGATAATTTAAAAATACTATTATTTATTTATTATTTATTTATTTTATTTTTGCTTTGCCATACAGTTTCTTTCTTTCTTTTTCTTTCTTTCTCTCTCTTTCTCTCTCTCTCACTCTTTTTTTTTTTTTTTTTTTTGAAAAACGGAATTAAGGAAAAATAAATAAATAAATAAAATAAATACATTGGACAATAAGTAAATCTATAAATAAATTTCCCTATACAATAACATGGGATTTAATTCTTCGTGTGGATAACATTGCATTCACATAAGATGTAGAATATATTTTGTTCGTACATTACCTTCTTCTGCTTAATTTCCTCCATATAGTAATTAAAAATTTATTTACTTATTTATTTATTTTCAACTGTATATTCTTAATGAAAAATTTATTCATTTCAAATCTGGATAACCTACGCAACATCATATTCTTTTGACCAAATAAGAAACTGTTGTGAGGAAATACTTGTATAAATATTGCATGTAAACTTAAAATAACAAAACATTTGCTTCAAACTTCTTTCCTCTATTTGCAAAATGTCGGAAAATAAATTAGTCGTTTTTTAACATACAAGAAACATTATAAAAATATTTATGGTTATTTTGCAAAATAAATTAAAATCTTTTAGTTTCGAAGTAGGAAATATGCGGATAAATAAATATAACAAAAAATAATCTGGTGTGTCACTCACACGACTTTCTCTTACCCTGAAATTTAATACTATAAATAGAGGTTGCAGATTAAGAGAACTGTCATGTAAACCTATGCTAAACAATTCAAATTAGGCTTCAGAAGAGTTTTATACCATAATTAGTTCTGTGTGAGGGGGGCTACCGCCCCCCTCAACCCACCGTTTCATTAATGCACCTACATTTATATAGAATTTAATTCGGTAATTAAAAAATAATTCTGTTTTTAAAAAATAATTTATTAAAATTATTATTTAAAAAAATTATTTTTTATGATAATGCAGACGATTTCCGTATTAGAGAGGTAGTGTAACACTAAATATCCAAAAAAAGTCCATTTTACTCTCAATATTTAAAAAAAAAAATACGATTTATTTTTCTAATTTTTTTTTTCGTTAAAATTAAAAAAAATCTATAACTTTGTTTTAAATTATCACAGATTTATAGTTCAACCATTCGTTTCAAAGGTATTCGCAAGCTCTTTTGAATGATACCCATCATGAAAATTTACTCCCCTCGAGGGGGGGAGGCGAGGCTCCTACATACATAATTTTTTTTTCCCAGTTAACTATCTTTATTACAAAAAATATATGTTCGTTTCATTTGGTTTAGTGCAGTCTATAGACGTTAAACTCTACTTATCTGCAATTTCCCCCATAGACGTTATGTATTAGAATTCTCTTGATTGTCCCTGTACACGAACCATTTGCTTGATCTTAACGAAAAGCTTACTGTAGCATCCCTATATGATACACATTTAGAATACCAAGTTTGAATTTTCTGCCATAATTTGTTTTTGAGATATGCTGATAACAGACAGACACACACACACAGACACACAGACCATTTGCTAAAAACATGATTTTCGTATTCAGGGGACCTCAAAACATGTAAATATAACAAAAACTCGCGTTCGAAAATTTGACCCAAAAACAATACTTTCTCTACCTTATGGGTAAGAGAAAGTAATTATAGTTTCAGAGTTTTTAACCAGAAAAAAGAATTGTTAATACACATAAAATCATAAAATAATTCAAGTTCTCATTCCACAAGCCACTTCAAAACTGTAATCTTACCAACAATCATCAATATACATATTGCACCGAATTTTAAAAAAGAAAAAGTGAGGTCGTGAAACGCTTCTTAACAGGTGTTATATAGAGATGAAAAGATTCCATGGCATTTCCTGATAACATATACATATAATGGCATTTCTTTCATAACAATACCGATAAAAATGGTTGATGAATCATGCAAAAATGTGTATCTTTAAAAAGCGATTAACTAATACACAGTATAACAAAATAATCTGTGCGTTTTACATACATTAAACAACACGTTAAATAGAGAAATTATAGGCTTAATTTATAGATCAAAAAACTGGTGTACAATAAATATTTAACTAAAAAACTTCTTATTGCATTATGAAATAAAGAGAATTACTACCGGTTTCGAAAAAACGCGGCCTTTCTTCTTCAGGTGCAGAAAACAAGTGCTACTACATTGGAGGCAAAAAGAAGACTGACAGACTTGCTTTTGAATGGCAGTCTTATTTTATATTCAAGTTATGCAAAACCTGTCCAAGACTCCAAACTGTTGCATGTCGAAGCTTTTAAAATAATACTATTTTTAATTTCTTCTATATTCAATAGAAGAACTTATTGATTCGTAAAAATTTTCGACCTCGGGTTTTTGATGGATTTACACGTTTTGAGAGTTGTAGAACACGATTTGACCATTTTTAGAAAATGTCTGTCTGTGTGTGTGTGACAAAATTTTGTGGCAACGGTATCTCAGGTACTACTGCACAGAATTTCATACAAATTGGTCAGTAGTTACACATTGACATAAATTAATGTCTATCAACTTTTGGTAAAAATTGTGCAAAAGCTTGCGTTGCCATCCCGTTTTTTCTAAATTTTTAACATGGTGGTATAGGACAAAATTTTGTATAAATGTGCGTAAGGAGAATTATTTTTTATTAATCAGTATGAAATTTAATAGAATTATTTGTAATAAAGATAGGCAACTGGGGGGGGAAAATGTGTATGTAGGAGCCTCTCGCCTCCCCCTGGTGGTAAGTCCCCCCTCGATGGGAGTAAATTTTCATGATGGGTATATTTCAAAAGAGCTCGCAAATACCTTTAAAACGAATGATTGAACCATCGGTCTGTGATAATTTAAAATAAATTCATCGATTTTTTTTTTTTTTTTTTTTTTTTTTTTTATGTAATATTGAGAATAAAATCGACTTTTTTTCGGATATTTAGTGTTATACTACTTTTCTAATATGGAAATCGTCTGCACTATCATGGAAGATAAATTTTTAAAATAATAATTTTAATAAATTATTTTAATTGAGTGAATTTGTATTGAAAAATGTAGAAGAAAGTCATGTGGTGGCCACAACATGCTAGTTTATTTTGTTGAATCCCTTTATTTGTTAAAAAAAAATTATTGTAAAAATAAATAAAGAAATAAAAAATAAAAATAAAGAAATAAAAAAGTAAAATAAATAAATAAAAAACAAAAACATACAAGGAATTTGGTAAATGCATGATATTTGGAATGCAAAAAGAACAAAAAGAATAGAGCCTTAACTTGTTTCAAGTTAGCACTTTAACTCATTGTTTTTTTTTTCTCTCTAAACGAGACAGCTTGTTGAGAAATCAATGAAAAATCAGTATTGCACAATAATTGTTAGTTCTACCCAAAACTTACTTTCTTGCGAATTCGTTAATAATTGGATCTCTCTTTGTTGGTACTTCAGCCTTTAATTAAAAGAGAAACATAATTCCTATTGTAACATCTTTCATACCTTTAAGCTCTTTCGAAATACGTGGCCTTGTAGAGACAGTTCAGCTAATTTATGACCTTGAAATGATCCTTAAAAGATTGCATGTTTCAAGTAGTAAACATAAGTATTATTTATATTTTCTTCAAACGCAGTCGATTTACATTTTCTGTCGATTTATTACTTTAGAGGAAGATAATTTTTATTATTAACATTTACCGGTAAAGAACAATTATTATTGGAAATTATACATTTCTTCAATGTATATAAGGAACAAATCACATAATTTATTTTATCAACAATCAATCAATGTTTATTATCGAATTTGTTTCATGCATACAATAAAATTTTCTAAAATCCAGCATGTAATCTCAGAGATATTCCATTATTAAAAAATGAAAAAAAAAAAAAAAGAAAAGAAAATACTTTTAACATATCTTCTCTTTTAAATTTCATTGAAAGAAAAATGAAACATTTCCCGGCTAAGTATCAATTAGCTTTTATTTGCATCAATTGTCATCGCAGCTAGAATGTTCTCTTTCAAAGCTATTTCTGAAAATCTGTGTCATCTAGAACTAGATTATTTGTCATTTTAACTTCAGCTGTTATTTTCTTTTTTACTGTCTTTCATAGTCATATTCATAGAAGAAAGTAGGGGTTCCGTAAAAATTTTCGACTTCCGGTTTTCATTAGTTTATACGTTTTGAGATCTCCTAACACGAATTCAATTTTTAGAAAATATCGTCAAGCTGTGTGTCTGTAGCATAAAATTTTGTTGCAGCTCTAGCTCAAGAACTAATGCACAGAAATTTACAAAACGTTTTGTTGCACCTTGACATAAACTGATGCCTATCAATTGTTAGTGCATGTTAACCGTTAAAGGACACTGTTATAGAATACCGTTTTTGTGATGGCTACAATATACTAGTTTTACAAAGAGTAATTTTATCGTTGAAGTTTACATACTAATGAGGCAAATAAAAAAAAACATTAAGCTTTCCCTCCTCTCCTCCTCTCATACTTAATTTTCATATATTTAAATTTATTTTATTTTATTTTTTAATCAAAACAAAAATTTATCAAATATTCATTTTTATAAAATATTATTCGAATTAATCTTAAAAGAGAAAAGAAAGAAAAGTGATGACAATGCATTCTTAAATTGCCAGTTTTAATAATTATTGTTATATTTCTTTATCAACAAAATAAAACTATGTTACATACAAGTCATTTTAAAGCGTTTACTTTAAATCTCAGCACCTTTTCTTTCAAAAATTACATACGGATTTTTTTTTTATCTGCTCGGATTTTAAGGATAATCTTTTTTTCTTTTCCTTTGGTGCATTTCAATTCCGAAACAATTAAGAAATAACACGCATTTTGTGTGTTCAAAATGAATTTTCGTACTCCTGAAAAGTACTTTTCTCGACTTTCTTTAACCTTCTTCTTGAAGGATAGGCTGGGATGGGAGCCTGAACCGACTTCTTGGTCTAACCATCGTTTTCTGGGTCTGCCGCAGTCTCGCTTGCCCCTTGGAATGTAGTAGAAGACAGATCTCGGTAGTCTTCCGCGTATCATACGTAGGATATGATTTTTTCAATTAGTGCAGTATTCATTGATTTTGTTTAACAGGCTAAAAACTTTTAATTCCCTTCTAATGTCTTCATTTCTGATTTTGTCCATTTTTAGAGATCGTAGGTACCGCATCTCTGCTGTCTGTATTCTGTTTCTATCTGGGGCACTCAGGGTCCATGTCTCTGAGACATTCAGCAAAGTGGGCACTGCCATAACCCTATAAAACTTCAGTTGTGTTTATTTTCTCGTTTTTCTCTTTAGTGTTCTTATGCGACTGCCACAAATGTGTTGGAATTTGTGTAGCTATTTTTTTTTTTTTTTTTTTTTTTTTGGGGGGGGGGGGGAGAGAATTGTTGGTTTTCTACTTTAATAAAGCGTAATACTATTAAATAGTTTTTCAGCAATTTGAATTACTTCAAATTAAATTATATATTAAAAATGTAACATTATCACAGACGACAAGTTGTTAGGATAATAATAAGCCTTATTCGATTACAAATGTCTGTTTTTTTTATTATTATTATTCAACTGCATGAAATCTTTTTGGTAAACTTTGCGCTTTCGCAGAATTTTGATGCCAAACATGGCCTTTATTTCTGCCCATCATACATCTTTTTTTTTTTTTTTTCGAAAGTTAATAAAGTTAACAGTGATAAAATTTTCACTTTTTTTAGATTGAACTAAACACATTTCTTCTTATAATTAAACAAACTTCCATGGTATATTTAACATCCTGCGTTTACTTTACTTGCATGTAAAAACAACTATTCTTTTAATGCCTCCCTGAACGAACATGCTTTCACTTTCACTTTCCATGTTTCGTTATTCTTTAGATTTACTGTTTTAAATATTGTTTTAGAGTCGGAAATAACTGTTGAACATGGTTTTTATTGTCAGCAGTAAAACACCAGATTTCACGCTTTCAAGTAAATTAAACTAAAATATGACTAAAAAAAAAGAAAAAAAAAAAAAAAAAAAAAAACATGATTAAATTTAAACCTTTTTTTGTACATATAAAAAGAAAGAAGTAGATTCGTAAAAACTTTTGACTTTCAGTTTTTGATGGGTTTACACGCTTGGGCATGGCCGGTACACGATTTAAAAATTTGCAGAAAATGTCTGTCTCTGTGTGCGCGTATCAAAACTTTTGTAGTAGCTGTATCTATTGAACCAATAGAAAAAATGCAAAAAAATTTGATATTTAGTTGGACCTTGACTTAAATTTATGCTGATTTCACTTGGGGATCAATCGCTCAACAGATGGTGTTGTTATCTATCTTTTTTTTCCCATAAATTTAGCATGGAAGTATGGGAAGATATTTCATATAAATGTGCATAATGAGAATTATTTTTAACTGTTAAATGTGAAGAAAAAAAAAATCATGATAATACTAGTAGTTGATCAAGAAAAACCTTCTTGTATGTGCAGAAGTATCGATTCCCTCCCGGGATAGAAAAAGGAAAAATACATACCTAAGCGTGTGAACTTTTAATATGCATACCTTTCAAAAGAACTCGTCAATACCTTTAAAATGAACTATAGAACCATACATCTGCGACACTTTAAAGGAAAGTTATCAATTCTTTTAATTTTTAACAATAAATAAATAAATAAATTAATTAAAATTTCTTCAGATATCGGCACAAAATTGCCTTCCTTTGTCCATTTACTGTTAAGTTTCTATGTAACTCGCCTGCATTAATCATGCAGAATAATTTGTAATGTGTGAATCTATATAGGAAAATTTTTGTGTAACCATAACACACTAGTTTTACTATTCTCCTTTTTTCTGTTTCAGTGTATATAAAAAACGACTAGGATGTTGTGGCCACCATATGACTTTCTTCTATATTTTCCTATGCAAAATAATTTATTAAAATCATTATTTAATGAAATTATCTTCCATGATAATGCAGTACGAATTCCATATTAGAGAAGTAGTATAACACTAAATAATAATAATAAAAAAAAAAAAAAAATCGATAACTTTGTTTTAAATTATCGCAGATCGATGGTTCGCAACCATTCATTTTAAAGGTATTGGTGAGCTCTTTTGAAAGATACCCATCGTGAATATTTCTTCTCCTCGAGGGGAGACTTTCCCCCAGGGGGGGGGGGGGGAGAGGCGATGCTCCTACATATACATTTTTTTTTTCCTAGTTGACTACCTCTATAATAAATAATTCTTTTAAATTTCATAATGATTATTAAAAAATCAATCTCTTTATGCGCATTTATACGAAATTTTGTCCTATACCACCATGATAAAATTTAGAAAAAGCGGGATGGCAACGCAACCTGTAAGACAATTTTTACCAAAAGTTGACAGGCACTAATTTATGTCAAGGTGTAGCTAGATACCAATTTGTGTGAAATTCTGTGCGGTAGTTCCTGAGATACAGTTGTTACAAAATTTTGTCACACACACACACACACACACACACACACACACACACACACACACACACACACACACACAAACTGACAGACAGACATTTTCTAAAAATAGTCAACTCGTGTTCTACAGCTCTGAAACCTTGTAAATTCATCAAAAACCCGAGTTCAAAAATTTTTTACGAATCCAATACTTTCTTCTATTGATTATGTAAGAAAGTAATAAAATAAAAATTACCTAGGCAGTTTTTTGTTTGTATTCCCGCGTAATCCGCTTTACATTATATTTCCCCGATTTTCAATAATTTCCTGATAAAAATTAAGAGGCTATCTGTCGTCAATATACAAAATAGTTTGAAACATTTTTGCGAGTCACGGCTGCAATCCTCAAAACAACCCGCATATACGTATATGCGAGTATATATATGTTTGGGTGCTTCGTTATGCGGGACATGCATATTGTAACTATGCATGCATATAACACTTTAAACGATGTCAGTTGAGTTCAGTAGCTAGATAGCGAAATAAGAAAAAAAATAATTTTATAACTTTTTCGGGGATTGGAAAGACTTTTTAAATTTTTCTTTTAAGGTAAATGATAGGAAATATTTCCAAATGTGATAACTAGGCCCAAGTTATAACTCGACTTGGGTGATTCAGAGTACAACAAAATTTCCTGAACAGTACATTAACTTTTTTGAAATACTATTCCATTAATACATATATATGTAATTTTCCCAAACATTATATCTGTACTGATAAGTATAAAGGATTTAAGTTCATATTCTTGATTTTTCAGGAGACGAAAAATAAAGTTAAACTAACTAAAATCTAATCAGAAGAATCGATTAGGAAAAAGGGATTATGTTGACATATACCCTTCATACCATTCAGTGATTGTCAACCTTCATTTAATAAAGGGAAAAAAATGAATTGAATATTTTATACCAAAAATTAATGTTAAATTTCTGATTTGAATCTTTTTTTACCAATGGATTTTCTCAGAAACTAAATGACACAGACTTAAATCCTTTATACCAATCGATAGAGAATTTTTTTCTGAGTCTGACTATGTACTTAACTCAAAATCGACATTTTTGAACTTAAATCCTTTATACTTATCAGTACAGAAATAAGTATGCACATAAATACGTATTTAATGTGTGAATGATTTGTTTTGATTTTGAATGTAAGTTTATTGCATAAATTAAAAGACGGGTATTTGCGCAAGCATTGGAGATTCGAACAGGGAAAACACTATCGAAGACAGCGGCAATCGGTGCAGAGGATTGCACTGAATTCATTAGAATTTTTTTCCAGAATTATATTTTTTTCATATTTTATATTTATAAAGGATTCATTGCAACATAGTGGCCATCAAAGCCTGCCAAATGCGCTTGCGATATATAAAAGGGCTGCTACAGGGGACTTCTTTTTAACACTTTCCAACAATGTTGCAAAGTATGTTAATGACTTCGGTTTGTCTGTCTGTCCGCATTCTAACTCCCGTAAATATTTATGGAATTTCTTAAAACTGATATATGTCATTCAGGTTCTATTTCGGATGTTTCCTATTGAAAATGGAGTTTATACCTCTACTTGTTAATGTACAGAGACACCCGAAAGTATTCCAAAGCATTGCGTCCTATGAGAGGTATTTTTATAAACCATATTTCGATACCGTTACTTTATATAAATCTTAATGAAATTGAAATATGTGTTTCAAGTCCACGATCAGATGTTCCCCACTGAAAATGGAGTAAATACCATCACTGGTTTGTATACAGGTGATAGCCGAATGTATTCCAAAGTATTCTGTTCTATGAAAGATATTTCTATAAATCAAATTTTAAGAACTTTACTTTGAACAAATCTTAATAAAATTGAAATATGTTATTCATATGCACAAAACAATGTTTTCTACGGAATGTAATATGATTAGCATAGATTTACAGGGCCACACAAAGATATTCAGTTACATTGAGGACCTTTATTGGAAATTTGCTGGAATTGCATTTTTGTTTACTTTAAACACTTTAATGCTTTTTAAATTTTTTAAGTGTGAATATGATTTCAATTTATGTATCTAATTGTCCGACTGTCCGTCTGCCCGCCCCCAGCGTTCGAAAATATTTTCAGAATTAAAAAAAAAAAAAAAAAAAAAAATACGTGTTAATCAAATTTACTATGAAATGTTCACTATTTTAAAGGACATTAATAGGTCCTGGTTTGTGTACAGGGGCACCCCAAAAAATGCCAACGCATTGCATTTTAGGATAGACAGTTTTATAAACTACATTTAAAGAACTTTCTGCTTTAAAATCATAAAAAAATCATAAAAATCCTTCTTTTCTATAGTATATATATATATATATATATATATATATATATATATATAATATGCTAAAATAATATTTTGTATAGAATATGATTTTGTTAACCTTCAGATTTACAGGGCTACACTAAAATATTCAGATACATTAAGGTCTGCAATTAGAATATAAGGGCTCCGTTTTCTTTTGTGTTAAGCATTTTTAACATTTACAAACAATATTTAAGAATGATTAGGAGTTCAATTAGTCTATCTGTATGCCTTTCAGAACTAGTGTATGTCAGTTGTGTGATTACGTAGGCAAAGACATTGAAAGTTATAGAATACAACAGTTACGTATATTTGGAAAGTGTTAATAACCAATGCGTACTGCATTTTTTTTCGTTCTTGTTTTTATTATTTTCGTACCACTATTTCTATAACATAAAATTGATAATAAATTTATGCAGGCAAAGTGTTGATTTACCTGCGAAAATATATTATAAATTTTATTTTTGGAAACAGTGATGCGAAAAGAACATAAAAAATGTCGCTTATGGCAACCCTGTAATAATAATAAATTAAATATAAATATTCAGCTCCGTCACGAGAAATTAAAAATATAAATAAATAAATAGATACGTGGCTATAAAATTTTAATTAAAGGATTACGATATCATTTTGAATTTCTTGAAGTCGTCTGGACTTTAAAACATGTAAATGTTATTATACAAAAGATGATGTCATTAAAAATCATATGACATAAACCAATAATTAGTAATTTGAACTGTCAAGAAAATGTGAATTTGGAAATATATTTGCAAAAATTGAGCGCTAAGCGGCCGCAGACGAACTAGCTAATAAGATTGAAATAACAAAACAAAAAGTAGACTGCGCATCAAACTTAAATACGTGTTCATCACAACGGTATCATGTTTATACAATCTGCATGTTGCGATCACAAATGATGAAAAGGGTATCTAAAACGGCACTAGGTCGCGTGGCTCAATCAACATACAAATGTATTATCTCTACAAATAAGCACTTTCATCTTGCGACTTATATTTTTCAGCAATTGCGGTAGCATCTATCCACAACAACTTATTTCTGACGCCCTTGATCAAGCAATTGTTTTTTGATTCTTTGAGATACCACGACTGAAATATTAGTACAAAATATTTGATAATACAAAATGATACCACAGCATCTCCATGTCTATCTTTAGCATTACACCATTTTATTTTTAGAGTAATTCTGTCCAAATGTAATTATGATTGAATAAGAAGAAAAATATTCCAAAAAAAAAAGACTGCTATGAAAGAAAAGTACTAACAATACAACGGAATATTAATTTTCTTGTATTTTTTCATCACAGGCTTGGGTTATTATTATTAGGTCTACCTGAAAGTTCTGTGTTTTTGAATTAATAAAATGACACCGGAAATTATTAATTAGCAATATTTATATTGTACTATACAAATTATCCTATTAAAAATTACCCAAGAATATATTAAATATTATCCAAGATAAATTTCTGATATCAGTACTTTAATTCAAAAAGAGAGAACTTTCTAGTAAACCTAATAATAATAACACAGGCCTGTGATGAAAAAATACAAGACAATTAATACCTGAACTTTATGTATTTTTTAGTGCTACTTTCAAAAATTATAACAAAAAATTTCTATCACATCACGTTTTCTTGAAATATTGAATTTTACTTCGATTTTTAACACTTACATAATATTTGCTCCTCTTGGTCAGTTGTCTTTTTTATGTAAGTTACCTTGAAAAATAAATAAATAAATAAATAAAATAAAATAGTATCTTGGTGATTTTCTTTTAGAAACTGCACCATAGGTTGATGTAAAAGTACCCAAGGGAACTTTTCGTTTTTCTAGCGACTCGTGCGATCTAGCAATAGTGGTTTTCATCCATTGAAACCTATAAAAAAAAATCTGGAGTGACTCCACTCGACGTTCCGAACACTGAGTAATTAACAGTTTTGTAGATAAAGTAAAGAAGGAGGAGTTGTTAAACAAACAAAAGATAGAAAAGTGTGAGTATATAATAGTGTTTGAGTATTTTTCTCCATTTATTACACGATGTTTTATTTAACGCTACTTAACTTTGACCCCCTAGATCATAATGATGAAGAATTTTTCGTTATGTCCCTGTAAAAACTTATAAATGCTAGATTCACCAAAATGCTTATAGTTAGTGACACAGTGATTTATTATATTCATGTACATTTTCAGCTCAATTAAATAAGGCGTTTAGATGCTATCGCACTTTTAAAAATTTGGTCCCATAGGCCATAATGATAAAGAATTTTTCTTTATGTCCCTGTAAAAACCTATAAGTGCTAAATTCACCAAAATCTGTACAGTTGGTGCAACTGCGACCTATAACATGTGTATAAATTTTTTGCTCAGATTAATAAGGCGTTTAGACGCTATCACACTTTTAAAAATTTGGTCCCATAGGCCATAATGATAAAGAATTTTTCTTGGTGTCCCTGTAAAAAAACTATAAGTGGTAGATTCATCAAAATCAGTAGGGTTCGTGCTACGGTGACTTGCAACATGCGTACCAACTTACAGCTCATTCGAGCAAAGCGTTTAGACGCTAGAGTGTTCATATACACACGCACATACACACACACATACATACACACACACATACTTACATCATCGTAAAAATAGTGAAAAAGGACTCAGGGGACCTCAAAACGTATAGAAACATCAAAATCTCAAATTCGGATTTTTGACATGATTACAATCTCTCACTATAGAGTGTCTCTCACTATACTGTCTTCACTATAGTGTTCGGAAAGTAATAAATCGATTTCTGAAAAATCGATTTGCTTAACCAAGAATTGATCATTTTACATACATTTGAATAAATAAAAACCACTGTTGCCAGATGCAATATCGTTCGAGAAGAAAATATCGATATCGATTTTGCTAAATATTCTGACGTGATGGGGCGAAAATAGAGGTCATTTTCGAAAGCAGCACACCAAATAACATAAAAATCAGCGAAAACTTCTCTTGTATTTTTCAAAGACTTCAATTACACAGTCCTGTATAATTAATCAGGTAAAGGTTTTGACCTTTTCTACAAAGCGATGTTAAATCTTTTGAAACAGTAGTAATAATTTGCATTTTTAAAAGTACTATTGCGGAATATTAGTTGCCGCATTTCTAACCGGGAAGTACAGTAACGGAAAGAAACGGGATGTCTTTGGATTGTTATCATTTGATAAAGAATCATGCTTCCGCTTTTTCCAACAGTAGGTGTTGAAGGGTTAATGTTAATTAAATCAGAGTCAAAATACAGTAACTTTCAATAAATTTTTCTTTTATGTATGATTAATAGGTCTTTTGTGAATATTTTCAAACTTGATGTGTTCAAATTAAAATCATAAATTGATTAATAAAAAAATTGTCACCAAGTCGCCATCAGTCTAGTCATGTATTGAAAAATTCTGTGCATCAATAATATTTATCATTTATGTATTTTTATGTTGATAGCGTTTTGAATTCTTTTTCTTCTTTCTTTCTTTATTTGAAAGTTCGTGTTGAATGTCGCCAATATAATGTACACAAATCCCCTTCCCAATTTATTTTTCATTTATTATTGTTTTACATTATTATCAAATATTGAGCTGTTATAAAATAATATAGTTCGTATTCAACTACTTCTTTTAAAAAATGAGGATATCATTAAATAAGGAAAATAAATAAAAATATTCAATTATTTATGAGTTTTAAAATACAATTTTTGAAGTTCAATACAATTTACCCGTTCAAATGAAATAAGTAATTCAATATATTTTCTGGTAAATCCAAAAATGTTAACCTTATTAAAAGAATTTTCTTCTGCTTTATTTAAAGAATTTTTATAACGGAAAAAAATAATATAAAAAAAGCTAAGAAAAAGCCGTGGCACTCATACAACTTTTTCGGAGTCTACATTCCATTGCGTAATATATGACATACTGTATCCGAAATACAACAGTTTAAAAAGCTTTAGAAACAGATTTATTTGAAAAAAATTTCTAAATAAGCGTGTCTACCATGCTCTTCAAACCTTCTTATGATTATTTTATCTGCATTCGTAAAATTTTTAAGTCTGTAATTAAATTCAAAAGAATATTTAAAAAATTTCAAAGAAAATATCACTTTCTGAAACTTTCTGGGCCAATTTTGAGCGCACCTGTATACTATATATAAAATATATATGTACTTAAGCTTAGCAAATCACATTAGCACACAATAATAATGCACTTAAACTTAGCATATCACATTAAAAAAGTGAGTAATATATGAACGGCTCATTCTAAAAATGGTATAACTCCATATTTTTTAAATATATATTTATTTGCTTAATTGTATCACATTTTGTCACATCCTTCATTATAAAAAAGAAAAAGCTCCAAAAGCTAGTCGGGAAGTTAGTTAAATAAATATTCTGTTGAATCATATAAACTCTGCCGAATACAGTAAGGACCTGAAACAGTTGACTTAAAGTACTAAAAACATGTATTGTCACCGTGTTCTGTGCTATCCTGAATATTTCAAATGTCTCGCTAGTCGGGACGTTAGTGAAAAATTGATTGCAACTTTTGTACTGGTAACGCAGCCGAATGCAGCAGGAACCCGGAGCAGTTGGATAAAAATATTTAAAAAAAGCATTTCGCCGTGTTCTGAACTATTCTGAAAGTTTCAAATGTCTAGCTAGTCGGGAAGTCAGTTAAATAAATTTTCTGTTGAATCATATAAACGCTGCCGAAGGCTGTATGGACCTGAAACACTAAAAGTATTAAAAAAAGTATTGTCACCGTGTTCTGAGCTATCCTGAAAGTTTCAAATGTCTAGCTAGTCGGAAAGTTAGTGAAAAATCGATTGCAAACTTCGTCCTAGTAAAGCTGTCGAAGGCAGCAGGAACCCGAAGCAGTTGGTTAAAAATATTTAAAAAATGCATTTTCACCGTGTTCTGAACTATTCTGAAAGTTTCAAATGACTAGCTAGTCGGGAAGTTAGTTAAATAAATTTTCTATTGAATAATATAAACTCTGCCGAATGCAGTATGACATGAAACTGTTGACTAAAAGTATTTAAAAAAAAATTATTGTCACCGTGTTTTGAACTATCCTGAAAGTTTCAAATGTCTAGCTAGTCGGAAAATTTGTGAAAAATTGATTGCAAGATTTGTACTGATAACGCTGCCGAAGGCAGCAGGAACCGGAAAGAGTTGGCTAAAGGTATTAAAAAAATGCATTTTCACTGTGTGGTGAACTATTCTGAGAGTTTTAAATGTCTAACTTGTCGGGAAGTTAGTTAAATAAATTTTTATTCGAATCACATAAACGTTGCCGAATGTAGCGGGACCTGAAACTGTTGACTAAAAGTATTAAAAAATTGTATTGTCCCCGTGTTCTGAGCTGTCCTGAAAGTTTCAAATATCTAGCTAATCGGAAAGTTAGTTAAAAATCGATTACAAGATTTGTACCGGACAAACAAACAAACAAACAAGAATCGAAGTTAACAAAAACATGATAAAATCGATAGCGCTTACTGAATCTTGACTTATTTTTCCTATGCATAAATTTGAAAAACTCTCGTTATTTCAAAACCAATTTCCAAGGAGATAATTCACTTTTACAATGAACGACCAATATCTTGGAATGCAATTTGAGCCATTGGCAAACATTGTATTAATATATAGTAATTAATTTGTGCAGTCCTATAAACAAATGTTAAATATATTTTATACCATATTTTATGAGAAACATGTTTTTGTGCATATTAAACTTTTCTGTTTCTGTGAATCTCATTTTTTTTTTAGTGCAGTATACATAACTTAAACTGTATCTACGAAAATTTTCGTCTATAAATGTTATGTATTTGGATACTTTTGCATACATTTGCCACGCGAAACATTTGTCCGATTTCAATAAAATGTTTAAAGTAGCAATCTTATATGATACAGATTAAAGAAACTTGTCATCACAGAAGGTTTCATATAAAAGCTTACAATTCCATTTCATATTTATAAATTTAACTATAATAGGTTTGTTCAATAAATTATATATTCAGGTAACAATTATGTTTTTCGTATATTTTGCACCAATTTGAAACCTTTAAATTGTCTTTGCTCAGTTTGCATTTTTCTATGATCTTTGAAATGCTAAAACTTGTAAAGGTATTGAACCCCTTAACTGCCCCGGGCGTATATATACGTTTTTCCGAAGCACGATTTTTTGTACTGTAATGATAACAGTGAAACTACTGACATGGTTTGACAGTGCAACAAAATAATCTTAAAAGTGATCTTGACAGTGTTTTTGAAAGATTTACTTATTTCAAAGTTGAAAGAGAACGGTGACACTTTGAAGCGAATCTCGTTAATTTTCCTCGGCAAGTGAGGGGTTAAGGAAAGATTTAATATATTTTTTGAATGATTAATAGAGCCTATACTTAAACGAGCTAGGGATGGATTTTGAAATTCATTAATTATTTTTTGGGGAAAAATATTTAAAAAAACGTATCTATGTATATAAAAATTTACAAAAAAAAAAAAAAAAAAAAAAAAAAAAGTTTTTGTTATATTTTTATTTTTAGTATTTTTTCTTTAAAGGATATCATGAAATTCATCTCTAATTATTTTAAGTAGGTTCTATTAAACATCCAAATAATGCATTAAGTCTTTTTACTTCCTTATACAAAGTATAAGGAAGTATAGTAATCCCGATTTGCGAAATGGATTTTGTATTTCACATTGCTCGAAAACGAATGATCGCTGAATGTTGCCAATTTATACGTGTGACTGTCATGATGTCTAGTTGCACACCTGCAAGTGTCGTCTTAACACGAGCTCTCGTTTTAGAGATATAAGGGATTTTACACGATTTTTCGTGACGTCTGTATGTGTGTGTGTGTGTGTCTGTGTGTGTGTATGTCGCATAACTCAAAAACGGTTGGACGTAGAAAGTTTCGAATTGGTACATAGGTTTGTTATAACATCTAGTTGTGCACCTCCCCTTTTGGACTTTGTATGATTTTCCGTTTTGGAGATATTTAGGAAAATTAGGTTCATAATGACAAAAATACATAGGTTTTGGCCATAATGTATCAAAAAACGGTAATAACTCAAAAATGGTTTAGACAAATCTTGCAATTTAACTGACTTTCCGACTAGCTAGACATTTGAAACTTTCAGAAAAATATTTTTAGCCAACTGTTTCCGATACCTGCTGCCTTCAGCTGCGTTTATGCGATTCAACGGAAAATTTATTTAACTAACTTCCCGATTAGCTAGACATTTGAAACCTTCAGACTAGATCAGAACACGGTGAAAATGCATTTTTTAAATACTTTTAGCCAACTCTGTAGGGTCCCTGCTACCTTCGGCAGCGTTGCCAGTTCAAATCTTGGAATCGATTTTTAACTAACTTCCCGACTAGCTAGACATTTAAAACTTCCGGAAAAACTCAGAACACGGTGAATATGCATCTTTTTAATACTTTTAGCCAACTGTTTCAGGTCCCTGCTGCCTTCGGCAGCGTCTATATAGTTCAACAGAAAATTTATTTAACTAACTTCCCGACTAGGTAGACATTTGAAATTTTCAGAATAGTTCGGAACACGGTGAAAATGCCTTTTTTAAATACTTTTAGCCAATTTTTTCGGGTCCCTGCTGCCTTCGTCTGCGTTACCAGTACAAATCTTGCAATCGGTTTTTAACTAACTTTCAGAAAAGCTCAGAACACGGTGATAATTCATTTTTTTAAATATTTTTAGCCAACTGTTTCGGGTCCAATGTCAGTGTTTTTTAACATGTATATTTCTAAAAGTGTATAAGGAAGTCATGTGGTGCCCACATCAGATTTTTTTAAATATCCGTAGCAGTTTTGAAGATCATGAATTCATGCAAAGATGCAAACTGAGAAAACGCAGTTTAAGGATTTCATACCTGTAAAAATATATCCAAAACCATAAGAATAGTTGCTTGAATATATATTTTATTGGACAAAGTTAAAATAGTTGAATTTATAAATATTAAATGAAAATATAAGCTTTTATATGAAACCTTCAGTGGTGCCAAGTCAAAGGTATTAAGTCCCCTTAACACATTCGCTGCCGATCTCACGTGACTGCCATTTGAAACAATACTGCACATCACGCGCTGGCGCGTGATCGGAACCGAATGTGTTAAGAATACCAAGTTTGTACTGTCTGCTGATTTTTCTTCTTGAGTTATACTTATTACAGACTCACAGGCGGCAGAAAAAGAATCAAGAAGTATTTACAATTAATTAAAAAAAGCGTGAGGTTGAGTTGCAACACCAGTTACACTGCAATGAATCCGAAAATAAAATATAATCAATAGTAACAAAATTTTTCTCTTTTCATAGTTTTATGTCTACCAAGAAAATTATTTTTTTCCTGCGTATTCTTTTGATAAAATGATTTATTATAATTATTATTATTACTCTTAAAATATTTTCAAAAATATTTTCTTCAAACACTATACTTATATTTTGCAATAAATTGTTTTGATATTTTCAAAAAACTTTGCTTTTTTAAATTATTTACATAAGAAAGATTATACTATAGTATGTTTTATAAAATTTTTGTTGTTCAAGGAACATATTATCTCTAAGATTTTTGAAGATCATCGAGTAACACATTAAAGTACATTATGCTCGTAGGTTATCTGAGTTTGAACATGTGATCAGTTCCCACGCAGCAATTTTCTTATTTCCTTTTCTTAGACATGATTTAAATGAAAAGCAATTTCTTGAGAACTTTGTTCAGCTTATTTTTTATGGTATCATAGTTTAGTTATTTCTGCAGTATCTCATTTATATAAGGGAACCATAAGACCTCGAAATTTAAGGACTGTCATATTTGAACTTTTTTATTTTTTGCACCCCCCCCCCCCAAAAAAAAAAAAAAAAAAAAAAAAAAAAAAAAAGTTTATTTGAGAACATTAAATATCCTCAAATTTAAATATTTGTATCTATTTCTTTTCAAATAGTGATGAAATGCACAAACTATTGCACTAGTTTGGGAATCACTAAAACTGTGAAATAATCACCATCTTGCTTCATGACCAGAAAACGAATCGTGCACTGCTTTCTACCATATGGGTTCTTATCTTGCTGGATTTTAATAATAATTTAAAGAACTGGTGCACAGTAAATTAAATCTTAAAATCTTCTTCACACACCATAAATTTAATATAAGCACTACTAGTTTTTAAAGGACGTGGCTTTTCTTCTTCAGGTGTAAAAAACACGTACTACAAGCTTGCAGGCTGGTTGATTAGTTGTATTGCTTAAGGAAAATTTATTACGCCAGGATCCTAAGTGTATAAATCGCTGGCTTTCCGTGGGGGGTCTTTCTAAGGTGTCCTAGCCCCTATTTACGCGAGTTTCAAAGAAAGCCATGGAAAAACTCCGAACGGCTAGGTCGATGAACGCTACTTATGTTCAAACCCGACACTTCTCATCTACCAGCTTTGAATGCAGAACCACTTGGCCACTGATGGGGCACAACCTTGGAGGCAAAAGCAAGACTGCTGTCTGAGGTGAAGAAAAACAAAACTTGTTTCATGAAATTTTGAGAGAAATAGAAGAAATAGCAGTTATATCACCATCACAAATTGCATTGGTATAAAAAATGCAGGAGAGAATAAAAGCTTTTTTTTTTTTTTTTGTTATATGTGGAAAATAATTTGTGCATTTCTAGGAGTGGAAAATCTGATGATTAAATTGAAATACTCTTATGTTATGCTTTCTCCCATCATCATAATGAATAGATTGCAAATGTGTTCTATAGATTCAACTATTTTAATTTAAAAAATGTTGGGATGGTTTAGTTTGTACAAATATTCCTTACGTTTAACAATGTTTAGTGTTAAAGAGTGTTTCAATGCGTTTTGTAATATATAAATTAGATATTTTTTTAAATAATGCACAAAAGTATTGGTCTATTATGTCCTCGAAATAGTCTTCATACTTTTCAATGTTCTCAAAATTTCCTCCGATTCGGGGCACGGTACATTAATTTGCCCATAATCAGTCACTTTACATTAATGTAGTCTGGTGATTAAAATTGGAAAATTAACATTGAGTACGATGGGCTCATTTGCTGAATTGAGCCTTTATAGTATATGGTATACCCATTATATAGTATATGGTTACACCCATTATAGTAAATGGTTTCTGACTGAAAATATAATCGGCATTTCCTTTTCTTTTATCTTTTATAACAATAAACTTATTGGTATTTAGTTTGAATTGATAGAATTATACATTAAAGTGCTGCGGTTACATGTTATTGTTAACATTTCAAGAAATTTAAATTCCGTTTTTCTCAGCTTATTTTTTTCTACATTTAATGTGTAATGCTTTTTTTAAATACTTGTGTTACAATTCATTAATTTGCGTTGCATTTGCTTTTAAAATAAGCTATAGCACCAATTCTTTAAAGTTAATTGTTAAAATAGGTGCAATAAGCTTAAAGAAATTAAAAACAGCTGTAAAAAATGTAACACGGAAATTATTTTATTCTTATTCTTATTTATTTATTTTTATTTATTTATTTATTATTATTATTATTACTTATTGTAATTTTCCCATTTTTTCTTATTTTTATTACTAAAGCTGCTTATTTCTATTTATTTGGTCTTCATCTTTCTTTTTTTTTTTTATGATTCTGGTTACACCAGTATTTTTATACATTTCAGTTTTATTTATTTAATCATATCGCCTCTCTTGCCTTTGAGTGTTCCTATTTTACTGCTTCACACGTGTGTACTTTTTATGCCTAATTTAGGCGTTGCCGTTTCAATGCTGCACTGGTGTGTACTTTTTACGCCTGATTTGTGCGCTGGCGTTTAAATGCTGCATTTGTGTATACTTTTTAACGCGTGATGAAGAGTCGTGTGATTATTTTGACTGAAAACAACTGTTACTTTTTTTTCTGAGTTTATGGTGTTTGTATACAAAGTTTTTATTTACTATGCATACTTGTAAACTGGATTTACAAAGCTGAGATATTGTATGCATATACATGCAATTTTGCAGAAATATCCATTGTTGAATTTTGTTACATTGTGTATTTTCATCTTCAAATTTTTATAATGATTTTTACATTTAAATTTATAATTTCATATTTGCACTAATACGTTTATTTAAAAAAATCGCATTTCAATAGCAACATTCTTCTGCAGAAGAACCAAATAGCTCATTTATAAATTTTATGAAATTTACAAAAGGAAAGAAGAAGAGAAAATAAATATAAATAAAATCATTGTAGAGTAAAATCAAATATATTTAGAAAAAATACAAAAATAAAGTAAAAATCGAATTGGACTTTATTTAATCTGGAACACCCATAAAATAAACTTACACAAAATAAGGTGATTACTCCGTTATGTCAGAACGTTCCGGAATCCAAAACTGTTTTTTAAAAAATCGTGAATCTAATCAGTTAAGCCGAAATCTGTCAAGGTAAGCAGAATAATATTTTCCCTTTTTTTAGAACAGCTGTGAAATCATCGCTGATACACTTTTGTTGAATTTCATGCACGTGCGATTAAATACATTTTTTTTCCCACTGAAGCTTTGTTATGAACTTAATATAGGTGGGAAAAATATTAGACGTAAAGTGTACTCCCCTTAATATGTGACCAATAAACCCACTTTCAATAAAATAAATAAATGAAAGTCCTTATCTTAAACGATTTAATTATTAATATTTTTGGTACGATTTAATTTAACTCTACTAGTATTAATTTTAACATTATCATTTAATATTTACTCTGTGTATTTTATCTTTAATGTAATTGTTCTGAAGTATTTTCGATTAATCGGTATCTGTCGAGCTATTATTTTAACTTCAATTTAGGTTTTGGCATCAACCATTTTTCCAGTTTGTGTTAACTGTTTTCCATGTGGTTACTCTGCTTATTTCATGTTATTAATTTGGTTTCCTTTAAGATTTTTATTAATATTTATTTATCCTTTGTTTTAATTTAATTTTTCACTTTTTTCTCATTCTTTATGGTCTTTTTGCTGCATTGATCGGGGCGTGAGATGATATAAATTGCTATGATTAGCAATATCGTTTTACGAAATCATTGCAGCTTTCTCTGCTTTATGAAGTATGCGCCCCTTGATAAGTATATTTCTAATTTTAGGCATTTATATCCAATTGATTATGTGGTTTATTATCTTTTTTCTCTTTCACAAGTTTAATGGTCCTTTTTTATTATTATTCAGGTCGGCGAAAGTATTTTAAGTTAATATGGTAACTCATTGGTTCCTTATCTATATCGCAACTTTTTGTGTCATTCTTTCCTCTATGTTAAATTCAGTTCTATATTTTAGTGTGCTGTTATTGTTTTAGTTCTATTAATTGCTAAATTTTAAGATTAAATTTTATTACGTTATCTATTATTTATATATATATATATATATATATATATATATATATGTGTATATATATATATATATATGTATATATATATATATGCATATAAAAATGATCAAAATGTTCACCAAATTCTGAATATATATATAACTATTTATTTATTTTTATTTTTTTACCCTTACACGAATATATAGTAGTAAAAGCATCTTTTTAGGATCTGATTTTCAAAACTGATTTTTTGCTATAATTACATGTTTGCAGGTTTCTTGGAATATGAAAAACAGGTTTTTTCCTATTGGTCTATCTGTCTCTGTAAGTATAACTGAAAAAAAAAAAAAAAAAAAAAAAGGTATTAGCCGGAAGACCAAATTCGGTATTCTAAATCTGTATTATATGGGGATATTACTTGGAATTGGGATAGGACAAGTTGTTCATTTACCGATAATATAATAATTATTATCGGTATATCGTTCATTAATATTGAAGACTAAAATCAAGTAAAATAAAAATCAAATACATTTCAAGAATCTATTAGCAAATATTTTCGTTGATACATTTCAATAGCTTTAGTTGCACTGCACATAATTGAATTAATAAATATTTTTATATGGGAAAATATGACATACTAAATATATAATTTGATACGAAAATTATTCACTTTTCCTTTAGAGGGTCACACGAAAGAAATCGGATAGAGTAGAGCTATACTTGGAAACTTATTGTAATGCATTTTAAGTTATGCTATATGTTTTTATTGTGCAAAACTTGTGTGGACTATATGATACACATACAATTTATAGTTAAAATACAGGACAACCCAACATTAGTCGAACAAGTTTTAAAGAGGGGTCTAGACGAAAGCTCTATGATTAATTTGAAATTATTATTTTTTAAATTTAATAACAATAAAATATTTTATGAATATAGCTATAGTATTCAAACGGGGGTTACTAAGTTTGTATCATACATACACTATAATATAAGCTAAATATAACAGTTTTTAAAACAATTTACATTTATTTTAAAGTAGTTTAGAATTGATTCAATACTGCATGTTTTATCATGCACCTTAAATACAATACTCTGTTCCCATAGAAATTCAAGAAAAAAGAGAAAAGAAGTAGTACGAGTACAACGACAGAATATTATTTTTTTTTATACTGATTTTTATTTAGACATAATTTACTTGCTTTACTATTTCTGTATAATAAATCTTTAGTTGAATTCAATGTTTATTCTTTCGAAAGAATGAAGGACATAATTAATGTCGTTCACCTCTTAGTTATGCTAATAATTTTATTGGACAATTAGCTGTTTTTCCTCTTTCTAGGCCACATATAATTATTACAAGCATGCTAATTAATTTGATGTTTTATTTACTTCCATATGGTAACGCGACTTATTTTACAAGTTTTAAAAATTTAGTTTAAAGCGGTTTATCAATAATAAAGTTGTAAGTTCGTTAATCGACTATATTTGTACCTTTGCAAGTATTACTTTCTAGAAAATAAATTTAAAAGGATTGTGTTTAGTTTCCAACTTTATTGTGTCTGTTCAACAAAGTTGGAGAGTGTTTATAATCCCAGTTTGTCTATCTGTGCTCTAACATCTATAAATATATTTTAGAAATTCTTCAAACTGATATATGCTACTCAAGTTTACTATGGTTTTAAAACTCCTTATAAATAGCATGACTGGTTTGTGTTCAGGGACATCCAAAGGAATGCCAATACATTGCATTTTATGAAAGGTAGTTCTATAAATCAAATTTAAATACCTCTGTACTCCAAACATCATATAGAAATCGACTTTTATTGCTTATATTCCCCCCCCCCCACACACACACACGCACAAAACAAAATGTGTTTTCTATAGAAAAATCAGCAATATGGTCAGCAATAAGGTTTACAGGGCCACGTAAATATATTTAGATATTTAAGAACTATAATTCGAAATTGTTACAATTTCATTTTTGTTTGCATTAAGCGATTTTAAAAATTTTCCCCCAAAGTTTAAGAGTTATTATAATTTCAGTGAGTTAATATTTTTTGAATGTTTTGTAATTAATTCATGTTATTAAAGTTTATTATGGATTATTCTATATTTAAATTAACATAACTTGTTTGAATACAGTGATTCATCAAATACGCTATGCACTACGGTCTATAAGAGGTATATTTTTCAAGTATAATTAAATATATGTATACTACAGATAAAATAACCCAATCAATACATACTTTTATGATACAAAAAGAAAAATGTTTTTCCTATAAAATAAGTGATTAACATAATTGCTTTACAGTGCTTTGAAAAGTTGTTCTGATTTATTATGGAATATAAAGGGAAATTATTCAGTGTAAATGTTCATTGTTGTGATGATTTGTTTTACTAAATCAATTGGTTCATATGCAAAGTTTAGACGATATAGAGAGCTATATAAAAGTAAAATTTGTAATATTTTTTCTTTAGAAATAAAGGTAAAAATATGCCTTTTTAAGCCCTTTTACTCCATAGCTAAAATAAAAATATATTTTTGTAGGTTTGCAGGTTTTAGAACTGTACTACAAAGGCAATCTCTGCGTAAGGGCTACACAAAAGCAATTTATTATACAATTCTTCTTCTAAATTAAAAATAAGGGTATAAAAATAATTTTTACGAGTTTTGTCCCTACTAATTAAAAGCAATAGAATAGAATAAAATAAAACAATAAACTAAATAAATAAGATGTCATCATGGAGGCAAATATACATTGAATGTTCAGCTATACAACGAGTACTAACAGTTGGAAAGTGTTTCAATCTATGCAAGCTACACGATTTTGCTTTCTTGTTTTAAGTGAGAGCATAATTTTAAGGATCGTACTGCACTTATTTAAGATTATAATGTTTCAAAATTTGCAGTTATTTGAAGTTACTCATTTATTTGTTATGATTCTTTTATAAATGCGAAATACTGTGTGAAACTTGACAAGGAAAAAAATGTATTGTATAAATTCAAATTGATTTTGTTTAGAATAAATTAAAAAATTTTGTATTTTAAATTGTTTCACAATCTTTTATAATGATGTAAAAATTATGAAATAAAAATTCTCTAAAAATTAACGATAATGATATAATGATAAAATAAATGTTGTAAAGGTAACGTGAAGTAAACAAAGTTTCTACAATTTTGCAAAAGAAAAAAAAAAAAAAAAACAGATTATTATTTAACTTTCCATTTTTTTATTGAAATAATAGTACTTGAATAATTCAAATTTAAGAGGGTACACTATAAATTCTCGTCGACAACCAAACTCTAATTAATTTTATAATGAAATTTGTTTATAAAATAATTCATTATTTTATATATATTTTTTACATTATATTTTCATACTCAGAAAATTTAAAACTGTCAAGTTTGTTCTTGTTTCTAAAAATTTATTTTTTATTTATTTTTATTTTTAATGTTTTATATTGAATCTATAAAGTGATAAAAATGGACTAGGTGCATCTTTTGCATTACTTAGCTTCAGAAGGAAATTTTCTGAATAAGAAAAAAAAAAAAAAAAAAACCTCCCTTTTTTGGTGTAAAGGGAAGTAGGAAACAAGAGCAAATTTTGCCGTTATACATTTTTTGAACTTGAAAAGAGAATTTAAAATAAAATGCATTATATATGAAAAAAATTATAAACAAATTTCCCCATAAAATATCTTAGGCTTTGGCTGTCGATGAGGATGGATGTTGTACGTTCTTAATAAATAAAATGAAAATAAACAGCTCTAGCAAAAAATTCCTTCAAAGCCCTAATTGATTTCTAATAGTCTATAAAATATATGCACTATATTATAAACGGGACTTTATTGAAAGTAAACTCTTCACATAATACACAAAAATAAAATAGAAAAAAAAATCTCCTGGAAGTAAGGTATTATCTAAAATTGAAAAATCGTGTCTGCAAGATAACGATTGCATACTAATTTGAGCTGCGTACCTGATGACCATTTTAGATAGATAGTGGACAAAAAAGAAAAAGTAAATTAAAAAAAGGAGGAAGAATCGTCATTGGCCTAAATATCGTGCGTTTGGCGTTGCGGGTTTCTGTTTAAAAAGGCATCATTCATCCTTGACCTGTATGAATGCTTCCTCGTCGACCTCACGCAAACTACACTTGGTTACGACACCGGTGGTGATAGCTCAGTATCATTCTCGAAAGTGAGAGTGCATGCTATTTATATAAAAGCTTCTTGTTTAGTGCTGTTTTGTTTCAGTTTGTGGACGTGCGAGACAAGAAGCATTTTCTCTAAGATTCATAACAGCGTAGTATAAATCTAAGAAAACCAGAAGTTTTAGCAACTTAAAGCTTAACGGCCCTCTTCATTCACCGCCGCCGGAAGCCGAAGCTAATGTTATTCTATGAGAAATTTTTCTTTACAAAAAACTTATTAACTAATACATATTTTTAAATTCTGTTTTCACATTCTGAAAATTCCCAGCTGTTAAATTGACAGACCTTTTTTTTTAAAAAATATTATTATTATTTTAATTTTTTATATTTTATTTTGAAGCTGCAAAATACGAATTTTCAACATATGAAATTTTTTCATTTTGCAATTTCAAAATAAAATATTAAAAATTAAAAAAAAAAAATACATTTTTGAAAAGATCCCTCAATTTAACAGTTTTGAATTTTCTGAATGTGAAACAGAATTTAAAAATATGTATTAGCTAATAAGTTATTTGTAAAGAAAATTTACCCATAGAATAACATTGGCTCGGGCTTCCGGCGACGGTAAATGAAGAGGGCCGTTAAGGAGATCTACTTAAAGATCATTCTCAAAAAATTTCGGAAATAATATACCAAAGAAATAACTCTTGTGCACAGTATTTCAGTGGTAGACTGCTGATAGATAACCCGGATTTTTTTTTTTTTTTTTTTTTTTTTAACATTCTGTTTGGCCGCACTGACTGAAAAATACTGGCATTAATGCATTTAGAAGTTGTTTATTAAAATATTGTCTTTTTCTATAATATTATACAATTTTTTCAGTAAAATTTAAATAATGGCATAGTTTATTTCAGGTTATGCATAATTTATATATGAAAGTAAGCAATATTTTACTTGCTTTTACTTATTTAAAAAATTATTTTACAGCCAGAAATAAAAATATTATCATACTATTAAAAGAAATTATAAGTTGGTTATTTTCGATCCAAGACACTATATCGTAATTTTATTGGTTGTAACTAAGTGTAAAACACATATGAGGAGCAAACATTCAAACCATGTTTTCTTTTTTGGATACAATTTTTTAGAAGACACAAAAAACTAGTAAATTAAAAAATAACTAAACTTAAAACATAATTCTCGTTTGTTTAGATGCATTACTAGTTATTAGGAAGATATGTAGACATATCTAGGAAAATGTGTAGAAATTTTATTTTATGTTAAGTTCAAAGAACAATCACTAACTCAATTTATTTATTTATTTATTTATTATTATTATTATTATTTGGACAAAAAAAAAAAAAAAAAAAAAAAAAAAAAAAGGTTAGAATGTTTGCTTCTCATATATGATTTCTAAAAATTGTAAAAAAAATATGCGTTTAAAAAAATATTTGATTAACTAATGTTTTAATAATTAATTGCTTGTTTAATTCTAAAACATTTTTACTGACTTTTACTGTTTATCTAGCTTCACGACAGATGGCGCTAGCTCATTGATGTATTAATGTTTGGTGTTATTAAATTCCTTTAAATGAAAGATTTTGAGTTAAACGATTTAAGAAAAAATTAAAATTTAAGTAATTTAAAATACAATTACTATGTGAATTTTATTGTTATTGAAAATGCTCAATTGTTAATTCTTTATCGATTAATCGATGTTTGAAAGGAGTTTAATTTTAATATCATTGTTATGATGGCAACATGTTATTCTCCGTCCATTTTTCTCTCTGGTTTCCTTGATAGTTTGATTTAATATTTTATTTCAATTCCCCATTCAAAGTGGTTTTGTTGCAAGATTGGAGCATGCACTACATTTTTGCTATTGTTAGCTACATAGTTTTACGAAATCTTGATGAGACAATACATTTATTTTTAAGCATTTTTTAATCCAAATATTATTCCTGTGGCCTTTTTTTTTTGTACCCTCATACTTTTTAACTCAATTCTTAATTCCTGAATCTTTTTTAATAAATTTAATGAGTTCCTTCATCAATTTTGTCCGTCAACATGTTTAATGGTACTTTTTTTTCATGTAGACATAAGTAATTTAAATTGGTTGGATCTAAATATGAATCGCAACATTTCTGTGCGAGTTTTTATACTGTGTTACAAGCAGTTTTATTTTTGATGCGTTGGTATTATCGTTATCTATTAAATGCTAAAATTTTAATGTTAAAATTTATTATGATATCTATTATTTATGTATATATATATGTATACAAAATATGCATAATAATTATTACAGGTATTATTACAATATGGAAATGGTTAAAATTTACTCACTTTTTACTTTCTTCAAAATTGTTTTTTACATGTCAGTGTGATATTAGTTCTTTGTAGAGCCAAAAAAAAAAAAAAAATTGTACAGTCAAAAAAAAAAAAAAAAAAAGAAAGAAACAAAGGAAGGTAGAAAAGAAATGTCCACTTCTTAATTAATTTTGCCGTAAATTATCGTAGAAACATGCCATCGATTTGTAATAACATCTAGTTATTAATACAATAGTTAAATTTTGCTTACGGGGTCATCTACTTATTAAAATTTGGACCAACTTCATTTTTTCGAATGGTAACACCCATTTTTGGCTCCATATTCGAATTTCTGAGACCACGGCGATTCGGTAAAAGGTATAGTTTATATACTTTTAATTAATTTTTGATAGAGTTAGAAACTTAAATGTATTAGGGGTTCATCCCTACATTTAAGAAATAAATAAATAAATTGAGACCTCACACGGAAAAGTATTATATCTATTCAGGCAATTGCCATAGAAGAAGTATGACAATTTTAAGTATAAAATAAACTAAAGTAATGTTAATTAAGAAATTATGTATGCATCTCAACTTACATCAATAATTAGTTTAATTTCTGAGTATGCAAGCTTATAGATGACACAAATGATAAGAAGTAGCTCCCCCCTAACAGTAGTAAAAAATGAAATATTACTGTAACACGAAAAATGATGATGAGAATAAGCTGTGGATTAGAAAACCCATATTTTTGATAATACTTGTTTTATTCGTGCCAAAATTAATATAGGTCAGAATTCATATTTTTTATGGAATATAAATTTATTAATAATTTTCAAATTAAAAAAAAAAAAAAAAAAAAAAAAAAAAAAGCATTAAAAATGAAACTTAAACATAATAATTTTTCGGGGATATATGAATTAATGTTTGTCACAGTCATTTAACATTAGCAGTCCCATATTTGTCCAGCTTACAACTCAAGAGAAACTTACAACTTGAGAGAAATGTATAAACTATACAATTTTCCGGGCTGATTTGATTCAAACAACCCCTCATATCTCATGTTTAGCTAAAGTTTTCAATGAAATAATAACTTGATATATGAAAACTTGATATATAAAAACTTTAACCAACATGGTTGGCTCAAGTTTTTACATGCAGAAGACCCCCTAAGCAAAATCTAAGTATATCAATATACATTAGGCGTTATTACTAATCGATCAACTCCAACCGTATATTTATACGATGATTTGTGGATTTTTATTTATTTATTTATTTATTTGTCAGGACTTTTTTTTTTTTTTTTCATTCAACTTTAATTTTTTTTTAAATCATATGAGTTTCTCTTTAGAGAAAATTTTGTCTTGCGGATTATATGATAGATTTCTTTAAAAAGAAAATAAAGTGTCCGTCAGCGGGTTATACGCTGCCGCGGACTATGAGCAGAAAAATAGAATGATTTTAAAAAACCTCTTTTTTTTTTTTTTTTTTTCAATATTATTATATTCAAAGTTCTTTCATCAAGTTCACGTCTATTTGTGCCTTCACCTATTTTTAATATGGAAAATATTTGCGTCAGTATACATTACTATCATTAAAAATATTTTAGAAAATGTGATGTTTTCTACAAACATAATAATACCAAATAGTAACTCCTCTTAAACGATTAACTTGTGAAATGCCGAGCTAATTTTGTCTGACAAAGATATACTTTCTTTTTTTATAAAGTTTGTAAATAGTTAAATTTATACACATCTTCATGAGAAAAAAATGTCGATAATTTCCTTAACACTGAATATAAGGAAACTTATTTATGATAAAAATTAATAAAAATGTTTATGCCACTTATTCTAAACAATAGCTGCTTTGCGTGTCATTTTCTCTAAGAATAAATTGCCTGCTAATTAAACAGTTGTTCATTGTAATTATTCATCCACACTTCCGGTCATCTTTATTTGACTACAATAATTACATCATTGATTAGTGGATATATTTCACTCTGCCTTGCTTCAGCATCATAAAGATAAATCTGACTTAATATCTAAAGTCTTTCATTAGAACTTTTTAAGAATTAGCCTTAATATTCCAAATTTCCATGATATTATACATAAATTTATATTTATTTTATGTTTCTTTTAAAAATTTCATTTATTCGCATCATGATGTGTGAAAGTACATTCGTTAAAAAATTCTCATACCGTCGCTATAATGTCAAACTATGGAATGTGCAAAAATGAATTTTTTTACACTGAGAAAAAATTCTGTAACTGACATCTAGAATCTAAATTGTGGCTCTAGGAAAAATAGTTCCATGTCATCCTTATAAATTTTAGTTCCCTTGGAAAGCGAGTTCTAGAAGCCCTTATTAGAATTCTAGAGCGTTTGCCTATATTATTGAGGGCAAAGTTATTTAAAAATCTTTGCAAATAATTGAGACTACAAGAGGCGGGTTTCAGTTTTCTTGGCTTATTACCCAATTCTAGAAAATCAAGCTAGAATTTCTCGCAATGCAAAAGATTTAGAATATTTTTTCCCCATCTAGAAATGTGTATACTAGATATTCTCGATCATTTCGTCTATTCAGTTTATTGGCGTGCCATATGCTCATAGCTCGGAAATCTATATTTCTAGTTAAGGGATTTAGAAAATGGCCACTTATTCATTCTAGAGGAAAGCGGTATATTTTTTTTTCTCAGTGTATACTCGATATACTTCGCTTGCTTTTAGAGTGATTACGAACGATGCACAAGAAAAATAGACCTAACCAGTAACTTAACATCATTGTAAATATACAAAATTTAGTTATTTTTGCCTGTCTTGATCTTTAGTTCACGATCGCAATAGATTTTTCGCTGACTTCAAAAGTATCCATTTTCACATTCGATAATTTGACGTGGTATAGATATAAGCAATCTTTACCTTTCCAATACTTTTCAACAAAGTAGAAAAGTATTTATAAAATCCCTTCGTCCATTTGTCTGTTTACTTGTACACGCACTTATATTTTTATATACGTTTAGAATGCCTTGGAACTAGGTTTTCAGGTTCAATATAATAAAATTGTTTCACGTTGGAAGTGGTATGGCTAGTTCAACTGTTTCCAATAAAAGGGAATATACCAGATACAACTTAAAATAATTGGATTACCTAAAATAATAAAATTTCAATGGAAGCTAAAAAACGAAAATAAAAATTATGATACTATCGCAAAAATAAAATTTACATTAAGAAAAATTAGAATACAAAAGAAACATTGAAAAAAGCAAACTACTGTAGACATAATGTATGACATAGCATATAATATAGTATGAAGATAATAATATATTTAAAAAAACTTTTAAAACCCAAATTCTTATTATAGCGTATCATATCAATCTTTTCGAAGGTAGAATAAAATTAATTTGAAAAAAAAAAGTAACTTTTTTGTTTATTAACCAAAATTGGGGAAATTTGAACTGTGTTAAGAAAAAATAAATTATTTCTTAAAATTCACAATAAATAGTAGCACCACATGATTGCCTATAAGTTTTGTGATTTCATTTTCTGATTAAAGGTCAATATCTGCAATTTATTATTCGTTTGAGGCACCTTTTTATTATTATTTTAATTAATTATTATTATTTTTTTATATTATAACTTAACATTTTACTGATTTGGTTAATGTTTATGTGTTTTTCCTAATCATTTTTATTTTGTATTGTTAATTGTTTCATTGACATTTGCCACATTTTAGTGAATATTCGGCCTAATAGAGGGCGCTTGTAGTACACAAAAAACTCTTTTTTGCTTCTAAAAAGAGATGTAAGAAAAAGGCTTCTTAAAAAGACTCTTAAAAAATTCTTAGGATACTGTGTAGTCAACGATAAATTTTCTTTTATCAACTGACATCTTTTCTACTAATTTTCTGCAAAAATTAACACTCCGGACCTTCAGGGTATCGAACGCAGGACCACCGGATTACTAACATGGCGCTCTAAACACCACGGAGAGACAAATAAAAAAGCCTTAAAATAGAGACGCATTTTTTATTTGGTTGAGATTCACAAACATACCGTAGTGAATGACAATAAGTACGTAAGAATTTGGGAATAAAATGCAAAAAATAAGTGGGGTACTTCAAACCAGAGAGTTAGAGAAAAAAAAAGTGTTAAATTCTCGGACTTATATAATAAAACTTTTAACTAAAACAAAAAATTAGAGCAAATTGAAATTATTTAGAAAGAAGCAATATATAGCTATTTTTTTCCATATGGAATATGTTATTGATACGTTAGTTATTAATAGTTCTTATATTGTCGAATAAAACTTCTCCATCCTGGTTTTTTATAATTATAATGATGAAATATTATTATATATACATTGTTTATGAATATCGAAAATTTTCCTCGTCGTGGTTGTTTAAATTTTTCCAATCTATGAAGAAAAAGGAGATGTTAACATCTTGAAATTTTATAACCACTTTTGGAAATTTTACGAAATGCAGCAGAATTTCCGGCAATTTTGCTACACAATTTTTACCTTGACTGTGCTTTCGAATTATATATTTTTAAGTACTTGAACTATATATATATACATATATATATATATCAAATTTATTTAAAGGAAAATTTCTTATAAAATTTCAATGTGAGCAGAAAGTAGCTTAGTGAAAATAGCTGCAAAAATTTGTTACTATAAATGAAACAATGCTAACTTTATATTTCATTAATTATATCTCATACATGGAGGTGGACAAAGAAAACAAATATTAATGGATCAGGGTGAAAGAAAACATTATTTAATGTAGAATTATAAATTGGAACAAAAGCATTTTACTGTAGTTTTTAATTATATGTTTCATGTGAAATATAAACAAAAAAGCATAATAAATCTTTATGATGAAAATATTTAATTTAACTGAGAAAATTTATAAAAATATTATACATAAATTTATAAAGTTTATAAAGTTTTTATACTCAAAAAGAATTTTGAAAACAATTTTCAGTCACACTACAATATGTTTTAAACAACTAATATAAATTATAAGAAAAGCACCACACAACTGGCGTTTAAAAGTAATAAGTACAAAACCTTAAGTAAACACTGCAAAAGACAAAAACTCGCTTAAATTAACAATTATTTCGGGTCGAAAGAAGACACGACCTTTCGTCAGGCGAACAATGTAGGCACACGAGTGCTGCAAGCAAAGCGACAACACGCAAAACCGATTTAAGAGAAGAGCAAAAACAAATAAAGTCGAATGTAAATATAAACAATTCTGCGATCAGAAATATAAAAGTAAAAAAAAAAGAAAATCAATAAACAAATAAACAAATAAACTAATAATCTAAAAAATTCAAAACGAAACGAAAAACTAAGTTACGTGAGTAATTTCCAAGTATCAAACAAATAAATAAAATTAAAAAATAAAATGAAATCTAAACATCTAAAAAATTTAAAACCGAACTTAAAACTAAGTTACGTGAGTAATTATCAAGTATCAAACAAAAAATAAAAGTAAAGATTAAAATAAATTTCAAAACCAGACGAAAAACTGATTTACATGAGTAATTTCCAATCATCGCAAAAGAACGGGGTGGAAGAAAGCCATTAACAAGATTTTCCGAACTTTTAAATATGTAAAAAGCATCATGGAAATCAAATGGGAAGAGGCGGTAGGAGAAGTAGTTTAGTTTTAGGAAAATCAAAACAATGACCATAAGCCCTGCAGTGGGAAGCAATAGAAAATTTCGAAATCTCTTCATTACAAACATTCCTACGTTGCTCATTTATTCTATATTTCAAATGCCTCTTTGTTTGTCCAATATAACCTAAATTACACGAGAAACAAGGGATTAAATAAACGCCAGATCGGGTTCTTGCTTTTTAAGATGTTTATTCAAAGTTTTGTACTTATTACTGATACAGATTATTTTTAAAACTTAAGATAAGCATTGGTAATTAAATAAATATATATATATATGTATATATATATATATATATATATATATATATATGTATATATTATATAAACGTATTCTATATATATAATTTAATTTTCACTTTCTTTATTTTTTCAAATTACAAATATGTAATCGACACAAATTTTTCGAAGAACTGATGTATTTCCTAACTACATAAATATATGATAGTTAAGGAAAAAATATATAAAATATGTGTTACATAATATATATTTTCAATAAAACTTTAATCAAGACTAGTTTTATAGCCTCTTCTCTGCGAGAAAAAAGTTACTGAAATCAACTATTGTAATAAAAATACTTATAATGCTGAATTAAATTGATTAGCAGGAGTTTTTGCAATGAATATTGAGAGAGAAAAAGATGTTTTAAACTAAAGAGTAATAATAATTTTATTATATTTTGAGAATATCTATCGGATAAGATAATGTTTATCAAAGAAAACAAAAGAGAATAAAATTAATACATACATAACTAGAATGAGAGATTAAATTGAATTCAACTTAAAAATTAGTATATTGGGGCCATCACAGAACCTTCTTCTATATTTAGCTATACAGATTTCCCCAGGTGCAAATTATTTATTAAATTTTTCTTTTTCATCAAAATTATTTTATTTTTGTGAGTGCAGAAGGTTTTAATTTCAGAAATCTATAACACTAACTGTAAAAATAAAATCATTTTTGTGCCCTAGGGGCGATATCCTAAAATAACATATTTTTCTTTCCCTATTAAAAAAAAAAGAAAAAAAAAAAAAAATCCGTAACTTTGTTTCACATTATCACATGTCTATAATTCCATCATTTGTTTTAATCTTGTTGACAAGATTTTTTGAGAATTACCCTGACTGAAAATTTTCTCACCCCTTGAGGGACAGGGGGAGGTAGCGATGCTTCTACACAAACAAAAATTTATCCTCGTCAATTACCACTGTTATAAATATATACATTTAACTTTACAATGATTAGTTAAAAATAATTCTTATTCTGTACATTTATACGAAATTTTGTCACGTGTTTTCTTATGAAATTTTTTTTAAAAATATGGGTGACAGAGACAAAGGGAATATACACCAAGCGTTAATCAATACCAATTTAAGTAAAAGTCTAACCAATTATATACTTATATTGTATCCCGTCCACCGGTTCGTGAGATACAGCGTAAATTAAAGTTTCTTAATACACTCAGACAGGCATACAGACATTTTTTAAAAATGAACAAATTATGTTCATGACATCAAGTGCGTAAATCCATCAAAGAAAATAAAAATCAATAATGAAGTAACACCGCGAGTATTTCGAAAGTATATTTAAATATCATTATCAATTTATTGCTTTTAAAAATAAAACAAACTTTAAAATTGTTATTATTTAACATTCTTTTTCTTGGGGGAAGAAGGGGGGAGGGGAGCATAATACACGCATATATATACTTATATATATTTATTTAATATTCCAATATATATGTGATAACATGTTCACACTTATTAAAATAGTTTCTTTTCTGTTATTACTAAACTAAACTAAGTTGAATACCTTTGGGTGTAACCAGCATCTGTTGAACTAATTATTATTTAAAAAGAATGAATGAATGAATGAGTTTCGCTCATACATTGAGATAATAATTCTTCCGTCTTCCGTTGTCCGATATCCCATGATTTTGGCCTTTGTGACAAAGTTTCCGGTAACTAATGTTCATGTGCTTTTTCATTACTCTTTAAACTTATTTCTATTGCCTTTATTTCATTTATTTATTTATTTCGGAACCAAAAAAAATGAATTTCCTGATTTGAAGAGAATGGCTGAATGTATTACCTTGAAAAATAAAATAAAATAAATAAATAAAAGTAGGAGAGAATGCGTGTAATTTAAATTATATATATATATTTTTTATTGACGTAGGGTGAAATGGAATATTAGTGTAACCATGAGGTAATTGTAACCTCGGGTTATAATCCAACTCATAAGCTGAAATTTGACCTAATAATCCTCATATCTATTTGCTTGAAACTTTCTTTGTTGGATTTAGCTTTAAGAATCGAAATCAGTCATGAAACAGTGATAGTTTTAGAAGTTTAAAAATTTGCTTATATTCCCTTCTTCAACAGAGTGCCCCCTCTCAAAATTCAAAGTTTTTGCATTGCTATACATGGGAAACAAACTCCATACTTTTTGTCAATAAAAGTTTTGTGCGGGGATTTTAAATATAACTTCAGATTTTTTTCTATTTTTTAAGCTTTTTTGACTTCCATTTGTGGTTATTCTTACCCCGTGGTTGAACTTACCCGACATACAAAATAATTGCATACCGTGTATTACAGTGGCCTCCTAGCACCTCAATTGCATCTCTTATATTTTTTTAGATATTTTTTTCAATTCTTCCATTTAATTTTCAATGAAAAGTAATATCCCATATACATACATATTATGATAACAATAAGAATGAGTATGGAAAATAAAAGATAAATAATATGCTACAACAAACCACAAAAGCCGATTTAGTAACTAGTTAACGTAGTTAAATTATTTAATTAATATATATATATATTTTTTATATTTGGATCGTTTGTTGGAATGTTTAAAAATTTAAAATGCAAAGTGCTAATTGAAGACGTACGGAGAAATTCGCATTTTTTGATTTGTGGTATTTTAAAAATTCAAAAAAATCTTAGAATCATGAAGGTTATACCTATCTGGAAACTCGACTTAGATATCTCTTAATGTACTGTACACAGTTATAGTAGACTGAAGTTATTCTTGTTTCAAACTATACGGCGAGTGTAGCCATAAAACATAAAATTTTCATACACGTATATATTTTTCAAGAGGCACATTATTAAATTATAAAAAGATATATATGTATATATATATATATATATATAAGACAATTAGTAATGGTTTATAAGAATAATATTTCATAACGATAAGTATAATAGCAACTTAGCAAAATAAGTTCACATTTCAACTATGTGAAAACGTTGTTCCATTTACTCCATTTCACTCTAGTGTATTTAGAGATTTTACATTGATATCTTATTCTAAAATAATTTTTAATTTACGATCTTTTATTTTTCTTCTTCTAATATTTGTTGAACTAATATTTATAATTCAAATAACTCCAGAACATTGTCAATATTGTAATAAATTTTTCCAGTCGTTTCGTTTGCTTTCAGTTTAGTTCAAAAAAGAGAAAAAACAAAATGTAGAAATATCCACAACTCTAACTAAAAAATCAGAGGAGTTCCAGTCATATAATAAGCAAACTATCGAAAAGGGTGAACGTTTAAAAAAAAAAGTCAGAAAGCATTTCCTGAAGTGTACGATAATCAAAGATTGCGACGTTTTATGACCATAAGGGAAACATTTTGTACTGTGTGGGAAAGTATCTACGCCTCTGCATGTCACGTATTAATCTGATATATCAGGTTATATGTTTAGGAAAAAAAAAAAAGTGTCGAGTTAAGAAAATGTGACATAATGCATTTGAACGTACTTTGCGTATATGTCCTTTCTATTTTCAGGGCAATTTTTGGCTAAAAAGTATATCCACAGCTTCTGGAAATACTTTTGTTTAAAAAAAGAAACAGAGAAAAAAAAAGTGTGATTATCTGTAAGTAAAGTTTATAAATATGTCACCAAAATGCATAATTAAAAGCATTCATGAATTTATAAATATATATACTTTATACTCATATAAATTTAAATTATTACTCTTACATAAAAATCAATCTAAATGTGTGGTTAAAGCATAATGTGAAAGACTAAAAACTATGGATTTTGTCTAAATTCTTTTTATAATATTTATAGGAAAATTCTAGAAGTTCATTCTCATTCAATTTTTGAAAGTGAATGCTATAGAGTATTTGTTATCTAAAATTTGAAATAAATAATTCGATCTAGCGTTCACAGTACATTTTATTACCATGATTTAACAAAATTTGTAAATTTGAAACAAATAATTCGATCTAGCATTGACAGTACTTTTTTTTACCATGATTTTCCAAAATTTGAAAATATGAAACAAACATACTACCACATTTTTAAGTATAAGATAACATTTACAGTTTTTGAAAAATTTCCAAGTACTTTAAAAATAGTTAAAAATTATTTTCTAAAATTGTATTGTACATATATTACTGTGTGCGGTAACACCTTCTATCCCCTTTTGACCATTGCAGCCACAATAAAACATTTAAAGTTGTAAATTTAAAGTTTTATTTGGCATTATTCAGAGAAATTTCTCTCAGGTCACTCTTTGAAACTTATTAAACAAATTTTGGGCATTGCCATATAGCGACTAGAAACTGCATACAAAACCGTGTAATGCAATTAAATTTAGCACTATAAGAAAGAAACGCAACAAAACTTAAAATGAACATCGAACAATAACCTGATGTATTTGAATACTTTTGTGTAGCTTTGTAGTCGAATGATGAATGTTTTTCATAAAATATATTCTATTAAAAAAATGCTTTTATGCACATAAAACAATTGTTGATTTCATAACGTTTAGTGCAGTCTAAAGATGTAAAAATGTGCGAACGAAACATTCCGTCTGTAGATGTAAAGCATTTAACGTCTTTTGTGTGGCCCTGTACACGGATTTTTTGTCCGATCTCAGTAAAAAGTCTCAAGTATTATCACCTCTGATGCAAATTTAGAGTTCCGAAATTGAATATTTGTTAACTCTAACTTTTATTTTGAGTTATGCTGGTTTCAAAAACAAGAAAGAAAAATCCCGCAGTACGCATTAATTAGTAACACTTTCCAACTGTACGTAATTGTTGTATCGAATATTTCTAATATTCTCTGCCTATGTTATCACACAACAGACAGAAGGACTGAAAAATATACAGATAGACTAATTGATTTTAAAATTACTCTTAGGCATTTTGGAAAGTGTTAAAAAGGCTTAACGAAAAATAAAATGCAGCCATTAGATTATAATTACAGCTTTTGATCTCTCTGAATATTTTAGTGTAGCCCTGTAAATCAGAAAGTTAATCATATCATATTCTATACAAAACATAATTTTAGAATATTAACAATACATTTCAATATTTTTATGATTTTTACACTAGAAAGATTTTTAAATATAACTTTCAAAAATTTCTGTCCTAAAACGTAATGCATTGGCATTTTTGTTGTTGTTGTTGTTGTCCCTGTAAACAAACTAGTTGTAAAGGACCTGTTAATGTCATTTTAAGTGGGGAACATTCTATAGGGAAAATATTTATAAAAATAACACTCACAGAACACAATGCTTTCGAAAGCTTTTTGGTATCCCTGTACACAAACCAGAAGAGATATTCACTCCATTTTCAATATGGAACATCCGATAGTGAACTTCAATAAAATATATCAGTTTGCAGAAATTCAATAAATATTTACGGGAGTTAGAGCGTGGGCAGACAGGCAGACAGACAGATGCACAAACTGAAATCATATTCACACTTAAAAATGTTAGAAAGTGTTAAAAAGCTTAACGTAAACGAAAGTACAATTTTAGCAATTTTTTATTAATAGCTCATAATATAACTGGATATTTTTGTGCCACCCTGTAAATCTAATGCTAATTGTACTATATTCTATGCAAAGCATTCTTTTGTGCATATAAATAACAT
Source organism: Salticus scenicus (assembly GCA_963930645.1). Lineage (NCBI taxonomy): Eukaryota > Metazoa > Arthropoda > Arachnida > Araneae > Salticidae > Salticus > Salticus scenicus. The sequence continues at coordinate 15,254,196 of OZ005661.1, forward strand.
ATTTCAATTTCCTAAAACTTCGTGGAAAGTAAAGTTATTAAAATTTGATTTATAGAAATATCTTTCATAGAATGCAATGCTTTGGAATACTTTTGAGTGCCCCTGTACATAAACCGATGGTGTTATTTCCTCCATTTTATACAGGAAACATCCAATAGTGAACTTGAATAACATATTTCAATTTCATTAAGATATGTCTACAGTAAAGGTATGAAAATATGGTTTATAGAAATACTTCTCATAGAACACAGTGCTTTGAAATACTTTCGGGTGTCTCTGTACACAAACTAGTAGAGGTATAAACTTCATTTTCAATAGGGAACGTCTGATTGTGAACTTGAATAACACATGTATGTTTCAAGAAATTCCCTAAATATTTACGGGAGTTAAAGCGCTGACAGACAGACAGACAAACCAAAGTCATTAACACTTTTCAACCTTGTTGGAAAGTGTTAAAAAAACGACATTTTTCCAATTCAGGGACCTTAAAAAGTATAATACATAGCAAAATCTCAGCTTCGAAAAATTGACACAAAACTATATATTTTCTCTACGATATATCGGTAAGAAAATTTAAATAATTACAAGATAAAAAGAACTTTTTATATATCATTTTTTTAAATTTCCTGATGAATCATATAAACCTGACAATTCTATGTATTGATAAACACTTTTTAAAAATAATTTTGATTAATTATCCCATGAACTTGAAAGAAAATGATCAATTCAAATCTATATATATAAAATCGTTTGTCCTGAGTGCGTGAGTGAGTGACTGATTCATCATCGCCCAGCTCAAACCATTGGACCTAGAAGCATGAAATTTTATGACAATGTTCCTCCTGTTACGTAGATGTCCAATAAGAAATGATTATACAAAGTTCGCCCCCCAAGGGAGGGAGGGAACACAAAACGTGATTTCACAAAATCCTTCAAATATCAAAAAAAAAAAAAAAAAAAAAAAAAAAAAACAGATATTCGTAAAATTTTTACTTTAAATTATAACTAGTATAAATGTCTAATAACTTATTTTTTGAATTTTTGAAATTCGGTCCCTAAAGGGGGGAAGAGATCAAAACGTGATTTCATATAATCCTATATATCTCAAACAAAAAAACAGATATACGTGAAATTTTTATTCTAAAATATAGCTAATACAAATAGCTAAAAACTAATTTCTGGAATTTTAGATATTCAGCCCCTAAATGAGGGAGGGGTAAAACGTGATTTCAAATAATGTTTTACATCGCATATATATATATATATATATATATATATATATATATATATATATATATAAATGATAGTTTTCCTCTAAAATATAACTCAGACAAATATCTGAAAACCAATTTCTGGAATTTTAGAAATTGGAGTTAAAATTTTGCTATGGAGCAATATATATATATATATATAGAGAGAGAGAAATACAGTTAGACCGTTCAAAATTGGTACAGAGAGGTTTTAAAGACTTTCAATTTCGAATGAGGATGTTTTCGAAAGTGTAAAGTTATTAGGAGGGGCAGGAAGGAGGGGGGCGAAGGGGCAAGAAAATAAAATAAATAAATAAATAAAAATAGTTAGATCGTTCAAAATTAGAACATAGAGGTTTTTGATACCTATAAATCGATTGCGGATATTTTCGAATGTGTAGAATTTTTAGGAGTGCCTAGAAGTGGAGGTCAAAAGGTCAAAACGACAGAAATGGAGTTATATCGTTCAAAATTGGCACGTATTGGTTTTTGGGACCTATAAATCGATAGCAGATATTTTAAAAAGAGAAAAATTATTAGGATAGTCTGTAAGGAGAGGCGAAGGGGCAAACATATAGAAATAAGAGATGGAGCGTTGAAAATTAATATTTTGGGGTTTTAAGGCCTGATAAATCGATTGCGGATATTTTCCAAAATGTAGAATTATTACAAGGGGCTGGAAGGGAGTTGGGCGCCGGGCAAAAGTAAAGAAATTCAGATAGAACGTTGGAAATTAGTATTATTAGATTTAAATGCCCGAGAAAACGATTGAGGATTTTTTTGAAAGTGTAAAATAATTTAGAGTGGCGGCAACGGTGGGCTAAGGAACACGCGCGCCGTGCGTGCGCATATGCTGCCGCAGGCAGTGGGGCCCCAGATTAAATATTACACCGATGAGAGAAGAATTTTTTTGGTATTTTATATTTATGTTTTTCCCTTATGATAATATAGTGATTGCTTAAGAATGTTGAACATAAATGCGTGCGCGCAGCGCACAATGTCCTACGCTGCCGAAGACACTGGGGACCTGTTGCGAAAATTTTCGGGATCAGAATTTTTTTTTTTTTTTTTTTTTTTACATCATAAAAATTAATGCAATTTTGAGAATTAATTAAATATAGTGATTCATTTGAAAATAGTAACCAGCGAAGAGGGCGTAGCCTGCTAGTGCGTAATAAAGAGCAATTATAAGAAATTTTCAAACATTTATTAATTGAATAAAAGTATTAAAAGAATGCATTGTCGTCGTGTTCTGAGCTATTCTAAAAGTTTCAAATGTCTAACTAGTCGAGAATCGATTGGAAGATTTGTCCTGGACAAACGAGAAAGATTAATAAAAACGTGGTAAAAATTTTCAGATATTTATTAATTGTAAAAAATAGTATTAAAAGAATGCATTGTCATCGTGTTTTGAGCTATTCTAAAAGTTTTTAATGTCTAGCTAGTCGGGAAGTTAGTTAAAATTCAATTTTAAGATTTGTACTGGACAAACAAGAAAAACTAGACAAATAAAATTATACTTTTAAAAAATTAAAGAACACGCTTTTATTGAAATATGAACTAAAAAGCACAAAATATCTATCTTTATAGTATTAAAATGCAGGGTAAGAAAAAATGGTGTGAGTATACACCATATTACAGGGTGATTATAAAATAATTTATAATTAAACAAAAAACATTTATAAAAAAAATCTCCCCTGACTGGGCTCGAACGTTAGACCTTTATGTTCGTATCCCGGAGCTTTACCTCACAACCACAGTGTTCACGTAGGGAAAGTCTTTTTTTCACAATATAGATTTTTTGTTTGCTCCCAGAGCGGTTACAAACATACATACAAACATACATATAGGTGAAGCTAATAAAAGCGTGTTAACAAGAAAGCGAGTTAATAAAAACATGGTAAAATGGTAAAAAGTAATAACAACAATGGAATTTAATTTATAAATTCTGATGTTCGCCATTACATAATTATTCCGGTGTGCAGTCTTTCTTCAAAATAATAGACTTTTAATTTTTTTTTGTCTCGAGTATAAGACGACCATCCACTTCGCAGCCTCTTATTTTTGTCCTAAATTTCATGATATATTACGAGTACTAATATATAGAACTTTATTTGAGGAGCTGCTAAATCACGTTCTGAGTTTGTAAGAGCTTTGGATCTTAAACTTCTTAAACACACATAAACATGTTTAGTTATGAAAATGAATAGAATAAATTAAATGTTTAACAAAAAGAAAAGGAAAGGAAACACTACGCGGCGAGAGGGTAAGTTTATAAAACTAATTTAAAATCCACTTATACAAGGTTCTTGGTGAATTTTTAGTTGGTTAATATTGTGCTAGGACACAAGATTGTGTACAAAATAAGAGAAACAAAATTTATGAACATCCGCGTTTAAAGGGCTAAATTATGTATTACAAAAAATCATGTAATATTCGTTATTCAATTGTAAATAAATATCATATCAAATAAAACATAATTTTATTTGATATTACAATTAAAGCGAAATTTCAGATAATTACCATGCTTTTATTAACTTCTATTCTTGTTTGGTTGTTTGTATGTTTGTATGTTTGTTTGTTTGTCCGGCACAAATCTTGCATTCGATTTTTAACTAACTTTCCCACTAGCTAGACATTTGAAACTTTCACAGTAACTCAGAACCCGGAGACAACACAATACTTTGAAGTCAGATTTTCGAATTTTCGAATAGTTTCTTTTAATTAATTAAAATATTAAAATAATAAGCTCCTAATAGAAATAAAAATAGCCATTAAATTATTAGCTATAATTTAATTGTTGAAAAAAAATTACGAGTTCGCTTTCTTTTGACATAAAAATAAATACATTTAATTAAACGTGAACACTAAAAAAATAAACTTTTTTTTTTCATTATTATTATTATTTCACTGAACTGAGTCCGCAGGCTTAAATATTGCTTATATATTGTTTTTTATCCTCGCGTATTTTATTAATGATTCTTTAGAAAAATTAAAAATACGGTATATAAAAAGCTTTTTTTCTTTTTTTTTTTTTTTTTTTTTTTTTTTTAAATCTTATAAGTATTTTTATTTTATCATAATTTTATAGCATAAACTATTTTCAGATAAATCAACATCATTTAAGAAAATGAAGAATTTTTTATAAAATTATTACCACACGAGATAGATGGAAGGGCTCAAAGAAGTTATACCCCGTTGATAAAATTTATTTTGCAGTAAGTCGGTTGGATCGTGACGAAACAAAAAATTCTCTTCGACATTTATAAATATTTAAATATTCCATTCAGTACATAATTGTGTAAACTGCTTTCAGCAACAAGGAACTATTTTTTATTATTGCAGTGCCGCAGATAATCTAATCAAATCACGGTAATAAAAAATGTAGTTCTGATAGAATAAATGATTTTGGAAAATACCGACAGATAAAAATCATTTTCAAGGTAATTTTAGTTTATTTTGTACTTTATTCTTTACGTTTCCATTCTTCTGTTTAATTTCCCGAAAACAGATAAATAGCATACTATCATTTATTTTATTTTTAATCGTTAATTTTAAAATGTAGGTAAAATAATAATAATAATAACAATAAATTGTCAGAGGCAGGTGATTTAGTATTCCAACAAGTAAGCTAATTTAGTACGACAGAACTATTTTGTATACAACAAACTTTTTTTTTTTTTTTTTTTTTTTTTTTTGTGGCCTATTCTTCCATATAAAGACACTTGATAATGTATACACTCGTATGAACCCCCGTTCGCATACCTTTGTTGGAAAAGGTTACATTTGTTCTCTTACGGCCTTTCATCGTATAACGTTTTGAATTAGTTCGTATATCAGGCTCCATAGAATATTTTATCCTTCCGTAAAATTTTTTCCGCTTTCTGAATTAAAATCTACATTAAAATTCCCCAAACAAATAAACCAAATTAATTAAATGCAGATTTATTTATTTAATTAGTCATTCATATATTTTTATTTATTTAGCTGTAAGAACGTGTGTGAAAAGTAATTTATTCCAGGATTTTTAATACGGTTGTTTACAAAAACCTACAATTAATGAAAATGACGCCAGAAGTAATATTCATAACGCATGTAAGAGAAAATGGCTAATTCGATTTTTTTTTTTTTTTTTTTTTTTTTTTTTTTTTTTAATCTATTTTTTGAAAGGTTTGAATTTTTTCTCAGAAGTAGGAGACTTTTGTTTAACGTAATTATTGTACTGCTTGTCCGTCCAATAGTTTAATATTATATTTTTAACTATGTAAAACTTTTGGTAATCGCATACAATAATTGCCTTGTCCCTCAATTTAAAAAGAAATTTGTTACACGTTCTTTTTTTTTTTTTTTCGTCATAAAAAGAAATATATATATTATTTTTGTGAAAATAAATTTATTTCCTTTTATATTGGGAAAAAGAAATAAATAAATAAATGCGTATAAGTATATATTGCCATTCATTTGTTGTTTATAATTGTGAAGTAAAAAATGGGGTTTTCACTTAATATCTTTTGAACCAATTACACAGGTCGACATGTAAAATTTTCATTTTATAATTTGGACTGATCTTTATGTGTTTGGTGTGCTGAAACCGAAACTGAAGTCAGTTTTTCTCCATCACGTATAGATTTTTGTCAATACAAGGAGCCTACCTATGCAATTTCTTCCATTACTCTTCCACCAATATAATTATATCATAAGTTTTATAGTATGTTTTCATGATTAATTAATCATGGATACCTATTGTTGTAATAGCGCAGCACTAGTGCGACGTAAAACCATACCAACCAACCAACCAACCAATCTATTGTTATGATGGTATATGTAAGAAATTGTGTCGGTAAGCACCCTGTATTGGTAAAAATCTATACATGATAGAGAAAAATGGGCTGCATTTTCGGTTTCAGCACATCAAAAAACATAAAGTTCGGCTATAATCATCAAATCAAATTTTGTCAACTTCAATTTTGTAGGCCTGTGTTATCCAATTGAATAAAAAAGTACAACGTTCGCTATATTTTGTCCTCGTTAATAAGTGTATCAGTTTTTGTGTAGCGATCGGTTGAACAGTGTAGCTTTATATACGGAAAGACCAGACATATACAAGATGAAACATAGAAAAAGATGATGAAATGAAATGTCTCACTGAAAGCAACAGTCCTGTAGTACTATATATGTATATATCTGTATATATATAAATTACGTGTCACGATGTTTGTCCGCGATAAACTCCTAAACTAAGGAACCGATTTTAATGAAATTTTGCACACTGTGTGGAGTTTGGTCCAACTTAAGAGATAGGATAGTTTTTATCTCAATTTATTGTCACAATATTTTTTTATTGCAATTATTTGTTAATTATAGACCTTTGTTACAGTTGCTCCAAAATATCTGTGAATTCCATAAGTTTAAATGTTGCCAAAAAAAAAAAAAAATACGAGTTCATTTTCTTTCGACATAAAAATAAATACATTTAATCAAACGTGAACGTTAAAAGATTATAAAAAGTTAAAATATGCATCTCACGAAAATTGACGTCATAATCAATTTAAAGATTTTATGCACATTGATAAAGTGCTAATGTAGTTCTATCATAGATATAGTAATATATATAGATCTATCATCCCCATGTTATCGTACAAAGATTGTTGATGCCGAAAAAAATGTATCTGGAGTTTTTCATTAACTTTTAGTAAATAAATTATTCACAAATTTTATTTGCTAAAATATTCATATGTATTCCTGTGTGTATTCACTCGGGGAAAGACGGCCATATTTTGGTTAAAACGTTGTCTTTTCCCAAGTGAAAAGGAATAACTTTTTTCTCCCCAATGATCACTCTATATATACTATACTATGAGTTCTATACGCAAGCGAAGTGTGACTCATTGACCGTCTGTGCAGCCAAGAAAAAGATTTCCTATGTTAATCGCCCATTGAATTTTTTGTAAAAAATTATTAAAAATCAAGGAAATTTATTTCCCGATTTCAATCCATATATTAGGGTTTAGAATATAGATATGTATTAGTTATCACGTGCGTTAGATTGAGTTAGTTATTTTACTATCAAATTGACAAAATTTTAATTTTAAATTTCTAAACTCTGTCTTCCTTGGCGTTTTTTTTTTTTTTTTTTTGTATTTGGTGATCAAAAGCGTAACACGAAATGTGTGTAAACCAGATGTATGTATTGTAGGAAATGTAATATGTATTATTCATTGTACGTATGTATGACATGTAATATGTATTGTACGAAATATTGTTTCATATCATTCATTACTCTTTTAATATCAGTTGTTAAAATAACCATGATTTTTGAAAGGAATTAAATATTTTCGCTAGATAATTTGGCGATATTCTTTTTTTCGCCAAGGATGACAGAAATGAAATCTATTCCGCTGCAAGATATTACTATCTTATATCTGATATTTTATTTAGACATTTGAAAACAAATTTGACTTCAAACTATGATAGAATATTTATCATTTTCCTTTTAATTAGTATATTATTAGTATATTAAAATTTAAAAGCATGGTATATAAAAAGTTTTTTTTTTTTTTTTAATCTTATAATTGTTCTTATCTTAATCCTTAATGTTTCCCATCTTTATTAACTTGAATTTACTATTAAAATTTTAACATACTCAAAACCTTCTCATCACTTCGTTAAAATATTACTAAACTTTTCCAAAATCTTTTTCTATTTAAAATGATGTATGTATTTACTTTAAGTGTCCAATATTTCATAAGATGTCCTATTTTAAAGTTTTAAAATACTTATCAAATTTACTTATTTTTCTGGTTTAGCCATATTGTTTTCCTTTTTATAACTACAGCTGTTGCTATCTTTAAAATATTTAAAATGATGAGGTCATTTTATAGTAAAATTATCCATTATAGCATATATTATATTTCCCTCCTTCATAAAAATTGATTTTAAAATCGTCTGCTTCTTTTATACTTTTATTTTAATAGAATTTTAATATAATTTAATTTGTATATTAGTCATTTTAGCATTTTTATCCTGAGTAGCATTAGAAATAATATATATCACTTCTCCATTAAAATTTATAAGACCCTACAATAAAATTAATTTGTCTTACTATCAACTCTACGAAAATTTTTATCAATCGCTTCCAAATTTTGACCTAAGGTTCAAATCTCAATCCTGTGGGTATTTACATCAGCTACAACGTTTTCGTCTGTATTCGTAAATGATAATTTGACTGTATTAAATAGTTCACTGTAATATAATTCAACGTATAACTTAGTCACAGCAACGCGTGACCGGGTCTGCTAGTATATATATATATTATGCGAGTCAACTTATCTTTATGCTCTTGTATGTGTGTGTGAAGAGAGATAGATAGAAAGATTAAAAGATATAATAAATTAGATTTTGTAGTTTGCCCTTGTTTTGCACAGTATTTTGATGCAATCTATAATATAAGACCTTCAAATTACAAGTTTTCCTTTGTTTAAAGTAATCGTAGTCGGCAAAGTTTGAGCTTTATGAAAGTGGCTTATTAACACTATTTTTTAATATAAATCTCTTATATTGATTTCCGACAATTAAATGAGCTGAAAATTAATATTACAAGTACACAATTCTAATAAATTGGCAAAGTTCGTAGCCATGCTAAACTATATGATGCTATGCTATAATAATGCATAGTACATGTCAATATTACCCGGTTTAGATGCTACATATTATACATCTTGTGACGTAAGCAAACCATCATGATATATATAACTATTAATTTTCATCGTTTAAAATAACTTGGATAATGATTTTGCAAATTATGTTATAAAAATGAAATTACTCTTAGCGTAAAATATAAAATTATCTTCATTATACAAATTTATTAAAATACATCACTAGAAATATAATACTGTTGAGTACATAACAATAATAAAGGGGGGGGAAACCTTGGTGACTTTAGCAACTTAAAATTCGCGTATTTTAAAAATATAATAAAGTGTTATCTGTATATTAAAATTATTTTTCAACGAAAGTATCATAAAAATCTAAACGCTTTTATGTATATAATTTCCTAATTAAAAATAAATATTATTGCCCTCAATTTTTTAAAAACACAAATAAAAAATATTATTATTATTATTTTATCAGGTATAAATATTTAACAAGTTTATTAAGAAAACTCCTGATTATCTGCCCTTGGAAAGCATAACAGAGAAGGAGGGGGAGGGCGGGGGGAACTTTTTGATAAGGTATTGGATAAAATTTCTTTATAAATTTTACACTTTTCTATCGGTTTTGAATTGATATGCGACACAATTTAAGGACAAACTATCAATAGAAAAATCCTTGGGTAGATCCTTTTACGCATTCTGTTATCATAACAATAGAAATAAAACTACTTCGAATGTGTGATGTCAAATGAAGCGTACTTATACAACAGTATTAAAATGCATCCTCCTTGAAATATAAAACTATGTGGTTTGTTATTTGTATGTTAATAATGCAGAGAAAATTCAATGACATTTCGAGAATAAAATTACACGCATTCGTTAGGATAATATTAAAATGTCATCTCCATAATATTAAAATGTCACCTTCACCATTCAAAAACTTTTAGTTTTTATTTGGAAACAAAAAAAATTTATTTGGATAAATTATTTTAAAATCATAAATATTTTATTCCTAACATAGTCAAAATAAATCTAAAGCAAATAAATAAAACAAAGAATACATTTTTCCAAGATTCGAAGCGTATTAAAAGCTACGTGGATATTCAAATATTTATTTCAAATATTTAAAAAAAAAATAATAATAATGTATGGGTTAAATCAGACAAATAGTATATAACCTAAATTTATACAACACAGGAGGCATTTGTGAAATGCACATAAATACTAGGGACGGGTGGAATTTAGACCAATGGTCATTAATCAGTGGTCCGTGAAGCGCTAGTGGTTCACCAAAATATTTTGGTGATCCACAGAAAAAATCTTGACATAATTCGTGTTTTTTAATGTTTTGTTAGAAATTAAAGTGATATTTATTTTAACTTCAAGACTTTCTGAATCCATCACATCATTAGACTTAATAAATGGAATACTCTTTTATTACAAAAGTTTGAATTGTAAATAACTGGCATAATTATCAATTTTTGACCGTCATTTGATACTTAGCTAGAAATTGTTCCGAATTTATCAGAATATTAGAATTAATGGAAGGTTTAAAATATACTCCGAAAGTATATATATCCATTGGATTTTAATAAGCTAACTATATAATATACATATTAGTACCATATTTAGAGAATGCTGTTTTATATATGGAAATAGCAATCTATCACTAAGTTTCAGCAACAAATATCTTAAATTAAACAATTTATCACAATTGTTAATTCTTTCGTTGGAGTTTTTTATAATATGGAAGCAATAAAAATGTGTTCACGTTCTTCCTCTATAATTGTTTTATAACAAACAACATTGAAGCATCATTCTTATAATTAAATAGGTATTTACGGTTTTCTTATAATAAAATAAGCATTTGTAACGTTTTATATAAAAAAAAAAGCTTTTTTTTTTTTTTTTTTTTTTTTTTTTTTCATATTTATAACATAGGCATTCTCTGATTATTATTGTAAAACTATATTTACATTTTTAATCAGTAATATTAGTGATCCGCGAGATGTTAAATTATGAATTTAGTTGTCTGCGGATTTTAAATTTTGATTTTAGTGGTCCATGAAGCTGCAATGTTGGCGACCGCTGATATAGTTAGATTCTTGGTATTGATGGTATTAAGATGGTAGCCAATTGACTGCGCTAGGGTCCTATGCCTGAGGGTTTCTTTTTAAGGGGTCACAGACCGTATTTGCGGAAAATTCGAAGAATACCACGGAAAACTCCGAACGGCTAGGCCGACGAGCGCGACCTGAAATGTCAGATTCGTGGAAATATATCTGTAAAATAAGATTTCTGATGATCTTTAAATTCGTGAATAGTTTAAAATTAAAAAAAAAAATTAAAGAAATTGAAAAACACTAGAGTCCTAGACCTGGATGGTGTGCTATCTCTAGTTGTTGTTCTATGGACCCTATCCCGTAATCACGCGAGTTTCGGAGTAAACCACGAAAAATCCAAACGATTGTGCGTGCGACCACGATTCGAACCCGGCAACTACTGCACCAACTTTAAGCAGAATTTTGTTGATAAGTTGTGTTGCACACTAGGGAAGCCGCATCTCTTGAAAAACTAAATTTATTTTACTAAAGACAACTGTTTAAAAGTTATTATGAAAACAGAAAATTTCTTCTATGTATCCGCCGTCATCACGAGTTAAGTGACAATACAAATAACAACAACATGCGCCTTCGGATGAAAGTAAATAAAGATCACAAATTTGATTTAATTATGTGAAACAAGATGGAAAGTTGCGGTATATTTGGGAATAAACGTAACCCCAGAATAAAATGCTCCACTAGTGGTCGAAAGGTTCTCGTTCTGCTTTGAAAGTTGGTGGTGGAAGGTGCCTGGTTCAAACCCTAGTCACGCACATCGGCCTAGTCGTTACCGTTTCTCTCTCCAAATGTCACATAACTACTGAAAAAATTCTTAGGAAGATTCCTACGGAGGACATTCCACACATGCATAGAATCCTCTGCACCAACACCATCCCAGAACTAAAGTTCAACGGGTGTCAATCCATAAGCTTGCTTAATTTTTCTTTCTAACAAGAAGAGTTAAATATGCTTTATTTTTTTAGTTTAATGCATAATATTATCTGTAGCGGCGCTAACAACTTAGAGGCCCTCCGGAAAAAAAAAAAAAACAAAAAAAAAAGCTTCATTTCTTTAATAGTTTACTTCCGCAGCTATTTACCATTTATGACTAGAGTGTTCTGTCCACCACATGACTTTCTTCTATATTTTTCTATGCAAATTCACTCAGTAAAAATAATTTATTAAAATCGTCATTTAATAAAATTATCTTCCATGATTATGCAGTACGATTTCCATATTAGAGAAGCAGTATAACACTAAATATACAAAAAAAGTTCATTTTATTCTCGATATTACATAAAAAAAAAAAAAAAAAAAGTTAAAAATGAAAATATATATAACTTTATTGTAAATTATCGCAGATTGATGGTTCAATTATTCATTTTAAAGGTATTGGTGGCGAGCTCTTTTGAAAAATACCCATCATGAAAATTTACTCCCATCGAGGAGGGACTTCCATCCCAGGGTGACAGACAGACATTTTCTAAAAATGGACAAATCGTGTTCTGCAACTCTCAAAACATGTAAATCCATCAAAAACCCGAGGTTGAAAATTTTTACGAATCCATAACTTTGTTCTATTGAATATAGAAGAAAGTAGAAATGTTAATTTACTTAAAGAAAAACATTGAATTCTTGTACCTTGGATTCAAAATTAATATGACGAAACTGACAAAAACAGCTTATATATCTGAAATTATACAATTTATTTATCTGTTACATTTATTTTAGAATCTCCACTTCTGGCCCAACAAATTATTAAAAGCGTAATGATTGGTGTACTTTTTTTATTTTTTTTTATTTTTTTTTAATAAAAATATTTATAAATATTTTTAACTTGCGAAAAATATAAATTTTTGGTCCCTTTCTAACGGGGGTCCTTAAGTCCCGGGACCCTCTGGCGCCGCGGTCTTTACCGCCGCCAATGAAAACTACCACACTATGCGGTATTTTATCTCTGGCAGATATATGGACATATAGATTTCAAGAACTAGAAAAATTCCTTGAAATTCAAGCAAATTTTATTAAACGTATTCTTAGTATAATAAAATCGAATAATTATTGATTGATTTGTTACCTGAATTATGCAAATTAAAACCGTCATTGAGATTATAAATGCATTTATTTTCTGTCTTTCTTTTTTCTTTTCTTCCCCCTTCCCCCCCGCGTTGTAGTATTTTCTAAATACCTCGAAAACGTTTCGTATTTTATTGTCTTTGCATTAACATTTTATAAATGTTTAAATTTTATGCCTACCGTAAAATAAGCATTTACATGCATATGTTTTATAAGTATGTTTAGTATTATGATATATTATTTATGATGACTATTTGAGATTCTTCCAAATATATTTTCATGTATACATGAAAAAAGTGCTTTATGCTAGTAATAATGAAACATGTTTGCATCTTCAAATAGAAACTTTAAATTTACCGATCTTTTGAAAATTTAGTGAATATAGGGAATCTAACACACCCACCACCGTAAAATTATTATAAAAAAAAAAAAAAAAAAAAAAAAAAAAACTGCGAATATTTCTTTTTTGTTTCAAATGCGCATTTTATTTTATTTTTGAAGGGGGAAAATTCAACAGCATTTATTTATTAGATTTTTTTTTGTAATCACATCGTAATTTTCGGTTTTCATTAAAAAATTCTTAGGATATTTTGAAGGACCTGTGAATAACAGAATATTTATAAGTAATTTCCTAGTGAAATTCTACATGTTTTTTTACATATTTATCTGCTAGCTACAAAAATATCTAAAATTCGTCTATTGGAAAATATTCCAGGAAAATAAAATTAAAGATTTTGATTATTTTTATGAAAAATATTTCGGACTATTGCAAAACATTATCGTGCAAGCATACCGTTCAATAATGTTTTAATATTATAACATAGTCATTTCACGATCTAACACACACAATTAATTACACACACGGAAAAAAAAATATGCATACATACATATATATAATTACAATATATTAAAAATTAAGTTATTTATGACTTAAAACTGCAATAAAACTGGGTTTTAATTCTCTATGAAATATTTTCATTTTATGAAAACATTTTAATTTTGCTATGTGTAAAACATTTCAATAGAATTTAGAAAAGAAAAAGCTTCATTTTACGTATAAGAGATGGCAGCAGCAGCGTTACACCGATTGAAGCTTTTATTTTTTCTCTTTTTATTAGGAGCGAAATCGCCAGTCTCGATAAAAGTTCGAAAAACGCAGCCAGAGCTTGACATGATAATTCTGTGATGTTTCCGGTTCCGCCTATCCTTGTTAGAAATACTCGATAAGAGTGATTCACTTCCATTGTTATTATTACTTTCAAACTTGATAGGTCGTTTTATTATTATTATTATTACCTTAGAATATTTCCTTTAAAATAAATGGAATTTTTTTCATTTCTTTATATTTCCGATTTACAAATCACATCATTCATGCAAATTGTTTTTCACTTTTTCAGATAAATGTACGCAGTGAAATGTTGAGTTGAACATTGAAAAGAAATTAAGCTAAAAATTTGTTACAGATTTAACATTTTTGCTATATTCAAAATGATATAAATTTGAAAAAAAATCGATTTGATTTCCTTTTCTGTCCAGCTTTCTTTTTATCTGTTTTTATAGAAATAATAAAAATCATAATAATAGTAATCGGGTGGGGCATTCACACGACTTTCTGTTACCCTCCATTTCGATATTATAAAGACAGATTGTAGATTACGGGATAAGATAACAAGAGCTATGTACTTACATAATTCTGTGGTGGGATGGAGAGAGCTGGAGGGTATCGTCTTCCTAAACCCCCCATTTGAATATATTGTAAATACATTTGCTTGAATTTAAGACTGTTAAATATTTTAAATTACGCTGTAACAGACCTATAGAAAAATCAATCGCTATTAAACTTGACTTTAGTATTGCGGGAACCTCTAAAAGCGTAGTTATTCGAAAAAGCAACACTGGAAATTTAACTTAAACTAGTATGTTGTGGCCACCACAAGACTTTCTTCTATATTTTCCTATACAAATTCACGCAGTAACAAAAAAAAAAAAAAAAAAAAAAAAAAAAAAAAAACGATTTTTTTCAATTTTATTTTTCGTTAAAAGTAAAAAAAAAATCAATAACTTTGTTTTAAATTATCACAGATTTATAGTTCAACCATTCGCTTTAAAGGTATTGATGAGACCTTTCGAAAGATACCCATCTTGAAAATTTACTCCCCTCGAGGGGGGACTTACCCCCCAGGGGGGGGGGGGGGTGGCGAGGCTCCTACACATACAAAAAAAATTTCCCAGTTGATTATCTCTATTATAAATAATTCTTGTAAATTTCATAATGATTACTAAAAAATAATTCTCTTCATGCACATTTATGCAAAATTTTGTCCTATATTACCATGCTAAAAATTTAGAAAAAGCGGGATGGCAACGCAACCTGTAAGACAATTTTTACCAAAAGTTGATAGGCACTAATTTATGTCAAGGTGCAACTACATACCAATTTGTATGAAATTCTGTGCAGTAGTTTCTGAGATACAGTTGCCACAAAATTTTCTCACACACACACACAGACAGACAGACAGACAGACATTTTCTAAAAATAGTCAAATCGTGTTCTACAGCTCTCAAAACGTGTAAATCCATCAAAAACCCGAGGTCGAAAATTTTTACGAATCCAATACTTTCTCTATATTACATATAGAAGAAAGTAAAAAACATAATTTATTTACCACATGGATACGAAAAAATAATTTTCATGTCTGCGCAACTTTCCTGGGCATATGGTAAACTATAGTAAATCAGTTCCACCAATTACATTCAATAAAAAAGAATGCTTTCGTACATTCGCTTAGGTATTGACAGACCTGTATGCTTTCTATAAATCATGTACACATCACATTGTGTATTTCAACAAAATCATACATTAAAAACGCAACACAAATTGTAATGCATTGCCCTCAAATTCCAAGCAGAGTCCCACTGCATCTTAGTTCTTCAGGATAGCAATATAAACGAATAGTGAAATATTTTCATACCATATTCTACACGAAAAATGTTTTTATACAAATAAAAGATATCTGTTCATTTCATTTGGTTTAGCTCAGCCTATAGATGTTAAACTGTACCTACCAAAAAAGACGTAATGTATTTGAACTCTCTTGGATGTCCCTGTACCCATCTGTTTGATCTGAACGAAAAGTTTATTGTAGTATCCTTATATAATACAATAATACAGTACATATATAGAATGCTGAGTTCGAATTTTCTGCTACTATTTGATCTTGAGATATTCTGATAATAAACACACACACATTTAAAAAAAAAAAAAAAAAAAAAAAAAAAAAAACATGATTTGAATCATGAATTAAATTCATGAATGGACCATATTCCCACTTTGGGTTCGAGGCTACAAGAATATCAGCTGGTTAGGCAAACAATCCTCAACTCTACCATAGCAAAGCATTGTGGCTTGCAAATTTTTATCTTGCAATATTATTTATAAGAGTTACAGATTATATGAAATTGAAGTAAGAGTGATGCCTTTGTTTTGTTTTTAATCCAGTTTTAGTAATATACTTTAATATTAATCAACATGTGTAATATTAAAAGTTGCAATGTGAACTGTGGCGATGTTAACAAATTTAAATGGATGTTCCATTTAATAAATTCCTTTATTAAAGTGATTGAAATTCTAATTATTTAAGCTTTGATGTCTATATATATATGTGTGTGTGTGTGTGTATAAAATGCTCTTATTAATCTTTTATACATTATATATATGTGTGTGTGTGTGTGTATACATAAAATGTTCTGCAATTTTACGATATGGAATAGTCTTAACTTTATCATTCGATTCAGTTGTTTACATTTCTCTTTTGTTCTTGTTTGAACAGATATCTGATTATTAGGTTTCACTGGAGAAATATTTAGGAAAATGTTATGCGTAACAATAGAATGGCATCTTGAACCTAGTTTGTTTACAAAATATCGGCCACGTGTTCGGCGATTTTACCTACTGTGACGTCACAGGAATATTGTCCATTAAATTCATGATTCAAATCATCATTTTTATCATGTCTAAAAACATAGTTTTCGGATTTACAAGACCTCAAAGCATGTAAATATAACAAAACTCGATTTTGAAAATTTGACTCCAAAGCAAAACTTTCTTTACCATATATAAGGGTAAGAGAAAGTAAAAAGAACTATTATCTCTCTCTCTCTCTTTTTTATGTCTTAATTATTGAATATTTAAAAATGGGCTGTTTACAAAAAGAATGTAAATTTTTATGTTTATTTCGCTTACACCGAAAAATGTCATAATTAAATATGATCTAATAATGATCTAATAATAATAATGATCGAAAATGATCTAATAATGCAGGAATAAGTTTACTTTCAAAGAAAAACACGTGAACAATAAAAATGAAAGATAAAATAATTTATTAAAGATTTCCTTTTATAACTATGTTTCATAAAAATAGAAATTTAAACAAAAAATGAGCACCAAAAAACTTTCTTTCATATTTTCTAAAACAAATTCATGCAGGATATATAATTTATCAAAATTATTTTCCGTGATGAATGCAGACGATTTTTATTACAGAGAAATATAACACTACATGCCCAAAGAAAACGAATTTTATGCTATAAAAAAGATAGATATCTTAGGGAATGCTTTTCTTTTTTTCTTTTCCTTTCTTTCTTTTTTCTTTTTTTACTTTCTTCTGTAATCAAATTCAATAGAATAAAGTATTGGATTCGTAAAAAGTTTACTTTCGGTTTTTGATGGATTTATAAATTTTGAAAGATCCAGAACACGATTTGTCCACTTTTAGAATATGTCTGTCTCTGTGTGTGTGTAACAAAAAATTTCTTTCCAACTATATCTCAGGAACAACTACTCCGAATTACATATAAATTTATATGTAGTTGCACCTTGTCATAAATTAATGCCTATAACTTTTTGTGCTAATCACTTAAATAAGGCGCTGCTATACAGCGATTTCCGCAATTACAGGGAAGGCTATATCTCTGGAACTACCGTACAAAATTGCACATAAATTTATAGGTAGATGCACCTTGACATAAATTAGTGTCTTTCAACATTTGGTGCCAATAGATCAACAGGTGGCGCTTCTATACATTGATTTCCGCAATTTCAGGAAAAGTTATATCTCAAATTCTATTGCGTATGATAGAATAAAACTTGATATGTAAAAGGGTCATTATGAGGGCATAATACTGATTCAGTTTGGATGTACATCGAAAAGATAGATGGCGCTGCTATATTGCAAATCTCCCCGAGAACGAGAAGGATGTCACCTGCACGAAAGAATTCACTTCCGTTGGGAATATCGTATTGAGATGTAAAAAGTCTGCATTCATAAAAGAAAACATAATAATAAATAATTTGTATCTCGTTAAATTGTATGGGAAAATACAGAAGAAAGTTTTGTAATGGCCACAACATACTAGTTTTAAAATGTTATATAGAGAGAAAGATTGACTTTCCTTGGACATTTAGTGTAATATTTCTCCATAATGAAAATCGTCTGATTTCATCATGGAAGATAATTTTAATAAATTATTTGTAGTGAGTGAATTTTTATAGGAAAATATAAAAGAAACTTATGGGAGGTCACAACACACCAGTTTAATGAAAAAAAAAATATATATATATATATATATATCGATAACCTTCTTCTAAATTATCACTGACCATTGATACAATGGTCAGTAAACAATTGTATCAATGGTTCACTGAAACTCATGGTTCATTGAAACATTGACCAATTGTTCAATCATTTGGTTCAAAGGTATTGACGAGTTCTTTCGAAATATATCCATACTGAAACTTTTCCCTCGCCGGGGGAAAGAGCGATGCCGTTTTATATATTTTTTCCCCTTGTTGACTATTACTATTCTAAATAAATAAATATATATATATATAAGTAAATTTGAAATTGGAAGTTTAAAATAATTATAATTGTGTGCGTTCATATATGTAATTTTGTTTCATACTTCCATGTTAAAAATTATGATAAAACAAAATGACAGTGGCACTTGTTGAGCGATTGATCCCCAAACTTAATCAGTGCCAGGTTAGGTCATATTTCTACTAAATAAGAGGTTTCGTTAAATTTCGTTCATTCGTTCGTGAGATACAGCCTCCACAAATTTTTTATACACATAGATACACACGTAAACGGGCATTTCTAAAAATGGTCAAGTCATGTTCGGGTCATCAGAACATCTAAAATCGTATAAATCCATCGATTACAGGAGATCAAATATATATTAATGCAATACTTTCTTTTTGTGTTCTAGAAGAAAGTAATAATGCATTATTTTTACTTTTTTCTATATTCAATAGAAGAAAATATAAGTTTCGTAAAAGTTTTAGAACTCAAGTTTTTGATGGATTAGACGGTATAGAACGTGTTGAGAGGTATAGAACGTGTTGAGAGGTATAGAACGTGATATGATTAGTTTTAGAAAATATATGTCTGTCTGTCTCACTGTGTGTGTGACAAAATTTTGTAGTAACTGTAATTCAGAACTGCTATACAGAATTTCATAGAAACTGATATGTAGTGGAATGTTGACGTAAATTAGACCCTAGTAACTTTTAGTGAAAATCGTCCAACAGGAGGCGTTACCATCCCACTTTTTCTTAATTTTTATAATGGCGGTATATGACAAAATTTCATACAAATGTGCAAGAGAAAATAAAATTAAAATAAATTATTTATGATAGTGATAATCAACTGATAAAAGTTTTCTTGTAAGTGTAGGAGCATCACTTCCCCCTCCCCCTGAGGGGGGTAAATTTTCATTGTGGGTATATTTCAAAAAAGCTCGTCTCTACCTTCAAAACGAATGGTTTAACCATCTATTTGTGAT
Source organism: Salticus scenicus (assembly GCA_963930645.1). Taxonomy (NCBI): domain Eukaryota; kingdom Metazoa; phylum Arthropoda; class Arachnida; order Araneae; family Salticidae; genus Salticus; species Salticus scenicus. The sequence goes on from OZ005661.1 coordinate 15,274,119, forward strand.
AATTCAAAATAAAATTATAACTTTTTTAAGGTGTCATATAGAGAATAAAATTCATTTTCTTTGGATATTTATAGTTTTGTACTTCAGTAGAATGAAAATCGTCTGCATTCATTGCGGAAGATAATTTTAATGAATTACACAGGTCGAAAAAAAATGAAGTTAACAAAATTTGATTTGATAATTTTAGCTGATCTTTTTGTTTTTTGATGTGTTGAAACCGAAAATGTAGCCCATTTTTTTCTGTCACGTACAGAATTTTTTCAATACAGGATGTTTGCCGACACAATTTCTTGCATATACCATCATAACAGTAGGTTGGTTGATTGGTTGGTATGGTTTTACATCGTCCTACTGCTGTGCTATTACAATAATAGGTATCTATGGTTAATTAATCATGTAAACAAACTATAAAACTTACGATATAATTATATTGGTGGAAGAGTAATGGAAGAAATTGTATTGGTAGGCTCCTTGTATTGACAAAAATCTATGTGTGATAGAGAAAAACTGGCTTAATTTTCGGTTTAAGCACACCAAAAAACATAAAGATCAACCAAAATTATGAAATTAAAATTTTACATGCCGACCTGTGTTATTTGTACTGAGTGAATTTCTATAAGAAAATATAAAAGATCATGTGGTTGGCCTAAACATACTAGTTTTATATGATTTTTATTAAAATCACACAATCAAGTGTGGAAGAACTCAATCATATTTATTGAGACGGAAAAATAAAATTTCAATAAATATGATTTCCTTCCACAGTTGATTGTGTGATTTTAATAAAAATTGTATTTCTTTCTCCCATTATCTAATGGTGTTTTCCATTTCCTGCGGCTTATTTCTGTCGAGCTATCTACATGATAGACCAGAGATGTTTCTGCCTAAAGGTTGTCTGAGTGAGTAATGCTGACACCGGGGTGTCGGCCTGGATAGCTCAATTGGTAGAGCCTCGACCTTGTAAGTCAAAGATCCGGGGTTCGACTCCCGGTCCAGGCATTATTTTCACTCAGTCGGAAAAATAAAATTTCAATAAATATAGTTTTATATGAATTTGTTTTCTTAGTTAACTAATAAAATATCCCGTTTCCATAGTGTTATTAAACATTATATAGTTATAAGCATAATGTTTAGGTATTGTGATTTGTTATAAGTATAATGCTTAAGTATATTGAGTTGTTATAAGTATAATGTGTTGTTAATACGTTGGTCATTTCCTTTTAGGACACAGTGACACTGTGTACATTGGGTATAGGAACTGCATTTGGAGAGTCCATATTGGACAATAGCCCGCATAGTGCTACCGTAGTGACAAATGAACATTGTGAACTTCTGAGGATAGAACAGAAAGACTTTAGAACAATATGGGAAGTAAGTATTTGCGTTAAAAATATGCAATATAGGACAGCAAATTTTATCTTTTGTCCGCGTTCACTAAAATTATAAAGTTTTTTCACCACTAGAATATTCATATTAGGTTATAAACAGTATTCATAAAGTTTTAAGTATAAATAAAATTTAATGGTTATATAACAGAAATACAACAGGAAAAAATATAAAGTTAAAAAAAAATTTAATATCTACTTTAATGATTTTTTTTTTTTTTTTTCTTGTGTGTGTGTGTGTGTGTGTGTGTGTCGATCGCTTTGTATAGGAAAACGTCTGAATGCAGAACTACAGATTTGTGCATAGAGGTTCATTTTGACCTCTGTTCAGGCACCTAGAAGGCAAATTTTCGAATTATTGATGAGATTTTTTAAAATTACTTAAAATATGAAAATAAAAACTTTATAATTTCTTTGAAAATATCTTTAAAGGATATTAAACTGATGCCAAATATTTATGCATTCATTTTTTTTTTCGACATAAAAAGATATGTAATTATTTATACGTGAATATTAAAAATTTAATTTATTCGTATATCTGACACAATTACAGTCGTTATAGTTTAAAAAGTTTTATACCTATTGACAAAATTGTGTTTTCATTTATCCTCCAAGTGTAAATAAATAAATATATTTCTTTCTAAGTTGAAAAAAAAAATAATAATAACGTGTATGTATACTTTAGATTTTATTTAGACCAGTTTTTTTCTTCATTTTATGTACATTTACACGTTATAGGAGCTTAGTTATAGTCTCCCCCAAAATGAGATTAAATTGCAGAATAGCAGCCCTATCTGTTGGCCGATAGGCAGCCAAATTGAGCATAGTTTTACTTAATATATGTCTCTTGTACTAATTTTGATCCACTGTAGAAGCTGAGCCTTCCCTGAAATGGCAGGAAATCGTAGTATGACAGCGCCACTTGTTGGGGAATATAGCCCAAAAGCTAACCAGCTCCAATTTAAGACAAGGTCCAACCAAATATCAACTTTGAATAAATTCTACCTTATTGGTTCATGAAATACAGCATTCTCACAATTTTGATAACGCAAAAAAGATTTTCTAAAAATGGTCTTGTATTAAGGAAATCTCAAAACGTGTAAATTGGTCGAAAACCGGAAATTGAAAGATTTTACGAATCCTACACTTTCTTTTATATAGGCAAAAGATTAAGTAATAAACACAGTTTTTCAAAAATAAGTAGTTAATTTCAGTTAATTGAAATACATTATGTTTTACCTAAAAAATATGTCTTGAAATTAGAGCTGACGTAAAATACAAAAAAAAAAAAAAAAAAAAAAAAAAAGATCAAAATGAATTAGAAAAGAAATAGAACTATTTTAAATCGAATCCTTTTTTAACTTGCCTATATGTTCAATGGTATAAAATTTCGATCTACCACTCTAGAGGCTGGTGCTTTTCAGAATGGACTCTGTCGATGTTTTGGGTTCGAGGCTATTTCATCTATTGTTTTCCAACCAATATGGTTTTTCATTCTTCGTTTTCCTATAACACGCACCTCAAAATACATATATTTTCCTAAAAATATAAATATTTTCCCATAGAATACGAGCATAAAATGATAGTATTGCAGTTTTCCTGTCAGTGATCACGTGTGAAGTGTTTCATGACGTCACACCAATAGAGTCCATTGAAAATCTGTAGTCGAGAACATAGGGGTGATACTTGTATACAAATTACTACATAAATTATTTTATTAAATTTAACAAATTGCATGCGCAGATGTAACAAATGTCTACAACAGGAATTCTTTATACGAAAGATTACATGCATAAAATGAAAAAAAAAATGTATAAAAAAAATCTGGTGTGAAACAGCCACACGACTTCAATTACCCACTATTACACGTATTATATGCATTTTTGAGAGATAATGTGATCAGAAAACATAAAAGTGATCTAAAGAGAAAATCGTTAGAGCCGTTTTTGAGATACCAACTTTTACAAAAAATCAATTATTGACAGGAAAACAATAATTACATACAAAAGCATATTTAAAAGTGAGTTAAAGTGGCGAGTTTGGAAAAAATCCGTACAACCGTTTTTAAAGGAACGCCTTTGCGAGGCCTGAAATTGAGCTATTTATACAGGACGCCTATCAATTTTCCTGAACTAACCAACTATATCATTCGAAAGGACATCTAATAGAGTGTTTATATAGCAAGTTTGAAGAAAATCGTTTGAGCCGTTTTTGAGATACGGACTTACGGTCCCACTTCCGGTTTCCGATGTCCCACTTCCGGTTTTTCAATTTTCACCAAAATTTGGAAATTTCATCTGTACATCAGACGTATTTCAATTCTAAAGTTTCGTAGCTCTATCTTAATTAGTTTCTGAGCTATAATAGCCAGAAGATTCTCCACATACACACACACACATACATACACACTGACCAATTGCCAAAAACCACTTTTTTGGACTCAGGGGACCTTAAAACGTGTAAATCAGGTGAAAATCCGATATCGAATTTTCAGACCGAATACAATACTTCCATTACCTACTGTAGTAGGGTAATGGAAGTAATAAAGGTATTTTTGTGTGTCTTCTTGAGGTCATTAGATTTTTTTTTCTCTCTCAAACTCACATTAACCATACCATTACAATGGTACTGCTCTTTTAATTCCCAAATCTTATCATTAATATATTAAAAACGAACGACAAATTTCATGTTTTCGTAGTAATAGATAATATTTGCCATGAAAATACTGAAGAAAGATTAAAAAAAAAAAAAAAAAAGCATGGGGAATTAATATATATATATTGTGTAATTATTATAACTACATCTTTCTAATATCATAAGCAATATTATAATTAATCATTTAATTACCATAATTAATGATATCGGAACACATTTTGTTCTTTCAATAAATTAGCTTTATTTTCATTAGTAAAAGTTTAAAAAATCCTGTTGAAAAGAAAAGTTTGATAACTAAAAATTTTGTGTCCATATAAAGGCATGCGGTAACTGTGTTACAAACCTTAGCAACGATTACTATATTAACACGTTTTACAAAATTGTCCGTTATAAATGTCGATTTTAGTAAAGGTCAATCGTATTTGTCGGTTTTAATAACGAAACAAAATACAGGTTTTATGTTTTCAGACATCTTACTTGATACAAGGTGGGCTAATTTATTCTCCTAAAATATTAACAGAACATCCAGTTCACAATTCATTCATAAAAGTCGCTCCAGGTAAAACATTATCCGTTTTCCTAATTTTCCGATCTATTTATTATTAGAATGAAAGTGGCTAAAGTAGTTTTCCTATGTCAATGGCATCTCTGTAAATTAAATAAAATAAAATTATCGGTTCAATTTCATTTCTTTTTACATGCGTACTTTTTACTTCCTAAATTTAATATTCTTCATATCTTAAAAAACCCTGTTTTTTTTTTTTTTTTGTATCAATTTGTTATAACTTTCATATAATGTGCTAGTTTTCTTTTTTAGCGTATACGAATTTTCGAAGAAGTCAGTTAAACGGTGTAGTGTCTGAATAGAAAATTAAAACCTGATATATATATATATATATATATGTTTGATTTAAAGCTGACTATTGCAAATTTCCAAAACACTGAAATCGCTGAATGAAAACAATAGTCCTGTCGTACTAAAAAAGTTGTTTCTGATCGGAATGAGGAAGTATTGCTCTTTGTTGGGAAACAATGTTAACAGGAGTATATTGTGTGTATTTTACAGTTTATGGTATATTTGCTTATAATGTTCTTATTTATCAACATTTAATAACAGCATTTCAATGTTGAAACTCAAAATGAAACATTACTTTCATAAATAATGGTACGACAGTAAAAAATGAAGCTATGAGGAATTATGTACAACAGGTTGCTCCATGACAATCGATCACGATGAATTAATGCGACCCCCCCCCCCCCCACACACACAAAAGTCATTTGTGTATAGTTTTAATTCATAAAAGATGTGTTTATTTATTTATTTATTTTTTATATACAAGAATATACTTGTAATTAAGTGCTTCTTAATCTGTGCAGGATACATTACTGTCTTTAACTTTTTAGACTTAGATCAAATTGAGACGGCATCGTGGGAAATATAATATTTGAGTAAGATAAGTAAGAAAATTTAAATAAGTGAATCCTATTACACAATTTTTTTAGGAGAGAGATTTAACTCCGGCTGTATTTATATATAGACTATTGATTACTCAGAAGAGGTGAGTCGACAGTAGGCCTTAGGGCATCGGCCTCCATTTCTCAATTACATCAGCGTTAAGTTACAACCTGATGAGGGAACGTCCACGAAAAGGTTATCAAGAATAACGGGATAGTTTAGAAAATCTTAACTCCTCGAAGAGAAAGGTAATTTTGTTCCTTTTGTTCCACACCAGAATTTTTGAATCAAATTAAAAGAAAATAAATAAATATTTTTTCCCGCGAAGTTGCATCAGTAAAATTTTGTCTGTATAGTCCGGGATGAATTTTCGCAGGTGATGTTGATATATAACATACATCGCTGCTCTTCAAGGTTAAGTATCACGCGGAAACTGTTAAAAAAAACACGTAAATTTACGTGCCTTCGCCTGTTTAATTTTTACGGTCACGACCGTTTTTTACCTACAAAACGGCTTGAGGTGCTCAGCAGTTTACCACAGGGTGTTCAGCAGTCTTTTACCACTTTTTTTTTTTTTTTTTTTTTTTTTTTTTTAATATAGTAAACTTCATTGATCGTTTGTAGTAAATATCTTCAAATGAATAATACAAAAATTGATTTATGTATAAAGTGGTATTCATAATGGTAAATTACGGGTAGAACATTAATTAATGGGTATTTAGCAGGAATTTTTGCTGCAATTTTTTTACTGTAAAGTTTAGAAGCCTGTCACTTAATTTATCATTGCGTGCCCTTTGTATAGTACAAATACAGAAATCATACTTTATACATAGAACTGTTAAATATTTTTTTAGTTTTCTATCATATTATAGGCGTGGGTAATTTTAGCGTACGTAAAAATTTTCGATTTTTTTTTCCTGACATTTTTTAAGTATGACGAATTGAAAAATAATCTCAATGTGTCCATCTATAGGTTTATCAGTAACTGGTTAGTCAGTTTTTAAATATCTGCAATATTAGTAAGAATCCTATTGACTGAAACGTTCTATGAATCATATTAGTAAAGTAAATTTCGAAAAGTAGGTTTTTTTAAAAAAAGTACATATTCAGAAATAAATAAATAAATAAATAAAATTAATAATAATAATCTCAGTTAGACTGTTTTTTTTTTTTTTTTTCATATAACTTTTAAAATTATCACTGTTTCATACATAATACGGTTTTTCCAACACCGAAAAAAAAAATCTGTGACTCGCATCTAGAAACCGAATTTTGGCTGTAGTAAAATTAGTTCTATTTCATCCTTATAAATTCTAGTTCTTTTTGATAACAAGTTCTAAAAATCCTATTAGAATTCTTGAGCGTTTTCCTATATTATCAATTCCTATATATTTATTATGGTCAAAGTTATTTAAAAAAAACTCTACATATAACTGCGAACACAAGAGACGATTTTCAGCAACTATAATTTTGGCTTATGACCCCATTCTAGGAAATCAAACAAGGGTTTATCGCAATGCAAAAGATTCATAATATTTCATAATATGTGGTATTGTTTCCCTAGCTAGAAAAGTATAGGCTAGAAATATTCGATCGTTTCGTTTATCCAAGTTATTTGTTTACGTTAAAAAACATTGCACGGAAATTTATATTTCTAGTTTAGGGATTCAGAAAATGACCACTTATTCGTTGTAGATGAAGACGGTACATTTTTTCCTCAGTGAAATACAAAGAGAAGGTAAAACAAGCAGATATGAGAACTATTAAGTCTAAATTAAGCTTATCACTTGAGTTATAGTTCGAGGTTACACTTACCTCGTGATTACACTTCCCCAACTTCCCCCTATAAAATTAATAAATCTATGTAACCAAAGAGATATCATAATTTTAAAAATGCTTAAATTCTGCAGTTAATTTTTAAACTGAATTCATTTTTATTTACTTTCCGAACATTTACTATGTAAGGAAAGAATTCTAATCCTGTGAAAATTCGACTATGAGATCGTGCATCTATCGTTTTGAGGTCTCCTAAATTCATTTTTGCTATTTTTAGGGGGATGTGTGTATTTATGCATAGCTGCCAACATTTTTAATTTATTCCGGAATGTTGTTAGCACCCGCCCTTTCTTCACATCCTTTTGTTCTAGGGTAATTTTCTTCAACATATAATTATGACTAAATATGAAGAAAGTTACCCTACAGAGAAAAAAGGGCGGGTACTAACAACATTCTGGAATAAATTAAAAAAGTGGGTAAATATGTACATGTATGTGTGAGTAGGGAAGAAACAGTGTTTCTTCCCTACTTGTGTGTGAGTAAATACGATAACCTCCGAACGTTTCATTCGATGGAGCTCAAAGATTGTAGATATATTATATTATAAGTCCCCATCGCACGACTTGTTTAAATTTTGATTAGTAAATGACATAGTATTTTTACATGGAAATTATTTATCATTGCTATCTATGAACTCTGAGCGTCTACGAGTGTCTCAACACCTTATTAGAATGAGCTAAAAGTTGGTAGATATGTTATAGGTTACCATTTTATGAGTGTATAAATTTTGTTGAATATAGGATATATATTTCTTTTACAGGGAAACCAAGAAAAAATCATTATCTTTACGGTTTATGGACTCAAATTATTTCAGGTGCATTTGCATATAAACTTTACATTTGGTTAAAATAAAATTAGATGGCCATGTCGTGTAGGTCAATATAAACCTTCATTAGTGTACGATTTATAATATTTTTACAGGCATACGAAACATAATTATTAAACATTGTGGCCTATGGACTCAAAAGTTTTTAAGATGTTAAATATTTTTGGTAAGTAATTTGCTTATAAACTAAATTATAACTATTCGCACTGCAATATATTATTAATGTTTTCTATCTAACTTGTATTTTTAGAAGTTACAAAACACATTTTGCCAGTTAATACAGATACATTATCTTTAATTTCCTATTATTCATATTTATAGAATTGCGTGTTGACCGTTTGAGTTCCATTTCCTGCTTTTTTTTTTTCCATTGATTCATAACTGTACATCCGTTGACAAAAATTCTCCATACAATGTACATGAAACTCTTTTGGTGTTGTGTTTAGCTTTATCTGTGTCTAAATATAGTAATATAGAAAATTGTTCGGGTAAAATATAATAATGTTAAAATTGCTTTCTAAAAAACACATTGACTGCCTTCATTGCTAAATTCAAAATATAGGTCCTTTCGCCAAAGAAGATTTAGTTTAATTTTATCTGAGATACTTTAAATGCGTTGAATATCAAATAATATTACACAAGAATTTGGATATTATCCAAGTGACATAAAATAAAAACAGAATTTTTATTGGCAAAGTCATAAATAACAAAATTATAATTATTTATGGAGTCATATTTTAATTAACAATTGATCATTTGTTGTAATTTTAGTTTTTGAATGCTCTTTTATATATACACTTAACACGGCCGCTCATTGCAATAAATTTTTATTACTATTTGAATTATATGATATGACTTATTTTTTTAACATCTATTCAATTTACACTAGAAATACACCAATCACAAAAAAAAAAAAAAATTGCAAATATTAATTATCTATTAAATGCATATTAAAGGATACATTTTTAACAAAATATATTTATGAATGATTAATCTTAAAATGTGTATGTCTAAAGTTTTTAAGATATATGAAATGAAACAGAAAATGTTGCACCTGACGGGGGAAAAGTATGCTATAAAATTTCTTGAAAATAAGGATTACAAAAATTAGATACAGTCCTCGAAAAGATGCGATTGGCAACGTACTTTTTAATCTTTTGGTTGCCACTAAAAATATTTTTTTATAAACACGAACAATAAGAGAACTTTTTGTAATAAAACTATTTTTTGAACATTAGCGATCTGCCTAAACATCCAGTCGAATTTGCAGATAAGAAAACCATTATTTTAACTTTTATAAAAGGGTCAATCCATTAGAAATCACCCAGGCCATGTTGCTCAACATTTTTTATTTTTCTTATTTTTTTACCAGTTAATTCCCGTTATTAGGTGAGTTCAAAACTGTCGAAAAAAATTTTTTTAGGCTCATACTTTTTTTTTACGGCCATTTTTTGAATTTGCATCGTAACTGTTTTTAGGACAAAAACAAGGTTTGCATAAAAGTATCTAACTCAGTTAATTTTATAGATATCAAGACAAAATAAAAAACAAAATTATCAGAATGACCTCCTAGATGTTTTTTACATGCATAATATTTCCTACGTCATGAGGAAAGTGAAGAAAAAAATTCACAACTACAGATGGAAAATTAACTTAAAACGGTAATTTTAGTGCTGCAAAACTACTTAAAAAATGAAAGACTCATCAATAATTTTTTTTTCCTGCGTAGATTTGTTACAGAACTAGTTACTGTAGAAGTTTCCAGCTTGAGAAATTTATCCTTTTTTTTATATATTTTTTTAAAAATGCCCAAAATTGCATTTTGGCAATATTTAAAGTTGAATATCTCAAAAGGGACTGAGTGAAAAATTATGAAATTAATACAGATAATATCTCTTTATGACATAAAGATTTGATAAAATTTGATGACTGAGACTCAACTGGTTCCAAAGTTATAGTGCATCGAAATTGGCCCAAAATTGCATTTTAGGTATACAGAATTTTGATGAAAATTTAAGGTAAAAATCAACATTGTAACTTAAAATACAAAATTTTATTCAAACTGTTGATGTACATTTTATCAGTTAGCATAATAATTTTATAATTTCTTCAAAGTATTGAAGAGTGTTGAAATTCCGTTGCATAGCTTTTTTGATATGTTATGTGTCTGCCCGAAACCGTTGTTAGTTCGATAGGGGTAATTTTCCTCACAACCTTGTTTACTGGAACACACACCATGTGATTTATAGATATTTGGAAGGCAGTCTTTGGGCCATATGGATGGGAAAAATTGAACTAATAGATCATTATTTTGATCGGTCTTGTCTTTGACTATGCCTAGCTACCAATGATATTCGTAAATGTATGCAACATAGTCCATATTTGTAAGCGAAGATGTGTTAATAAACACTATCAAAGTTTCGTGCTCATCAAATTTCTTATTGATTGATGTAGTGTAACATCTCATTTGATTATTACTTATAGGAACAAATCTATGATATTCTCTTATTCATGTCACAGGCAAGCAAAATTCAAATCTTTTTGTTAGTTTAGCTTCAGTTTGTTTAATTTCATTGGCAGAGACAAAAATGTATTCTATTCTGGTTATTTTTTCGTTTCAGTATTTGAACATGTCTTGTGGAGTAAGAATTTAGTTATTGTAAAGTCTTTGCATGCTGGCTCTAGCTACTTCCCTTTTAGTGGTACCCTCCCCTCCCCCCTCCCTATACCATCACACAAGTTTTTCCCATGAGATGTAGCTAAAAAATTCCTTTCAGCTATCAAGCTAAAATCATTCTCATGTTGGCACAGATTAATAAAGTTTTTCTTATTTTTGTATTGGCTGCTGGCACCATCGCTGAAGTAAATCATCATCTTTGCTTCGGGTAAAAAATTCTTCATTTCATTGGTGAGATTTTTTGAAATTCATCAGCTATAAAGGTATCCTAAATAAGATAATCATTTATCATACAAATGCTTTTACAGCAAATTTCATTTAAAATAATAATAATAATAATAAATGGATGTAATGTAACTTGGCTGTTGGACCAGTGGTAGTTCTGAATTTCATCCTGAACGCAAAATGTAAAGTTTTCTGAAAAATCACCAATGACTAAATATTCACTGTTTTTGAGATTATTTTTAAGTTCTTTGAAATGATTAGACTGAACTGTTGAAATGAAATGGTGAGATTTTAGTTTTACTCTATCTTCCACAAGAAGATTTAGAAATTCCTCATCTGGTAGTAATCGGGTGATAAATTCTGCTCTGTCAGTTTGCACCCACTGCTTAAAAGCTACTTCCTCTGGTAAATTGCCAATTTCTTTCATTGGAACTTCCAGAAGACCTTCGGATCCTGGACATTCTGAACACTTGTCCAGCATGCAACTTTCATTATCAATGTTACACACAAGTAATTCTACCAGTTCCCTGTAATTTATTTTGAGCCTTGCTCCTTCAATCAAGAGTTTTACGTTCTGGGGGTATTTGCAGACACATACACTATGTGTGCCAGATGATCTAGGGTGGACACACCACTTCGGTCACATAGCACAGAACACTGACCGTCTAATTTTGTAGTTAGGGTATTTCTGTTTGAAAAAGTTAAATAGCTCATTTTAAGTTATTAGAGTTTATATATATATATATATATATATATACAGCAATTGTAATATACAGGAAAATGTATTTTTAAAATTAATTTTCGGGAAATACTGTGTGCGTAAAATGCAATTTTGGGCCAATTCTGATGCACTATAACTTTGGAACCAGTTGAGTCTCAGTCATCAAATTTTTATCATATCTTTATGTCATAAAGAGATATTATCTGTATTAATTTCATAATTTTTCACTCAGTCCCTTTTGAGATATTCAACTTTAAATATTGCCAAAATGCAATTTTGGGCATTTTTGAAAAATTATATAAAAAAAAGGATAAAACTCTCAAACTGGAAACTTCTACAGTAACTAGTCCTGTAACAAATCTACGCAGGAAAAAAAAATTATTGATGAGTCTTTCATTTTTTAAGTAGTTTTGCAGCACTAAAATTACCACTTTAAGTTAATTTTCCATCTATAGTTGTGAATTTTTTTCTTCACTTTCCTCATGACGTAGGAAATATTATGCATGTACAAAACATCTAGGAGGTCATTCTGATAATTTTGTTTTTTATTTTGTCTTGATATCTATAAAATTAACTGAGTTAGATACTTTTATGCAAACCTTGTTTTTGTCCTAAAAACAGTTACGATGCAAATTCAAAATGGCTGTCAAAAAAAAAGTATGAGCCTAAAAAAAAATTTTTTTGACAGTTTTGAACTCACCTAATAACGGGGAAAAACTGGTAAAAAAATAAGAAAAATAAAAAATGTTGAGCAACAAATTTTATTCTTTTTGGGTGATTTCAAATGGATTGACCCAAAAGTGTTTTTAGTAACAAAGATTAAAATTAAACATAACTAATACAAAATTAATTTAAAATAAACTTAGTAAATGTAAATCTAATAGAACTAGTTGTCCTTCGTCCGCCTAGCGGCTAATATTTCAAGATATTAATATTATTATTTTTTATAATTGTTTTAACTTTTTTATTTTATTTATTTTTTCTCTAATGTAGCTTATTGTTTTGACCATAATTAGGCGGTTTTCCGCGTGGGCCGAGAAACAAACCGCCAAAGCACCAACTGGCGTTCCTTACATAGCATTACCTGTTCTTTTAAATTGTCATTTAGTTTATTTATTCTTTTAAATTATTTTATCTATTTCAAATCACAGGTATATATATATATATATATATATATATATATATATATATATATATATATTTTTTTTTTCCCTGAATACATTGTTGCGACAGTGGCGTCATCTTTTCTTTTAAACTATCCTTCTTCCATTAGTTTATTTATTCCACCAAATCCAAACCAGGGATAAAATTTTACTATTGTTATAATTATTATTACTATTATTTTTTTTTATGTCAATACATTTTTGTAGCATTAACATCAGTTTCGAATGTTAGTTTTAGAAAACTTGGGCTTTTATTAAAAAAAAAAAAAAAAAAAAAACTACAAATGTGGAATTAAAATTACCGTTGTAAAATGAAATTTCTATTGTCAGTTTCTATTGTCAGAGAAAATAATAATAAAATAAACACATGTCCAATGAAATTTTATACATTTGTTACACATTCATTATACAAATCCTAAAAACTAGGCTTTTCGTCTTAAATTACATTATAACTTCCTTCTATAATCAATAGAAGAAAATATTAGTGTCGTCAAAAATTTCGACTTAGGGTTTTTGATGGATTTACACGTTTTGATTTTTCTAGAACACGATTTGACCATTTTTAGAAAATGTCTGTCTGTGTGTGTGTATGTGATAAACATTTTGTAGCAACTGCATATCTGGAACCACTGTACAAAATTTTATACAAATTGATATGCAGTTGCACCTTGACATAAGTTAGTGCATATCAACTTTTGATGAAAAGTGGTCCAATAAATAGCTTTGCCATCCCGTTTCTCTAAATTATTATCATACCAATATATAACAAAATTTGTATAAATGTGCATAATGAGAAATAATTTTAACGAATATTTATGAAATTAAAAATAATTATTAGCATATATAGTTACACTCATGAGTGCCTGACTCTGTCACGCTTAAAAAGACTTAAGGGATTCCCTTGGACTTTGTCTATTTGTGAACGCAAGTTGCCACCTTAAAATATTAAATCATTAAAATATTAATTATTTTCATACTTTAGTTAATTTTAAAAAGTCTAATTGTCGAATCGATAAGCTGTTTAATCCGACGGATTCAGAAAAATCGCCCCTTCAATTTGGTATCCTATTTGTAACGAATTTTTGATTATATTTTTTAAAGTTAATTGAAATATGAAAATAACAGTTTTAAAATAGACTTTTAAATTTTTAATTGTTGCTTTTTTTTTTTTTTTTTTTTTTTTCAACATAAAAAGAAATATGCTTTCATGTGAAAAAAAAAAAAAAAAAAAAAAAAAAATATATATATATATATATATATATATATACATATATACAAATATAATATTAAATTTACTCATACATACGTATTTTCCGGCATATAAGTCGAGGGTAAAAAGCAAAAAATATCCTTTAAAAATCGCGAGGAAGAAAAGAGAAAGCGTATCGCGCTGGCTGATTAGACGATTCACGAGTTTCGATGTGCGCCTGGAATTTAATGATTCAAGTTTGTGCGTGAAAATAGGATCGACTTATACGGCGAATATAGCTGAAATTCCCCACTTTAACTCCAAAAATCCTCTTCGACTTATACGCCGGTCGACTTATATGCCGGAAAATACGGTATGAAAAAATGACGTCTATAAAATAATAATAATTTTAAATTTTAAAGGTAACAAAGAGATAAATAAAGTGTGAAAATTTCGCACGGGCTTGCTAGCAAATTAATTATTTGAAGTGAGACATAAATAAAATGAAATGATCATTTTTTAGCGGGTGCCTTAGTCGCCCTACAACTAACTAGTTTCTAATAGTAATAGTCAACCCCGAAAACTTTTTTGCACATGCAGGAGCATTACTTTTCCCCCTGAGTAGGAAATCTCTCCAAAAGGTCAAATTTTCATTATGGGTATCTTTGAAAAAATCTTGTCAATACTTTATAAAAGAAATGGTCTGTGGGGTGAAACCATCAATCCGTGGTATTTTAAAATAAAGTTGTCGATTATAAATATGTAATGCATTTTTTTTTTTTTTTTTTTTTTTTTCGAGTGTAATATTGCTTTTCTTTAGATATTTATTGTTATATTTTTCTCGAATGAAAATCATCTGCATTGATCATAAAAGATAATTTTAATAAATTATACATATTGAGTGAATTTGTATAGGAAAATATAGAAGAAAATTTTGTGATTGCCACAACATACTAGTTTATTTTATTATAACGGGTGATCAATAAAAATCCGCAATATGTTACCTTTATTATATTTTTTATTAAACGCAATTATAATACAAATAAACATATGCAAATTATAATACTGGATGAATACTGAATACTGATAGTTTTATCTCTGTTCTATTACACCATTTCTGCGGATATAATCAATTCTTTTCTTTGTATCGACTACGAGCTTCTGTACAGGGTCTAAATTAATTTGTTTTATGCAATATCTGATGCGATTCACAAGTTGATCGACATTTTCTGCCCGCCAAGCCTTTGCATAAACTTTCCCTTTTAAAATTGGCCAAAAGTCCTCAATTGATTTTGCCTCTGGAACATTAGCGGGATTATCTTCTTTAACCACAAAGTTAATTGATTCGTGAAGGAGATAATTGGTCACTTTTTTAGCATAATGAGAACTGGCCAAGTCTGGCCAAAATATATAATTTCTTTGGTAATTAGCTCAAACATAGGGAATTAGACGCTTTTTGATACATTCCTCAAGATAAACATCTTGATTGATCGCCATATTTGAACTTCGAATGAAAGGTTTGCTCATTCCTTTTGGACCAATGGCAATCCATACAAGAACGTTGCTTTCAAACTTTTTTTTCGTTGAATATTTAACATTTGGTGGTGTATCTGATATATTGGAAGAATAGAAACGATTATTGCATTTATTGAGGAATTCGAAAGAGTAAAATATGATTCATCATGAAGAATCCAAGATCTTTTTGAAAATTTTCGATAGAGACGTCCACACTTTGTTTTTGCTGAAATTTGTTGCTTTTCATTTCTTTGTGGAATGCTTTTCTTCTTTCGGCAACTTATCTTTGCTTTCTTAAGGAGATAATTAATCATTGATTGTGAACATTTGTACTTTTTTGCTGCTTGATGCTGAGAAATTCGGTCCTTGTGATCAAAATCCTTTTTTAAATTTCCAATTTTTTTACGTGTGAAGATTTTTGCAACTCTTCCAGTGCCAGATTGGCGAAAAGCACTCGAACCCCTTTCATAACGTTTCAAAATGTCATAAATAGTTCGCTGTGGTATTTTTTCTTTCATAAAATGCTTCACAGTGAAAGATTTACCTGACGAAAGATTTTCTGAATAGAACTCGTACACACGAGGTCGCAGATTGTCTTCATTCGAAGTCATGTTACGTGAAAAAAAGAAAATATTTTGCAAATGTGAATATGTCTACAGTAACTAGTAAGATTAAGTAATAATTCACATTAAAATTTTAGCAATTTATATCATTTATTGACAATTTGAATGCTGTTAAATTTATTGCGGATTTTTATTGATCACCCGTTATTAGACCAGTAAAAGAAATAAGGTCCTTGTGCATGCTTTTTATTTTTTATTTATTTACTTATTTTTTTAAATACTTGTAGTAAATATATATTATAAAACTCAATACTACAAGATGATTTTTTTTTTCCTTTAAGAAACTGTATTAAATATTACACCTTAAAATATTTATTACGTATACTATTAAAATATTATTATATATTATTTGATTTAATATAAAAATAAAGTTATGCTTTTGTGTTACATTATTAAATTGAATATTAACTGCATTCGGTATTATCTATAAGGAAGGTTATTTGCATCAGATGAGTGTTATACGAAAAGATATATAAATAGGAAATCGTAGCTGCCTTTAACCGGAAAATTCTGAATGCTTGAACGGATGTACTGAAATCTTTAAGTTGAACTAAAAAAGAAAAAAAAAATTATCTAGAAGCTTCCGCATTTGATTCATCATCTTGTTCTTGAAAACAAAGATAAAAAAATACATATATTAAATAATATTTCCATAATACTTCAATGGATGAAATTTATTATATAGTGTAAAATTTTATTTTTAATTTAATATAAATGATAGAACGAGGAAAAAACAGACGTGTTAAGCATATAATAATGTTAAGTACTTTTTCCCTTTGGCTTTTATTTGAGAAATTTATTGACGATACACATGCTTCCACATTATATATTAAAATTGGTATTTTCTTCCTGTATTTACTTTCCTCTACTTCCCTCCCCCCCTCTCTCTTATTTTTATTACTTTATTCTACATTTAATATAGAAGAAAGCATTGGATTTGTAAAATTTTTCGACTTCCTTTTTTCGATGGATTTACATGTCTTAGACGATTTCTAGGAAATGCTGGTCTATGTGGGCGTGTGTGACAAACATTCTGTGGCAACTTTATCTCAGAAATTACCGCAGAGAATTTCATATAAATTTATATGTTGTTGCACCATGTCATAAATTAGTGCCTGCAGCCCTTTGGTGCAAATCACTCATCAGATGGCACTGCTGTACTACGATTTTTCCCATTTAAGGGAAGGCTATATCTCAGGTTCTACTAAGCATATTTAAACAAAACTTGACATGTTAGAGGGCTATTATAAAACATAATGCTCATTAAATTTTTTGTATATCGGCCGTTAGCTGGCGTTGCAATGCTTCAATTTTTTCCGTGAATGGAAAGACTTTCTATTCAATTTAGATTCTATTGTATATAAATGCACAAAGCTTAGCTCAGGAGAGGTGCTATTATGAATCACTATGCTTAATCAATTTCGGTGCATATCGGCCGATAGATGTAATTGCTGTGCTGCAATTTACTCTATGAATAGTAAGAATATATCTCAACTTCTATGGCATATAAATGCACCAATTATGATATGTGAGATAATCATTATGAAAATCTGAATGTATAGCGGCCGGCAAGTGGCACTGCTATTAATCATCTTTTGTGATGCACACAGTTACATCTCATTGTTTCTTAATTAAAATTGTTTTTTGATGAAACACCATGTGTAAAATCTTTATTCTGAAAAACTACGATTATACTTATGGGCATGTTAAACATTGGCGTTATTATATAGAATTATACAGAAGAAAGTTTTGTGATGGCAACAACATACTTTTTTCTGTTTTTAATGTGAATAACTTTAAAAACATATATTTACGAACGGGAAAATTGAATGTGATTTTCGATATAAAATTATTTAGTGACCTTTTACTATTCTGGCGATCTTCATTGTTCAAAATTTAATAATTATATATATATATATATATATATATATATATATATATATATATATATTTTTTTTTTTTTTCAAAATGTCTGTGAATAAAAAAAAAAAAAAAAAAAAAGAATACAGGAAGAAAATTTTAATTTAACATTTCAAGGCATGTGTATCTTCACATATCTGTAATATAACCTTAACATCATTTTATATTTAGATTTCTTTTTTTAAATTTTTAATTTTATCTAATCTTACTTTTTGAGGGAAAAAAAAAAAACAAGAATTATATCATTTAAATACATATATCGCTTGATGATTATATTATAAACTACTATTTATGTTAAAATTATATGAACATTTATTAATGTTTTGGTTGCAAACATGCCATCTAAATTTTATCTTCTTATATTCATTTGTTTGAGTTATGCGTAGAAGGAAAAAAAAAAAAAAAAAAAAAGGAACAGAAAACAGGTTGTTGCTTTAACTTTGAACACCCTTGTATATTATATTAACTTCAACAAGTTACTTGCCTTTTTCGCAAACTTGTTTACATTAGTTACTTGTAACACAACTATATTTTACAAATTGCTATTGTTCTAAGTAGAGTTAGTCTAATCAGTACATCAGTCTATCGTATTTATCTATCGCCACTGTATATTATCACTTGCGGTAATAACTGTTTGAATAATTCATAAGGGGCTTTTCTGCATACGTTTAATAAAAATTCAATGATGCGATACATTTTTTTTTTTCTTTTTTTTAAAAGTTGTTCAAACTTAACAATGGTTTTGCTTAAGAACCACGCAATTGTTGTTGATATGAGACACTACAAATACACAAATAATATTTTTCATAGACAATAGACATAGAATAATTTATTGAACAAAATTATATAAAATTATAAAAACAAGCTGAAAGTATGCATATAATTACGTAATGATTTTGGCTTTCGATATCAATTAAATTTAAAATAAAAAACTAAATATTAACGCATTATCGTAGGGATATTTCCTTATTTTGAGCCCCGCCTTTTGGCCTTCCTCTAAAACGTTATATTAATTAACAAAACTAATTTACGTATTCATGATTAAATTTTTTAAATTTTAACCTTAGCAATTGATGATATAAATGCCACTGACGTATATATACATTAGCAGTGCATAAAGAATATCCAAGAATAAAGAATACACACGAATACCATAATATATATATATATATATAAAGTATTTTTTGAGAGGAACGCGTAAAAGCTGCTTATCCCAAAAGGAAAGCAACGAAATAAAAGGTAACAATGTTCATTGCACACGATTTTACGAAATGCGCCTCGATTTTAAACTAGAATGGTATGTCCACTATTATATCTATATCTATCTATCTTTCTCTCTCTATATATATGTCACTCTAGATAACAGCGATACTTATTGTTTAATATGCTCAAATTTTTAATAATAGCATCTCCCGATAAAGACTTTATATAAGGATTTTGGTGCAAATTTAATGAACAAATTCACAGGCATATATGTATTCATATGTAGCCATGTGATTCACAGAAGTTAAATTATTGAATCGCCATCTGTAGGCCGATATATACACACAAAGTAAATCTGCATTCGTTTTCATAATGCTTATTTCACATATCGTGTTTGATGCATTTATGTATCATAGAAATTGTGAGTTAGCCTTCCCATTCACATGGTTAACTGCAGCATAGCAGCGCTACCTGTTGGTTGGTATGCACCTAAATTAAATCAGCATAGCTTTTCATAATGTTCTACTCACATACAAAATTTTGTGCAATTATACACATTAGAATCTGAGATAGAGTCTTCACGTTCATAAAGAAGAATGCAGCATAGCAGTGCAACCTCTTGGCGATATGCACCTAAATTAAATCAGCATAGTGTTTTATGATGTCTGCTCTCATAACAAGTTTTATTCAGTTGTACAAAATAGAATCTGATATGTAACTTTTCGTTCACAACTAAGAACGTAGGATAGCTGCGCCACCTGTCGACCAATCTGCACCTAGATTGAATTAATAATGTTTCATCACATGGCGCACTTGCGTATGAAATTTTTTTCGATTGTACACAATAAAACCAATAGCCTTCTTTAACCAAGAGAAATCTCTCTATAGCAGCATTACCTATTAAGCAATTTGCATTAAAATCTGATAGGCACTAATTTATGTCAATGTGCAACTGTATAAAAACTTATATGAAATTCTGAACATTAGTTCTTGAGCTACAGTTGCCATAAAAAAATTATCACAGACACACAGACTTTTCTAAAAATGGTTATATTGCGTTTTAGTTCTCTGGAACCTCGAAAATCCTTCGAAAACTGCAAGTTGAAAATTATTACGAAACCAATAATTTCTTGTATTGAATATAGAAAAAAATAAAAATTAGGTTACTTTATATATATTTGTTCTCCCTCCTCCAACAACAATAACAAATATAAACAAATAACCATGGCAAAAATAAATAAATAATTAAAAATAAAATAAAATAAAATAAAATAAAATCATAAATAAATAAATACTTATTTACTAGCTACAAAATTTGAACATGCTGTATAGGTGAAGAAAAAGGAGATATTATATTGAATTAATTTAAAAATAATAATTTATTTCGCACTTCCTTTTTTTTTTCTTTTTAAGCAAAGCATAAAGAAAAAAAGCTTTTATCGTATTGACAAAAAGCTTAAAAATAAACAAATAAATAAATAAAGTTTCATCATTTTAATACTAGTCAAGAAAAAAAAAACTTTTTTTCCCGTAAAAAAATATACTATTTCATGACCTATTTATTGTATCTAAATATATTACAGTGTCTAAAATTGTTTGACGTATTTGTAACATGATATACAAAGCTCATTAGCAAACAATATAAGCAAAATGTTTTAACAAAATGTTTTCAAGCAAACGTTTACTTTTGCGAGTGAGCTCGCTTATAATTCAGAGCCGTTTCGGGTAAGTAAATTTTTATATCATTTGATTTTTTTTTTTTAAATAGTATAAGTAGAATAATTGTCGAGACATATTCGATGCTTCCTTGTTGAGAAACCCAAAACAATTTCGCTTCTACAAGTTTGTACCGCGATAATGGTCATAAATCAACAAATTAATTTCAAGTTTTGGTACATAATTATATTTTACATGAAATTGCTGTACAGTCTGTTCTGTGTAGTGCTAATCGTGTAACGTGTAAATCTATTAAAAACCCGAAGTCGAAAATTTTTAGGAATCCAATACTTTCTTCTATTGAATATAGAAGAAAGTAATAAATTAAATTAAAATAAATAAATAAATAAAAATAAAATGTACTAAATAAGTAAGCTAAATTTTTCGTTGATACATTTTAGCATATTTAGACTGCAGCATAGAAAACGAAAACAGCACTAATTTTTTTGGCGCTTAAAAAATGGTCTACATAGAATATATGGTATGAAAATTATTCATCTTTTGTTTACAGGGCCACAAAAAATAATCCTAATGTATTAGTGCTATAACCTCGAAATTTAAAGATCGTGAATTTCAGGTTGTGTTATGAATTTATTTGCTAACGTAAATTTAAGTACAGTATGTGTGTGTATTAAATTTACAAACAATGCACAGAAATACTTAAAATCCGTTCAATAAATTTGAATAAGTGGGATCTAGAAATCCTCTGAGTATAAGCACATATTCTTAAAAAATAGCCTTGAATTTTTCGTGAATGTAACTTAACTAACATGTAAAAGATGAGAGAGGTGTTTGAGCGGTAGGAGGGTTCAGAAAGCGTTAACTCAGTTAAAACAGAAATACTACTTATCAACTGAAGCTATTTTGAATTCTTTTTAACATACGTTTGAAAAGTTTAAATGCAGTATATTACTAATATTTTATCAGAAAGTGTAATAATATGCTTATATTAATGTAGAGTAAGAGAAAAAAAATAAGAGTGCCACGCCAGATTTTTTCCCCCTTCTTTACATTATATCATGTATTTTATATTTTTTTACAGCTGTGATACTTACGCAGTGTTGCTAGATTGGAGATTTTGTCCCAATTTTGGGGATTTTTTCGAGGACCAAATGTTTGTGGGGAATTTCAAAGGGGAGTTTTGAAATTTTTGGGGAGAAATTTGGAGAATTTTTTAACTCTATTGTATTAAATTAATCTACCTGATAAGTTTACAGCGTTGCCAGTTGTAGTGATTTATCCCAACGCGTTGGGACTTTTTTCTAACTAGGATATCTTCAGGATATCCTGAGGATGAAAAATCCAAAGTACATCCTCAGCATTAAAGTACTTTATGCAGATTTAAAATTTTCCTATTACTAGTAGGCTTTATATATATATATATATATATATATATGGGGACTTTTCTCAAAAATGAGTTTTGAAAAAATCCGTTTTGAGAATATTGGCGAAATCATTTGAAAGATACACGTATTGCAATTTTATACCCATTGGGGGAAAATCTGGGCGAAAATCAGTTAAACATTTTTAAATAAAAATAATAATAAAATTCTTTTTTAGTAGAAATTCAGTTGGGGATTTTTTGGGGAAAATTCCCTGATTTGGGGAAATTTGAAAGCCTATTTCTGGAAACTGATTGTCGACCATCTGGCAACACTGTACTTACGTCTTCGATAAAGACTGTTGCAGTTGCAATGTTTATGTAAAAAATAACTAGTATGTTGTGGCCACCAAAAATCTTTTTTCTATATTTTCCTAAGCAAATTCAGATAGTACAAAGTAATTTTGAAAAGTATTTTTCATGATGAATACAGACAATTTTCATCTTGGAGAAGTATGACACTAAATGTCCAAAAAATGTCAATTTTCTGCTAACATAAGAGAACTTAAAAAAAAAAAAAAAAATTTAAATTTATTTACTTACTTTTTTTTTATGAAAAAAGTAAGTAACTTCGATCGTAAGCCATCACAGATCTACAATTCAACCATTCGTTTTGAAAATATTGTCGAAATCATTTGAAAGATACACGTATTGCGAATTTCCATTGGGGGCTACTTCTCCCCCCCCCCTCCCCTCAGGTGGGAAATCAGTGCTTGTACATGTACAAAATTTTTTCCATTTTGACTATTACTTTAACAAACATATTTATTTTAAATTTCACATTGAAAAGTTGAATTCTCCAAATGTAATCAGCACAAATTTAAGTCAAGCTCGAATTAAATAGCATGTTAAGTTAATTTCCGTCCATCAGTTCGTGGAATACAGTTTATACACAATTCTGGATACACACGCACACAAAAACAGAGACAAACAGACATTTCCTAAAAGTAGTCAAATCTTGTTCAGGACTTCTCAAAACACGTAAATCTATCGAAAAACAAAATGTTAAAAGTACTTCCTTTATATAAATAGAAGAAAGTAAAAATATATCACTTATGAACAATTTCGAAAATCTTTGAATTATGAAATAAAAAGAATACAAGAATGAAATGAGTAAAAATTTTCTACGTAAATTTAGAAAAAACATTTTTTATACATTAAAAATATAAGAAAGTAAAAATATATCACTTATGAACAATTTCGAAAATCTTTGAATTATGAAATAAAAAGAATACAAGAATGAAATGAGTAAAAATTTTCTACGTAAATTTAGAAAAAACATTTTTTATACATTAAAAATATATTTTTAGAACTTTCGGATACAAATTTAGAAACTAATTTACGTATGATATCTCTTTCAAAAATCAGTCTGTGTGAAAGACACAAAAATAGACATTCCAAACTGATAAATATTGACCATGATTATCTGATGCAACCTTTGGAATCGACTTACATTGGTGTTACTCTTTTTAACAATGCAGTTGATTATATCGACGAACTTTCTTTCATTTTTATTCTTGAAGTATGTCTTCCATTTCTTTAAAACGACGTCATAGTCACGTCAGGGGGTGTCTATAACGTATCTTACTAAGCAAGATAATTTAAATGACTGAAGATGCTTCTAAAGATAGCAAAGATATGTATTTTTACGATTGAGTAATGCATTGATAAACATATGCTTGATTTCTCAGGACTTCAGCGCTTCTGGAAAACGAATAATCGGCCATGGGGGTCAATGCGTTCAATCGAATTCTTTATGAAATTGAATGTACTTTAATTCACCACATTCAAAATACTTTAAAGACTTATTCTGGTCTAGAATTTTTGATAAAAAATCAATATATTTTTTAATATTCTTAAAGCTCAAACCAAATCTTTACAGAGTAAGCTCGTTCACATAATAATAACAAATAATAACAGGAGACTTGGCGTTGGAATATTAAAACCCGAATAAACTACTACGTCAGAAACGCCAAAGAAAAATATTTGAGATGCATACAGCTGTTTCGGTAGCCTTAAGCGTGCCGTCTTCAGTGCAAAAAGAATTCTGAATCTGGAGAAGTGCTCGTATACATAGGAGAGGGACCGAATTTAGTTCAACCAATAGGATTACGGAAAAGGTGGGGAGTGTGGCCAATAGGAATTTAGGAATGTGTAGCTGTATAAACAGTAGAAAAATTAAGAAAATGTGGACTGAATGTAAAATTTCCAACAATCAGACAAATAGGGAACAGCGAAATCACAATTTACAAGGTTTTTAAAATTTTTATAAATATGAAAAGCTTCAAAGAAATCGAGTTCATGAATGGATTTAGGTCGGCAAATGTCTGCAAATGTTAAAAAATGTCGCAAAGTAAACTCGACGTTTGTGCTTCTTGTCGTACAGTGGTTGCGGTACCCAAATAAAAGCTGTGAAGAACCCGCCCCTATTGTGCTTTCTTTAAAAATGTTCTTTCTTATGCTTTTAATGAAAACAAGAATTAATTTTAGCCCTAAATGAACATTATAGATGTGATTATTTATTTGAAATTATTTTGTATTTAAAGTCAAAAGTACGCTAATATGTTAGATGCTAGCTAATAATATCAAGTAAACAATCACTTTATTATTAGCTAACATCTAATATATTTCGTATTTAAAGTCAAATGTACGTTAATAATTTCTAGTAAATAATCACACCTACAGTGTTCACTTAGAGCCAGAATTAATTAGTGTAAAATATAACTTTTTAAATCGATCTTCTAATGTTGCAAATTGCATTATAAATACGAAAAAACTCATCTATTAGTAATTCAAGAAGAAAATGTTAATGTATTCAATTTTAGAAAAGAAAAAAAAAAAAGAAAGAAAAAAAGAAAGAAAGAAAGAAATTAAACTTTTAGAAAAGGAATTGCTTATAAAAGATGATTTTATCATTATTTCTTTTATTCAAAAATGCATTATATCATGTCCCAAAAAATCAATCAGACGCAGACGAAACCATTCGCAAAAATTTTATCATCTAAACAAAATATATTTGTAATCACATTATAACCAAATCTATAACTAAAATAACATTTAGGAATGATAAAATAACATTTAGGAATGAACAAATATAATATACACTAACTTGTTTTAACCTCATAGCAAATCAAACGAATTCAAAATTATATAGATTTTCTCTTGATCCGTAATGAATGAAAAATTGAAGATATTAAGATTTCATAAACTATATATATAAGTTGTAAGAAGTATTGAAAAGGCGCTTTTTTAAAATTAATTGTAAAATAAGTTGCTTATTTTAAAATACGGGAAAATATGCGAAATATGAATATTTTAAAAATACATGAATTTTTTTATTCAGATGTGAATTCTTACAAACACAATTCTATTTTAAATATAGAGAATCTTTCGAGTAAACAAATTCTATTCAAGCAAGCACAGTTTCAGCCTGAGTAATTCAGGTACCACCAACACGAGATGGTTTTGTCATCGATCAGTGACGTAACCTTTAGGAATCACCGATTAATAAAATACTATGTAATTGCGTAACGTGCCATAACTATACTTTCTTTAACATGATTGACAGGATACTTCATGTTCTATTTAACCAATTTACTTTTTTTGTAACAACCTTCAATATTTAACCTTCTATCACCCCTACCACTCTTGTATCAAAAACTATTATTATTTTACAATTTTCAAATTAAAAAAGGGCCTTTTTTTCAGACAGCCGCCATTTTTCGACTTTTTTCCCCCTCTTAAGTAGGGGCAATATACCGACATTCTTACTAATTAAAAATATTTTTTATTGTTGTTGTTTTAGATGACCAGAAGGGCTGCAGTCGTGTTAAATAGAATACTCCCTTTTTATTACTTCCTAAATTACAAGCTTATAACTGTTTTTTATTTATTTATTTATTTATTCGGATTTTTATTATTATTATTATTTATTTATTTATTTGTATGTATTTAAAATTTTAATAAATATTTTGAAAAAAAAATTTGAAAAGTATTAATATATATGTATATATATATATATATATATCGATTTCGACAAAACGCCCATAATTTATGGCTCTTGAGCAGAATACTCCTTTAATAATTTTAGTTTGTATAATCACGGTTTTATCCCCCCCCCCCTTAAAAACAACAACAACAACAAAAAAAAAACATAGTGTTTTGCTAATTTCTTTTTCGCTGTTTTAAAAATTGCATGTTTCTTGATCAATAATTATTTTAGTATTTTATGTTGATTTTAGCATATATTAAAATTCAACAAATAGATTTTACGAAATTAGTACTTACGAATAGGAGGGGGGGGGGGGGGTGAGAGAACAGACAATACGTTTAACTTTGTGTTTGATTGAAGTTTTATTAAAGTGAATATAGTTTAATTTCTCATATTTAAAATAAATCAATGTTAATTTGCCTAATCATGGTTTTATCGCATATGCATGTAATTCTTGTAAAATTCACAAAATAAATGGCGGTTTTCAAATTTCTTTCATGTTATTTGAAAAACGTGTGTTCCATGTTTAAAATGTTGTTGTTCTGCTTTTAAAATTATGCATTTTAATGGCATCATATGTCTCTTATTTTATGATGAAAGTTAATTTTCAGCTTTTTGTGACATGTACAGAAGTATAAATTGTATGCAAATAGATTTCAATTCAGTACAATTTTTATGACATTTCTAGAATTTTACTGCATTAAAAACAACACTTTTTGTTTTTGATGTGAATGGAAAAAATATAATTTAAATGTATTAAAAGATGTTGTTAAGAGGACAATAGATGATGAAAATTCTGAAAATCAATGCAATAAAAAATATCTGGATATTTATTATAGAATGTATTAAGCTATGTTATATTTTTTAATATAATATCATTTTATATCTTCTAATATTATTTATTAATTTAATTTAATTTAATTTTAATTTTAATTAATTAATAACTTTTTTTTTTAAATAAAATTTTATATTTTAAATTTATTTTTATTTGGTACCAAATTTTGGGAATAATTAGTTACTCATAATGCTCCTTGCTAATTTGTTTTCATCCAATCCTTTTTGTATTTGTCACAACCTTCATTTTGAATCGAAGAAACTATTACATTTAATATGAACTGTTAAATTCAGTCGCATGGCAAAAATTAATGAAGCTTTGTTTATCTATTTATATCTATTTTATTTTATTATTGTTATTATTATTATTATTATTTTGTAACTGATGCTGTATTTGAGATATAAAAATTTCAATGCACAAATGTTACATACGAAAGACACACGCACTGAGAAAAAAATCCTGTAACTGACATCTAGAATCTAAACTGTTTCTCAAAAAAAAAAAAAAAAAAAAAAAAAGTTCCATGTCATCCTTATGAATTCTAGTTCCCTTTTAAAGCGAGTTCTAGAAACCCTTATTAGAATTCTAGAGCGTTTGCCTATATTCTCGAGGGCAAAGTTATTTAAAAATCTCTGCAAATAAATGCGAATACAAAAGGCGGGTTTCAGCAACTATAACCTTGGTTTATTACCCAATTCTAGAAAATCAAGTGAGAATTTCTCGCAAGACAAAAGATTCAGAATATTCAGAATATTTTTTCACCATTTAGAAATGTGTAGACTAGACACTCTCAATCATTTCGTCTATTCAGTTTATTGGCGTGCCTTATGCACATAGCTCGGAAATCTATATTTCTAGTTAAGGGATTTAGAAAATGATCACTTATTCATTCTAGCTGAAGGCAGTATATTTTTTTTTCTCAGCGTATTAACAAAACGGGGATTTAAAATAACTTAGAAATAGCATAAAGCATTTTGGAACTAACTGGGCGTCATTTCGTATTATTATTTCCATAAAATACGCTTTTTGATCTCAAAAATTACTTTTTTCCATTTAAGAGGGCTTGGTACCTTTGTCTTGGAACCACTGAAGGTTTAATATAAAAGCTTATATTTCCGTTTGATATTTATAAATTGAACTATATTAGATTTGTATAATAAAATATATATTCAGACAATAATTATTATGGTTTTTGATACACTTTTTTTATAGATTAAAAATCTGTAAAATCTTTTTTCTCATTTTGCGTTTTTTCATGAATTTATGAATTTCAAAATACTAAAACTTATACAGATATTTAAGAAAGAATTTACTTTTATTTATTTATTTATTTATTTATTATTACTTTTTTTTTTTTTTTGGATGTTTAATAGAATGTAATTAAAAGAATTAGGGGTAAATTTGAAAATTTATTAATTAGTTTCGAAGAATAAACAATTAAAAAATGCATGTCTATGTAAAAATTTACATAGATTTTTGTTACATATTTTTTAAATACTTTTTTCTGTGAACGATATTGCAAAATCCCTCCCTATTTCTTTTAAGTAGCTTCTATTAAACATACAAAAAAAATATTAAGTATTTTCTTAAATATCTTAATTTTAGATATTTTAGCATTTTGAAGATCATGAATTCATGGAAAAAATGCAAACTGGGAAAATGCAATTTAGTTTTCAAATCTGTGAAAAAAAAAAAAAAAATATATATATATATATATATCAAAAACCACAAGAATAGTTGCCTTAATATATATTTTATTGAACAAACCTAATATCGTTCAATTTACAAATATTAAATGGGAATTAAGCTTTTGTATGAAACCTTCAGTAGTGCAGTCAAAGGTGCTAAGTCCCCTTAAAACCCACTATATGCTCCAAATAATACATTTCATGACCCTAATTGATTTGAGAAACAATAAAATGCAAAACAAAAATAATTGATTTCTATGTTCCTTGTCCCCTTAACATGGCTTTGCTGACAGAAATTATGGATGCTCTTTTTTTTTCTCCTGATATATTTTGGTTTCGCCCAAAATATTTAAGCAAGTTTTAGATTATATAACACAGGTCTGCAACCAAAATCCTGTATAAGGTGTTTTAACTGTGTCATATACATTTTTACTTACTAATATATTAAAAAAGTTTCATCACATCAATAGTTTAATTTTGCGTGAAAACATGAACTCTGGTTACCAATTGGTAATAACAATAAAAACTTTATGTAATAATTATTTTTTACTTCGAAAAAATATTTTTGAGATTGAAGCTAATAAATAATACAATATGAAAAATAGACGAATGGGGGGGGGGGGGAGGAGGTACAAGGGGAAAATGCGAAAACGCGTTCATAGGAGCATTAAAAAAAAAAAAAAAAAATCCACAGGCAAAAAGACTGAACATAGAATGTTAAATATATCATAAAAGATTTGTGTGCTTAGTTAGGAGAAATAATATGCTGATTTGATAGTAATAAAATTAGTGATTTTTTTTTTAAACCTGTATTACTAATTTAATTAATTAATCAGTTAAAAAGCATAGTGCATGGGTAGAAATAGAGGCTATTTTTAAACATCCTTGAAAACAAAATTTATCAAAACGGTAGCATACAACTGATTCACTCTTATATATATATATACATATATATATTAGACTTGTGTAATTAAGGCTTTACATCAGCCAGATCCACTGTTTCCCTTTATCCATCTAATCCTATAAGATTTTTATTGCTTCGTATTATATGAATATCTCACTCAAAAATAAAGTTTCCAGATTTTTATTATTATTATTATTATTACTCCATTCTTTCAAAATGTCGCTTTTTGCCTTATTGAGTAAAGCTTTTTAAAATATATTTTTATTTTATTAAGATATATTTTTATTTTATTTATTATTATTATTATTATTATTATTATTTTTTTTTTAAGAAAAAAAATTCACTAAGCTAAAAGGCGGAATATTTAAATTGTGTAATTAAAAAAAAAAAAAAAAAGAAAAAGAAAAAAAAAAGAAAAGAAAAAGGAAAGAAAAGAAAAATCAAAACTTGAAAAATTTGATTTGGCTGAGCTCTCCTCATATTATGATGAGAATAAAACCCCAAGGATTAGATGAGGAACAAGAAAAGGTGAAAAGTTAAACCACTACCAAATACATGAATTTTATTTATTTATATATTTATTTTTAATATATTTACTGATATGTAACGTAATAATATAATTAATCTTATAGTACAGGGCGGTCCGAAAAACATGATAGAAAGTAAGCGATCGTTATGGAAAATGAAACCATAAAGATAGGAATGACATTTAATATACAAGGTGCTCGAAATGTCTACCATCCCCGATTATAGTGTTATGAAGCCAGTACGGAAACTCTGTCATAATGCGCTGGAGTGTGTCGGAATCAAGTGCATCAATCTCACTTCTGATGACCGATTTCAGGTCCTCCAGTAAATCAGGGGAATACCTATAGATTCTGTCCTTGATGTAACCCCATAAGAAGAAATCGCACAGAATTAGGTCCGGGCTGTATGGGGGCCACTCTATCCCGTGCTCCGTGAATTGCTCTGCATCCATTGCAATCAAACACTCACCAAACGTCGTTTTAAGCCACGGAAAGACATCAGCAGTTCTATGGGGACGAGCCCCATCTTGCATGAACCATTACTGGCGTGTCATGTTGAGATTGCCCGCTTCAGTACCAAAGTGACGCTCTAGAAACTCTCGATACTTCACTCCTGTGACTAGAGCTCCTATATAGAAGTCTTACCTCTGACCATACCGTCAATGAATATCGGACCAACCATCCGCTTCGAACCACACCGTGACCCTTTGTGGATACAGTGGTGAGACGACATTGAGATGAGGATTTTCCGTACCTCAATGGCGCCTCATAAAATATTCGGTCTAAGGGTGATTCCAAGGTCAGTGATTCCATATTAGTTATTCTTTATTTCCGGTAATCAAGCATTCACCTGATATGTCAATATATGTGCTATTACAATATGGAAGAATTATATCAATTCTTTTGACATCAGTTACTTAAAGTACTTTCTATCATGTTTTTGGACCCCCCTTTATATTGGATAAATGACTGAGTTTTGAATGTTTTATGCTTATTTAAGGGTTATTATAAGAATCGGAAGATAGAATAAAGTTTTCAAATGTAATCGAATTTTAATAAACACTTCTACATATTTGGATAATGTTTTCTAAATAAAATACTTTCTCGGGAAAAAAAAAAAAAAGTGAGTAAGAATGAAAGAATGAAAGAAAAAGTAAAGAACGAAATAAAACAATACTAACTGTCAAAAATATCTAAATTTTCTCCTCAAGCCCAGTTTTGTTTTCAAATATAAAGTCATCCACCTTTAAAGTTACGGGAAAAAAACTCAAATTTACTTCATAAAGTACTTAGATAAGGCGAATGAAAACACTTAAATGCCATTCAAGTAAAATAAGAGAGATAAAATAATCGATATGACATCCAATAGGATGGTTATCGAAAACCTATAAAATTACGAGCTCAAAAAAAATCTTTCCTTTCTATAAAAGTCACTGCTTCAAACGAGTGAGCTATTTAAGCTCTTTGTTTTCATGGTATTCTTTATAAGAACATGGGAATTAAGCTGTCAGTTCATGGTGTTTATTATGTAGTTGACAAAAAAAGTGGATTTTCTTTAGTATGGAAGGTAAGAGATAAAGTAGCAAATATCTTGTGGTTAATTGCATAATCTTAGTTTAACGGTTGTAAACAAAATAATTAGTAGTAACTTTATATATTGTCAAAACTAAACTTTACATTTAAAAATAACGCCTTCATAAAAGAAAGAGGGGTGGGGGACAAAAGAAGAAACGGACTGAAGTCTATGAAACAACCATTTATATCGTTATAAATCACTATATATTTTCAAATTCTCTAATACATACAAATACATATAAAAAAAAAAAAAAAAAAAAAAAAAAAAGAAATCTGCCCGAAATTACATGTAAAAGGAAATTAACTTAATCGTGAATTTACAATTTGAAATTTATATTCATAAAATAACAAAAGATCTATAAAAATGTGTGGACATGTATGAAAGAAAAAATTACTAAAAATAAATTAATTAAATGTGAATGTATGCTCATACTATATACATACATGCATAAAAAATTAAGGGATTTTGCAGTATAATATGAATAATAATTTTATATATCTTATATTCAATTCTGATTATTTAAAAAAAATTTCATGATTTATTCATATCGCCTCCTATGGCAAATTTTCAAAGTATTTCAAGTTTGACTATGTTTTATAAACAGGCAAAAAATGAAACACTGATCATTATAATCATTGTTTTTTAAAATGCAAACACTTGTTTCTATGTATTACATTTTACACAGTATAAATATTAGGAACTTTTCTTAAAAATTAAATCATATATATGTTTTAATTTTGTGTTCGTATAATATATAAATACTTCTATACAGGTATATATATGTATTTAACTTGAAAAATCATTTTTAGAAATTTACTGCTATGAATTAAAGTTTTCACAATCTTTTAAAAACAACAAAATAATAATAATAATAATAATAATAGCAGTGTTTATGTAAAAATTTTTGCTTTTTTCTTCCCAAATAAAATTGAAAAGTTTTTTTTTTTTTTTTGGTTCTTGGGGAGTGGGGGGGGGGGGGGGGGTGGATAGGTAGAAAGGTAGGTTAAGTTTTCTGTTGTCTGTTTTTGTTATATTTATACGTTCATATATGTCCTGAACTTGTAAAATCAGGTTTCCCATGATTGGTCTGTGCGTTTGTACGAGACTGTCATTAGCATATATCAAAAACAAATAGTATAAAAAAGTACAAACTCAATATTCTAAATCTTAATCATATGGAAAAGCTAAACTAAACTTTTCATTGAGGTCAAACAAGTGATTCATGCTATCCAAGGAAATTCAAATACGCTGCACCCATAAGCAAAGCTGCTGGTAGGTACAGTGTAACACCAATAGAGTGCACTAAAAAAAAAAAAAATAAATAAATAAATAAATGAGTATATATATATATATATATTTATGAATAAAATCATGTTTCGTGTAGAATGTGGTATGAAAATTACTCATTATTATTGGACAAGTTTACCCAAAATAATTCAGTTCGGAAATATTAAAGCTATACTTCGAAATTGTTGGAAATATATTTTAGGCTGTATTATATGTTTTTCATATAGGACTAAATTTA
Source organism: Salticus scenicus (assembly GCA_963930645.1). Taxonomy (NCBI): domain Eukaryota; kingdom Metazoa; phylum Arthropoda; class Arachnida; order Araneae; family Salticidae; genus Salticus; species Salticus scenicus. Next base: position 15,307,656 of record OZ005661.1, read on the forward strand.
AGTACATTATGCAGTGCATATATAGTAATTCGTAAGCAAGACACAGTTCGACCCAAATTTAGGTGAGAACTTTTTTCCCCTATTGAATGTAATTGATGAAAGAGTTGTATTACATTTTACTATGTCAGGAAAACTTCTCAAGGAAAGCAATTACACATTCTCATACCCATATGATATACAAAGAATTTTTGAAGTCGTATTTTCAAGGCTAAGTATTTTGTTTTTCATCTAAGAACATTCGAAAATACCGAATACCTGCATCTTTAAATCCAACTGAATCATGATATAGAAAAAGAGTTAACTTATGCCACTTCTCCGTATCATGGTAAAGGCTGTCTCTACACGGGAAAAAAGGAATCGTATACTAAAATCGATAGTAGAAATTTTTAGATCAAAGATATGTTAACATGTGTCAAAAAAGAATCTCAAATGCGACCAAATAAAGTTTTAATAAACATAAAATGTCTATGCGAGCTGCAGGTCGCATGCAGCTTTCGGTTTTATTCTAAGACACTCTCACTTGAAAATATAATTAAATAATCTGGTGTGGCACTCACACAGTATACTTTTACTCACTATTTTAATACTATAAAGACAGATTGCAGATTAATGGGGTAAGAAAACAAGTACTGTGTTTCAAATTACTTTAAAAACAATTCAAAATAGGTTTAGAAACAGTTTTATATAACATACAATTTTGCGTGAGGGGTTGCCCCCCCCCCCCCCCCTCAAACACCCGTTTGAATTAATTTATCTATAATTATAAATGATTCGAGGCTTCTATTAAATTAAAACGATTATTTAAAATTATTCAGACAATTTTCTCTCGGACCACCCCTTGAAACTTTTCTAGTTTCATCACGAATTTCCAGTTTCAGCAACTTCATACGAATTTCAAGGTACCAAATTTGAATTTCCTGCAAATAGCAACAACACAAATCAACAGTTAAAAACCCGACTTCCATAAGAAGGGACCTCAAAACACGTAATAATAATTATAACAATAATAAGTATAATACCGCTAGAAATTTAACTTATATATATATATATATATATATATATATATATATATATATATATATATATATATATAATAAAGATGATCTATTAAGCATAGTAGAAGTCAAGCAACAGATACAAGATCACTGAAACACCAATGACCAATAAGATTAAAAAAAAAAAAAAAAAAAATCATCAGTGGATGAAATACACTAATGTAAAGAAAAGATGAAATACACTAATGTAAAGATCTATTAATTAACATCCTGCAAAACAAACGAATCAATAAAGTAAAACAACAAATCTTAACTTAAAACCATAAACTTATCAAAATTAATGAAAAAACAACCCAAGAAACACAAGATAGGAAGAAGGAGGCAGGCGGCAAGACTTGTGACTTGCCTGTGGGGTTACACTAGTTTTACGCCGGCAACACTCCCCCAGCCTGCCACAACCAGAACAGGAACCATATGGATTTAAAAATGCAAAATTTCAAAGCAGATGAACAACAATGAAACCACGAAGCCACAATGAAATTCACCGATTGATCACATTGTGTTTAACAGTATAATTAGAATATTAAATGTAGTTGACAACTCAAAAAGGAAAAATCTGAAATTTTATTGGAAAATGAAAGTTTGCATAGTAATACAAAGCAAATGCAACAAGCCTTCTACTGTTTTTTTTTTTAAATTTAATTTCACAAACCCACCCAACCATCCAGCCTTACAACACCACCCCACCTCCGTAATCAAACATCTGCCCACCCAACCGCCACCTTTTTTATTGTCTTTTATTATTTTATAATTTTTTTGTTGATATACACAAGAGTGTACACAGCTTTTTATATATATATATATATATATATATGTTGTCTACCATATGAGTATGATAAATTAATTTTCTTACCTGATCAGTTTTACAGGACATTGTGAAATAGAGTAAAGTACTTCCATAAATTACGTTTAATAGAAATTTTTTTTGCTTAATTTTGTGTAGCGAGGTGAATTGTTTATAAATTATATACAAACGGAATAGTGTTACTTAAATGTAATCTTATCTGAAGTCTACGTAATACAACCTGAATATGCTTCCATAATTTCAAAGTATAGCCCATATTTATTCGAGTTCTTTTGAGTAGTCCTGTAAACAAATGTTGAATGATTTTCATAACATTTTCTACAGGAAACTTGCATGTAAAAAATATATGCTCATTTCCTTTTGTTTTGTTCAGCCTATAGAAGTTAAACTGTACCTACCAGAAGTTACGCACATGGATGTAATATATTAGAATTCTCTTGTATGTCCCTGTACACGAACCATTTGCTTGATCTCAACGAAAACTTTATTGTAGCATTTCTGTATGATACAGTTTTAGAATATCTAATTTAGATTTCCCGCTACTATTTGTCATTGATATATGCTGATAGATCTATCTTTATCTTTCATAATTTTCGTCTTTGAGAACAATGTTTTTAATATATATAGACAAAATGCTATAAAATTAAAAGAATTCAAGATTGAAAGTTATTTTATTAATTCTTTCAAAAAATTTTATATATCTATTAGTCTTAAGCTATTTATGTATTTAAAACTTAAGTTAAAAAAAAAAAAATTGAACAGGAACAAATGGATGAAATAAAACTTGCCATATTATTATTGTTGTTACTTTTTACTTGAAAAAATTTAATCGGAAGTTACATAAAAGGAAATATGCATAACTGAATTATAACCGTTATTTCAGAAATTATATGCAGAGAGTGTTTAGACACTGCATAAACACACTTTAAAAAGTAGACAAAATCATTATTACAATTCCGTATTCTATTTTTTAGAAACCCTTTACGAACCAAAATAGCTTAAGTGCTTAACATTCATCCTTTGTCATACTCTTTAAGCACGGAAACTTAAAATAAAAAAATCGTAAACAACAAAATAAATTTTGGATGACGTCTTAAATTAACCTTTTTTCCATAACTTGATACCAGCTGAGATAGTAACTCATCTAATTACGCACGGTTTTTTTTCTTTTCTTTGAGAAGACTGTCGAAATGCGTTTATAAAGACAATTTCTTTGTTTCCTTATTTGTTTCTTACATCTTTTTAGAATGTGTGTGCACAATATTTGCATACGCGTACAATTTACTTTTTAACATTCTTTAACGAAGAAATAGCATTAGAAAAATTGCCCTAATTTGATTGTTCAAAATTTAATTTTTCTGGTTAGTAAAAAAAAAAAAAAAATCATAATTTAAGATTGCAAATGTTTAAAGATTCTTTATTTGAATTTAAATATTTTAACTGTGAGTTATTATGACAAAATATTCGACAATAGACAATTAAACAGGGTGAACAAAAAAGAATGCATACTGGTATAAACTTTACCAGGCATCATTTTCTATACTTAGTCATCACAAACTGTTGTCACACTTTTTGTATATTTTTGAATGAACAAGTTTGTCTGTGTAGTACTTTTTCTCGTATTATCCTTCCAAAAGTTTTTTTTTTTTTTTTTTTTTTTTTTTTTTTTTTTTCTATGGAGGAGGAGCTTTGTGTGATTATCTGGGTTAGACATAATATTTCACTTAGAGAAGCAAGTTATTTTTAATTGGATGCAGTAAAAATGCATCAATAAATTAATGTTGAATGCTTAAATTTTTAAACGTTGTAAAAAAAAAAATGTTATAATATGCGGAAAAGAGCAATTGATTCGGATAATAAATAAATAAAAACTTTTCATCAAACGATAAGGAACATGTACAGCATAAAATCAGAAAACTTACATTCTTGTTTACCACCACTGCTAAAAGGGTGTCTTTAATAATGCATCTCAAAACAAATCTTGCATATTCATGAATATCATGCGATTACAAATTTTGGAGCTAAATATATATTTTTTTTAAATATTATTTATTAATAAATGTATATTTTGAGTTTTCTTTCCATATCTCGGTATTTAATCTTTACAATGCCCTGCAAAGGCAAATTAGCTGTCAAGTCTTTCGGTTTCTGAATACCACTAATTCTTTATGAAAATATTTGGTTTATTTAACGACTTAGTTTCAATAAAACTAAAATAACTTTTGAAGAAAGTGGTATCGAGAAATCGAAGACGTGGCAGTTATGTCTATGTTTTTATAAAATATTACTAATATATATATATATACATGTGTATCGCATACTCTAACTTTGAGTTGAGTCTGTTTCAATTATAATATATTAAGTAATTTTGTATTTTTATTTTAATCTACAATTTTAAAGGGTTTTGGATTATCATTTTTAGGTAATAGTTTTATTTTGAACTTCGTTTTTTATGGTTTTATTATGGATGTTTCGGGCCTGTGAACAAAGAAATTCATAGCTTTTGCTTTCTTTGTGGCAGAAAAACATCCATTTTTTAGCATACTTGCATTCTACCAGGTCCTTGAAAACGTTAGACTGCAAATTATGCTTTTTTCTCATTCCAATTTCCAATATTCATTTCGATTTTTCTTTAATTCTTTTTTTGATTTGATTTCATAATCATTATGATTTCGCTTATGATACGAATAATTGTTTTATTACTGAAGTTAAATCATCTTTAAATTAAAAAAATTTTTGCACTGATATTATATACATATATATATATATATATATATATATATAACTTTTTTTGGAAAAGTGGGAGCAATATCTTATTTTTGCTGCGCTGATGCACCACGAACAGCTAAGAGAGTTTGTTTTTCAGTATATTCCTTTCACAAAAAATTAGACTAATATACAAGTGGTGCTAAAAATTCTAATATAAATTTTATATTTTTATCCAATGAATAAACATTTTTGTGAAGTTTCTCGGTTTTATAGAATAACATGACATTAAATTACGTTATTAAAGTAAATAAAATTGCATACCGTTTACAAGTTTTAAAACTAAACATCAAGTAAATAGCTAAAAATAAATGTGCATTTATTGACATTGCATTTATGTAATTAGAAAAAGAAAATGTAGAAAAGTGCTGCAGGGACCATATTGGTTAACATTGATAAATTCAAGCAAGTTTGAGAGAGAATATCTTTCAATAATTAAAAAAAAAAAAAAAAAAAAAAAAAAATGTATTTGCCTGAAAAAGAAAATTAATTTCTAACTCCACTCAAGCTCGCTTCTTTCTTATTACGAAAGAAGTACGTCACAAGTGATAATTATATACTGAAGTAGTTTACAAGGAGTCAATAACATCATACCTCTGTATTCTTTTACATTTACAATAACCTTTACTTATAAAAAATTAAACAAATGCTTATAATAAATAATATATTAAATAATAATGCTTACAATTAGTAATACTTGCAATTAATTGAAACTCATAAACGTGGATATGATGATTAAATATTATAGTTTAATTTTAATATTTATTTGAAATACTAGCATAAAAGTGTATTTGCATAAAAACTATTGTTTATGTGATAGTATATATTACATTGATATAGGTATTATTGTGGATAAATATAGATATAATAAATTAATATCTTAAACTATTGCCGAATCACTAATCAAAAGAACGAAATTTGACCAATTTTATATTTACAGGGTTAATATAGACATTCAGCCCCTTATTGTTATTTAATCTGGTGTAATAATTATGAGATAATAATATGTTATTTAATGGGGTGTAATTATTATACAGATGACATAAACTGAAGGAAAATAAAGTTCTCTCTGTTTTGAATTTTTTTTTTCAGAACTAGATAAATAAATCTCTTTCTGAAGGTGATTTAATTAAATTAAAGATTAGTAGCTTGCAAAAAGCTTAAAAAAATTAAAAATAAATAAAATTAAAAAATAAATAAAAATAAAATTTATGAAAGTTTGAGGATTTTTATAAATAAAATAATCTGTTTAAAAATTCACTTTTTCTAAACATGTAATAAAATGATAAAGTAATTAGGATTCTCACCCCCCCCCCTCTCGCACAAAATCATATGAATTCCATTATAAAATATATATACATATATTAAGTTGTAGTTACAGTATTTTTATTTTCAAAAATGTAGGATGTCATCCTTAAAGTTGTTTTCACACTATATTTTAAAAATAACAATAAAATAAAATAAAAACGTATTAAAAGAAATCAAAAATAAAATTTTCTTGTATTTTTGCTATCATTTTCATATATACTACTATATGAAATTGCATATAATTTTCCTGTAAACATTTTTTTCACGAATAATTAAAATAATCTTATGTTCATTCATGATTGCATTGTTCAACTACTATTGTAACTTAACTTCTATTTAACCAGGATAAATTTAAAATTGTTAAACACCGTCAACCTTACTTTAATTAATATTGCAAAATAAATAAATAAAATAATGTAAAATATTTAATTTAACGTTGATTTAGAAAAAAAAATAAGCTTGATTTTTCTAACAAGAGCATTTGATTGTACTTGTGTTTGCTGATTCTGTAAAAAGAATCATGCATTTGTGTTATGAAACAAAACAAATAAATGCTCTAAATTAATATACGATAACATCAATAATTTAATTGTCATTTGTTTAATAAGGTGATTCATTATTAGAAAATTTACAGAAATTTTCATCACAGCATTACATTTTATATTATTACTATCATAAAGCAAAATCAATATTAAGTAAAAATTTTCATTTCTTAGTTGTTTATTATTTAAAATTACCTTTAATTCATTTTTAAAAGCAATATTACACGAAAATTTTTTATTTCTTATTTGTTTATTAATTTAAATTACATTTTAGTTTAAGTCGCATTGATATTAATGCTTAAGAACTAATATTGTTACGTTAAAATCATTTTTTTTTTTTTTTGTCTTTTAGATATAATACATCATATATATTTCCAAAATCAATATTAAATGAAACTTTTTGTTTCCTTAGTTATTATTTTAAATTACCTTTTAATTTAGGTTGCATTAATAGTAGAAATTGTAGAATTAATATAGTTATGTTAAGTTCAATATTTTTATCTCTATTTTCGATATGTATCATACATATTTCATTTACATTAAAATCATCTAAAAAATATTAAGAGGGCAATGGCGTTTCCCGGGGGAAAAAAAAGTAGAAACATATAAATAAAAATAATCTTTTATGCCAACATTGATACTAAATTATCTATATTTTCTAGATACAAAGTTAAAGTGCAATTACATAAAAAATTCCACCGTTTTCAATATGAAATTCCGCAATTGATAAAATAAACAATATTCCTTCAAAGTATTGAATAAAGAAAACAAGGAACATAGTTCTAAAGTGGGCGGACATTATAATAATTATCGGTTTTATGGTAGAGATATTGATATATATGCCAATTGATTTAAGTTAGATATATTATATTGTAATTTATTTCGTTTTGTTTTAAAAGCTCTGTTTTAAACGAACGATAAAATATCGGATAGGAACAAGGAAAGAAAACCCCACTAATAGTAACTATTTCTATTCTTAGTAAAGTATGCTAAAATATTTAGTTATGCTATTATGCTATTTCCTTTAGTTATCTCATTATGCTATTTCCACAGCAGTCACCATGCGTCGGTTAGGAGCTGAAACACTGTCTGAGAAGCAAAATAATCATATTTCATTCCATTTTTTTTTTTTTTTTTTTTACTTTTAATATAGTTGAAAGAAGCAACTGTGATTATTTCTCTTAACAATTTGGCTTTGGAGAAAAAAAGAATAAAAATAGAAAAATGTGGGAAAAAAAAATCTGAAATTTAAGTTTTTTAATGAGAGTATTGAACCAATAACACTAACAATAAAATGGGCAAAAATATATTCAGGTCGAACGTTATCCTTATGAGCCCCCTCTATTTGCGGCCCTGAATCGATTTAATCATTTAATGACTAAGGTATAATAACATCATATCTATCCTAGAGTTCTGCGCGGGTCGAGTAAACTTGACCTGCACCCGACCCGAATCCACAGCTTCTGATCCTCAATAATATCATGTTAAATTTATGTTATAACTTAGTAAACTGAAATTCAATTACACGAAACACAGTTATATTTTATTTAACAGATATTTTTGAAAATTGCATGATACATAAAAAATTACAAATATATATTTCTAATTATAAACAAAACATAATAAATATTATAACAAAATTTCAAACGTATGAACCTAAGTATTTATTATATTTTTAGATTTACTTAATATTTTATTCCTATTCATTTCGACTTCCAGCCTTTTTTGCCTCCTTTATTTTTTTTCTAGTAGTATTAATTTTATAAATTTTATAATGGATTGTCCAAATGTAGAATCATGTTAAAAGTAATCTGGTGTGGCATTCGCAGTACTTTCTCTTATCCTGGTAGTGTTAGAGTGGAGGAGGGGTAAGCGGTAAACTCTCGTTTAATCATTTTAACTAGATTCATGATACTTTTAATGTTTTTTATTAAGTTTGAAAACTTATTTTAAATTATTCAGAGAACTTTTACACATACTATACGCTTTTTACGAACTTTTACATATACTACAACTTCTAAGGGAATTTACCGTTTTTAGTAAAAAAAAAAAAATAATAATAATAGCCAGTATCCCTTGTATCCTCTTCACAATACTAAATTTGAACTTTATTTTTATGTTATGTTGACAATTAAACACAACAATGATTTAAAGCTTTGTTTCCATATTTAAATGACCTCAAAAAGCGTAATTACAGTAAAAAATCAACGATGAAAATTGGGCCTCAAATAATATTTTGTCTGCATACGAGTAAATGCGAGTACATTCTCTTAAGCAATTTATTTGATAAAGGCAAAAATGTTAAATCATTTTCAGGAATTATACTTGGTAGAAAAGTATGTATTCGCTTACATTTGCATGGACCTGTATATTGCTTGTAAAGTGTTTTACGTACAGTATAGCATACTGGAGAAATAACGATTAAATTTAGTATTAATTAAATTTATCACTGTAAGAGAAACACAAAACACCACTTTTAAAGTACTCCCACAGACTTTCAAATACAGTCCTAATAAATCAGAATTATTTTGTGTTGTCCTGTAAACGAATGATAAATATTTTTCATACTATATACACACATGTTTTTGTGCTTGAAAATGAAATATATGTTTATTTTATTTTTGTTTAGTGCAGTCTAAAGTTGCTAAACGGTATCATCATGAAATTTCTCTCATAGATGTAATGTATTTGAATCGTTTTGAATGATCTTGTACACAAATTATTTGTCCATTTTCAATAAGAAGTTTTGAGTAACATCTTTTTATGACAAAGATTTAGAATATCGAGCTTGGACTTCTTGCTAACATTTGTTTTTGGTTTATACTAGCAGGCACAGACAGATTTAAGCTAACAGCATAAAACGTGATTTACGGTTTCAGAGAACCTTTAAACGTATAAATATACAAATCCTCCTAAGTTAAGCATGTGTTTGTGTACATAAGAAATATTTGTAAATTTCATTTCCTTCGGTGCAATCTTAAGAGACTAAATTGTATTTACCAGTATTTAGAAGTTTCAAAAATAACTCTGATCTGACGCTGGCAAAACAGAGACATACAAAGACTAACCGCTAAAAATCTAATTTTCCTCTTCAGGAGACCTCAAAATGTGTAAAATAAATCCATGAACACAATTTCGAATATTCAACCCCAAAACAATACTTTCTGTACCATATGAGTATGAGAAGGTAAAAAGTTAAAATGTAATTGAAGATACAAAATTAATTTTATCCCCTCATAAAAAAACATTTAAAAATGTATGATAATAAATATTTTACTTCTTACAATCCATACAACTGTAAATACGAGTCGTATTTTTTCTTTTTAAATTTTTTTAGCTTTTATATTGTATTAACCCATTATACGTTTTTTCCTCGATTCTGACCAGATTTTTCAATTTCTAGCACCTAGCAAATTCTCTTTTATTGCACGTACATCCGTATAAGGAATCAAAAACTCATCTTCCCATTACTCAACCTTTATCAAGCGCAATACAAACGCAAGGAGGAATCATATTCCTAACAGAGAGAGAGAGAGAGAGAGAAAAAAAAAAAGAAAAAAAAAAAATCATTCAATCTTCTTACATCCTCTTTCTTTATCAAGGGAGTCTTCCTTCTAAGGGGCAAAAATAACAAACTTAATGCTTTTTGAAGCCGTGGACGAATCTTTTTGTCGGAGACGGCAACTATGACAAACGCCATACAATTAATTTACCCTCGTTCTAGTTCTTCTCAGTTTCCCGCGAAAGTTGTTCCGATTGGGTGTTTTCTGACCAACATGAAATTACGTCACCGTATGACGTCATAATAAAGTGGACAGTTACTCGTGTGAATGTTTTCCTCTGGTAGCATCTCTGAATCTGTTCCATTTGTTCGCGAAGTGAGCGTTGAAGCATCAATCATACTACTTGCTGTGAAGAAAAATCTGTTTTCAAACGATTACATCTATATTTAAGAAACAAATGGGGTGATGCATAATAAATGAAGAATTAATTACACAAATTCAATTATGTAATGTGAAATACCGTCAAACATAATGATGTTTCATGATATTTATTTATATTTTGTAGAAAAAGCTGCATAAAAGTAAGGACGATCCAATCATTTAAAATAATCTATTAATACTTTTACTATATATATATAATCTATTGATAGTTTCACTATAAAAAATACTTTTAAATAGAATTCAACTTTGAGAAAAATATGATTTAAATATTTTTTATGAATATGATTAAGGCGATATACTGAACACATTACTCGTATGAAATGTTATTTTGTTATATAATTATCCTATTGAAATAATTTGTTTAATCACATGTTGAATATTTAAGTTATGAGAAGTACTTTTATATGAACCTTCTGAACAGTAAATGTGAAAAAATCTATGAACATCGCATAACAATATTTTAATGGTGGATTCTTTAAATCTTTATACAGGAGAATTTCATTTTAAATTTACTTTAGCATGATGTAAATTTTAGAAAAAAAGTGAAAAAAAAAATCTTTAAGCTAATATTTCCTTCAAAATTATTTAAAGAAATGATAATATATTTCAATTTAAAAAATGATCATTTCATATTTGAACTGTCTGTTAAATCTATAATGTTATGGATAAGTTAAAGAAATGCAATATGGATTTTTTGGACGGTATGAATGACAAACAACATTTGGTTCAAACTCTTAACCAATCATTAATTGAGAAAAACTGTGATTCTAGAAATGCCTTCAGTGACTTATTGAGTTGCTTTAGAAAATTGAGCTATGTATCGAGAAACGTAAGTTTATTTATCTATTTTGTTAATTTCTTTTTTATCTATTTTCTTTAGTCTTTTTATTATGCATATATGTACATAAAATTTTACGTTTATACGTTTCTACATGGGAAAAAAAAAAAAAAAAAATGCAAGAGGATGATTTCCTTATATAATCCGTATAAAAAATGTTCGAATTTTATTAAATCAGATTTTCAAAATGTAGTTACAAATTTTCTAGAAAATTTGTTGTATAATTTACCCACCAACTTATTTATTGTCATCACTATTTTTCTTTCCCCCCCCCCCCCTTCCTTCCTTCCTTTTTTTTTTTTTTTTTTTTTTTTTTATTAAATAAAACAAAAATTACTATTCTAAATAACCTTCCCTTTTTTTTTCTCTGTATGTGTGTGTGCGTTATTATTTAAAAACTACTGATAAAGTCTGAGAAGGTTACGAAAATGTATAATATACTAATTTTAATTATCTTTTAATATCATATTTATCGCATATATATATATATTTAAAATTTACTTAATATTTTAAATGGTTTTATAACATACATTGTATACGGGTATGGATTTATTACTTTTTTATTTATACCTTGTTTTAATAATGGTGTACTTTTAGAATTTTTGATGCATATATATATATATATATCAGTTCATGTTTTTTTAAATAGTATACGAATATTCTTAGTTTAGTAATTGTGACTATTTGCTCGAAATACTTAGAATCTATTGTTAACATTTGCACACATTTAATTAAAGGAATTCGCACTTAAAAATCTAGAATTAAAAATGAAAAATCAAACCCATACTTGACTTTTAAAAAATAAATCTTTAAATTTGATTTTTCGGTTTTTGATTTTTACTCTCTGAAAAAATTAAGAAAAGGTTATGATTGGAAAACTGTCAATTATATATATATATATATATATATATATATATATATATATATACTGCGTGTAAGTATTTTTATCCTCTGAATGCCAGTTTGATAATGCGACCAAAAGATTTTATTTACAACATGTTCAATCAATCAATCAATAAATATTTTCAAAATAACCTGAAAATATTTTTTTAAGTAATGGAAATATCAGTCAAATTTCAAACCTGAGGTGTACATAATAAAGGCAATATTTAGTTTTATTTAGATATAAGAATATGGATTTTACAGTATATTAAATATATATATATATATTGTGGGAAACTGAAAGTAAGATAGATAAAGATTACAGTATCGTGATAAAATTTAGCAATTAATAGATACCTGATAATACCAACAACGCAAAAATAAAATTGATTGTATTACATTTTAAAAGCTAGCAGAGAAATTTTATGATTCATTTTTTCTACCAATTAAAAGGTAAAACCAATTTTTATTACTTAGCCAACATGAATAAAAAGGACTATAAAACTATAACAAGGAAAGAAAAAATATTTTTATTTTTTTAATTTTTTTGCGAATTTGATGAATGTTCTCAATAATAACTTTTTTTATGTATCTGGAAATGAGAATTGAATTAAAAAGTATGAAAAAGAGACAACGGGAAATAAGAATATATATATATATATATATATATATATATATATGTGTGTGTGTGTGTGTGTGTGTGTGTATTAATATTTTATGCTATTTAAAAAATATATTTAATTTCGAAAACAAGCTTCGATTTTTAAACCTAGCATTGTGTTAAACAAGTTATTTCATTTTAAAATGAGCAAAAGTTTTCTATTTATGATCAATCGAAAAAGCACGTCAAAATGTACAACATTTAGCTTCGAAAGGTGTTAACTTACCCCAGCTTCACTTATATGTACTAGAATTTTTCCAATGAAAAAAATAAATAAATAAATAAATATATATATATATATATATATATATATATATATATATATATATATATATATATATATATATATATATATATATATATATATATATATATATATATATATATAAACTGAAATATTTTATACAGATTTAATTTACATTTTAATTTTTACTCATTTATTTTATTTACTTTTTACTTTCTCATACCCATATATGGACTGCTCACAGGACAAATCGGTTAACTCCATTAAACAAAAAGTGAAGAAATGTAATGTAATGTTCGCTATATTCGTTCATTTTCGGTTGTATGAAGTTAATCAGTTTATCCTGTGAATAGCTCATGCATGGCAGAGAAAGCACTGTTTTAGGGTCAAATTTTCGAAATTAAGTTTTTGTTATATTGACATGTTTTGCGGTTCACTGAATCTAGAAAACAGGTTTGAAACGGTTGGTTTCTCTCTCTCTCTTTGTGTGTATCAGTCAGTCAAATATGAGGAAGAAATCCAAACTCTGTTTTCAAAATCTATATCGTATAGGAATGCTACATTAAACTTTTCATTGAGATTCAGCTGCAAATGGCTCGCGCACAGAAACTTTTAAGAGAAATGAAATAAGTCTATGAACGACATTTCTGCTAGGTAGACTTCAATAATCATGGGCTGCATTAAGGGAAATAAAATGAGCATATATTCTTTATACGCATGTTTTGTGTGGATTATATTATAAAAATCCTTGATCATTCTCAGGGTTGCAAGGAGGGTACTATAATTTTATTATTTGACACCATTAATTTTTTAAAACTTTAATCTATTAGTTTAACCCGATCAAGTTATCGTGGGTCGTTGAAGACCCGAGCCATATTTCTTTTGTCTCAAACCTAAGAATCCATATATAGAAGAAATACCTATCCATCGTGTCCATGATTTTTTCCGTAAAAATACCATTTTAAAATTTTATTATGCAATCTGAATTTTTCAAATATCTCAATTTGTTCAAAAGTTATGAATAGAAGACCCATGATAAACTGACAAGGTGTCGAAAAAAGCGATAACCTGATCGGGTTAATTACAACTTTTTTAGTTTCAATATAAAACGAATGTTCTGTTTTAAGATTTGTATAAAAAAATAAAAATTTATTATTATCCTGGAAACCCTGATTCGTTTACAATAGTTTGATTTTCCTGGGACTATGCTTATATATTGCCGGAAATACATTTAAAGTTGTGTTAAGTATTTTCATATAGGACTAAATTTAAATACACAATGCGCTTTGCATAAAACTTAGACAGCTACAGTATACAGGAATAATAAAAATTAAGGGAAAGAATTCTGTTCTACTGAATGTAATTCATGGAAGTGCTTTACTACATTTTACCATGTCGACAAAAACTGTTTAGGAATAAAAATTAATTTCTCATACCCATGTGGTAAAACAATACATTTTGAAGTTAAATTTTCTGCTCTGATTTTTGCATAATTGCTCGTTTTCAGATACAGCGAATAAGAAAATCAAGTTTTTAGCGGTTGATTTGTTTGTATCAACATAACTTAAAAACAAATAACTGCAGAAAGTTCAAATTTGTATTTTGCAGTTCATATGAGATTGCCACTTGCACAATTTGTTCAAGATTGGTAAATATCAATGTTGCTGGTAAAAGTTGTCTAAGTAATTTGGAATAAATTTTCGAAGTTAATAACTTCCTTAAATTATTTATAAACAGGGCCAGATTATGGCAAGGTCACACGGGGCACTGGCCCAGGGCCTCCAAATTTAGGGGGTCTTATTTCCAAAAATTGAGAAGTAAATACTACAAATTTTTTCATTATATTATGTCTGTTAAAAACAAAAATTGATTAAATTTTTCTTTCTATATTTTATTAGCGAGATTAAACACTTATTACATTTTGTAACTAATAAACATTGGCTGATCAATGTGCTTTGTGCTTAAATTTTTCATTTGTCTTGAACATAAAACTAATGATTTTGTTATAGGTTGCTAAAAGAATGTGGAAATAGAAGGTATAATTAAAAGAAAATTGCACTATTTTTATTTATTTATTTTTGTTTTTGAGAATGGGTCCTTTTGACGAGCTCTTTAGAGCAGGGTAAGGGGGCCTCCAAATAGCATCAGTGCCCCGGGTCTTCAAAAAGCATAGTCGGGCTCTGTTTATAAATGTAAATACTATATTTATTCTTTCTTATATTTAATTCTTTATAAATGTAAATACTACATTTAAACGAGGGGTTAATGAAGGGGAAGGGGGGGGTACCTCTCTCACACACGTCAAATAAAACTGTTCTTCAACTTATTTTAAGTTAGGTTCATATACAGTACTTTTTATCTTAACCTTTAATCTACAAATATTTATAGTATCGAATGTCGTTATAATGTTGAATTGTTGAGAAGAAAATAGTTATTTTTCTTAAGAATTGTATTTTGGAAAGATATTATAATTTAAATGTAAATGCCTAGTAGGAAACGCAAAAAAAAGTAAGGGGAAATTGAAATAGTAGGATATAGGCAATGTAGCGGAATTTTTCTGAAATATAGGATAAATGCAAGAAATTAAGAAATATAAGACAATGTAGGACATTTTTCATGATTTTAAAAAATATATGGGAAAAATAGAAAATGTAGGAATACTTTGAGCTCTGGAAATAAGTGACAGAAAGTTGTGTGAGTGACACATCAGATTATTGCTTACGCCACCAATTAAATTTTCTTTCTAGAAAATGTAATGTTTATGTCTCCAACCTACTTTTAATGTATTTAATTTTCGTTTATTTATTTAATAGTTTTTATTTGTCAGAATATCATTCTGTGTTTTTCTATCTGACTTGGGTCGCTTCTGTGTTTTCCTAAATGTGGGGTTTGGAGCTCTATAGAAATATTATAAATTAACTTTACAATTCATCACTTGTGACTCAAAACACATAAAATACACAGTTGTTTGATTTAAATTTTCCAATTTTGTTATTGTTCTTAATCCTTATTTACCACAATTTTTTGTCTGGACATCGAATTAACCCTTTGAATTGTTTCACAGTGTACCTATTAAGAATGAGAGTGAATACAACTTTTATCTGCGACCGCATCTCCTGGAGAACAAGAGATGATCCTCAAGGGATCATTGAGGGATCCTCAATGTCGAAAAATGTACCGATGTTTGCTGAATAATATAAAGAAAACGTTTACCTTGGTTAGAAATTTCTATCACCTTAATCTACGAAGTTATTAATTAGAAACGTCGTGTTAACAATGGTAATTGCCAACTTGCAAAATTGTTTCTCCGAGCACATCCGACAGCCGTCCATGGAAAGAAGAAAGGAATGTAGACATTTTTTTACTTTTTTAAAAAGCTACCCCTCCGTAATGGATCAAGATATGCAAAATATGTCTGTACCATTCAGTAGTAAGCCGTGTACTTTGACCGACGGAAGTGACGTCATAGGAGGGGGGGAGGGGGAAGGAAACCGGAAGTGACGTAACGGTTGGTTGGTTGCTTGATCGTGAAAGATGACGGGGGTAGAGTTTCGTTTTATCCGTTGGCAACCTGGACTTCTTGTCAAGACATGTGACGGAAGGCGGGATGGGGGAGGAAACCGGAAGTGACGTAACGGTTGCTTGATCGTGAAAGATGACGGGGGTAGAGTTTCTTTTTATCCGTTGGCAATCTGTCAAGACATGTGACGGAGGGGAGAGTTTTCTTAAAGGGACAACACAGAAACCTGTTACAACATGAAAGAGAATGACGTCATCAACCGAAAAGAGGACAATGTAGTATATCTTTAATTTTTAATGAGTAGTTCATTAATCAATTTTAATAAGTAAATTTTATTATTGTATTGATTATTAATTAATTATTTAACTGACTATTTTAATTCGCTAGATTTTTTACAAAACGAAATTACCCTCGAGTGGAATCGAACCCACCATCTGTGGCATGCAAGTTCCGCGCTCTACCGACTAAGCTATGAAGACGTTCCCTCGAACTGCCTTTTTTATGTTTTCCCCTCTTAGGAGATAGGGGTGGGAAGACGTTTCCCCCACCTGCGCCCAAGTGGACTCGTCCAAGGGGATCCAGCCAATTACAAGAGAGCACTGTGACATCATTCGTGTTTTTATCCAATCCTGATGCGTTTGCTGAGAAGATAAGACAGTAAATCTGGGTATAAAATCCTAGACATCACGAAATATCTTCACATTTTAGTCTCGCTTCATTCCTGCTGTTCAATTCGCTCTCTCTTCCCTACGTAATCATGGAAGACGGACTTAATCTTTTGATCCACGAAAATGTATTTGCTTCTTCAGAAGAAATTTTTGAAAGACTAGAAAAAGAAATTGTTTATTTACCCGAGGAGCAATGCCATATACGTATTCGAAATAAATCTTATCCTATTTCGCGGAAGATTGCTGCTTTTGGAGACCCTGGTTTATCTTATACTTTTTCAGGACTGACACTAATCAGCCAGCCTTGGCCTCCTTTGCTTCTTGAAATAAAAAGTCTTATTGAAACTATGATGGGTGTCAATTTTAATTTCGTGTTGATAAATCGGTACGAGGATGGAAATGCCTGTATTGGTCAACATAAAGATGATGAAGCCGACTTAGAGGAAAACCACCCTATCTGTTCCCTAAGCTTTGGAGAAACACGTACTATGATTTTTAAAAGACCCAATTACCAAGATAAAAAAGTGGAATTAAAGTCAAACTCGCTTTTGGTTATGAATCCCCCAACAAATAAATTCTGGAGCCATGGAATTCCAAAAGAGAAGAAAGACTTTGGTGTGCGTGTTAATCTAACTTTCTGTATGATGAAAACACCTGGACATAACAAGCGGAAACGTGTTCAAACAGAAGAAAGATGCAAGAAAATAAAAGAAGACCGAACTAAAGTAAGTTTTCTCTCTTTTAAAAAACATTTTCCCTTTGAATAAAGTAGTATACACTTTCTTTTAATACAAAAAATCTTGATTATTTATTAATGATTTCTTTTTATTACCTTTTTCAGGAAGAGATGTTTACAGAAAATGTGGAAGAAGAATGGACTGATTCTTTGGATATGAAATACCTAGGTGGAGAAAATTTCCTTACTGTCAATCATTATATCGGAAAAACTCGAGTGCACATCAGGAGATATGTTAAAGGTGAAAATGGCGTGTTACATGCGACGAAAGACGGAGTATCCTTATCACCCAAAGTATGGTATTCTTTGTGTAGGAAAGTAAATGCTATTTTAAATCATAAGTCTTCGGATAAGGTGTTTATTATAGACAAAGATTTATGCATTTCGAAACAAATGCAGAATAATCAAGAAATTTTTGTTTTCCAAAGATTATTTCAAAGAAAAAATTTGAGCATGCAATTTTTATCTGAATATGTTGTGCTTAGCGGTGCTGAGTTAGGAAAGCTTTGTGAAAACAAGTGTTTAATAACAGATCGCATGAAACAAGCGCTGATCACTTACACTTTATCCTATTGCATTGGAAAAGAACTCGATAATCCAAATTTACAGTTGAAACCCGTGGAGAACCCTGGTGCATTTTTAGAACTTCTTGTTTCACTTCAAAACTGTCTTGCTGCAGCTATTACAATAAAAATTACAGAACTTATAAATTGTTGTGGGTGTCGAGATTCGTATGAAGCCAGTTTTATGCATGACTGTTTAACGAAAAGTCGATCTGAAAAATGGTCAGAATATTTTCACCAAGCATTGTTCTCGATAAATTGGGATGATGTAGCCAGAGATATAGTTCATAAAAATTTAAATATTGATTTCCAAGCAGTATTAGGAGTAGAAGAATTTTTCCCTTCTTTAGATGTAGAAAAAACATTTGAAGCTGTTGAAAAACTGTATGTTGGTGAAGAAAATGAAGAAGAACTTATTTTTAACAAATTATTGTTTTCTTGTAATTGATTCTTTATTATGTAAATTTTTAATGTAAATAAATGTTGATTATTATAGAATTTCTTGTGTGTGTGACTTTTTTATGTTTACCACATAGAAAATATTTAAGATTTTTGTGAATATATAAATACTGGGTTATACGTTTTGTTTGAATCATTATGAATATAAGTGTTCGGCTAGATCACAACTACTGCTGTAATGGAAGCAGTATTGAATCAGACGTATCGGGATCCAGAACATCCGGCCAGTTTCGGTGGTGTCAGTGCTTTACAGCGTGCTTTAAAAGGTCGCGTAAAAACCAAAGACATCAAGAAATGGCTTCAAACGAAAGATTCGTATACTTTGCACAAGCCTTTGAGACACAGATTCCAAACAAATCGTGTGA
This sequence comes from Salticus scenicus, assembly GCA_963930645.1. NCBI lineage: Eukaryota > Metazoa > Arthropoda > Arachnida > Araneae > Salticidae > Salticus > Salticus scenicus. The sequence goes on from OZ005661.1 coordinate 15,327,012, forward strand.
TTGTAGGAGGCATCGACGAGCAGTTTCAGTCTGATTTAGTGGATATGCAATCCTTAGCTAATTATAACGATGGTTACAAATATTTACTTACTTGTATTGATATTTTGTCAAAGTACGCTTGGGCGATACCTTTGAAAAATAAAAGGTCTATGACTATTAAACAAGCTTTTGAAAAAATATTTGCGGAAAGGTTACCCGAACGACTTCAAACAGACTCGGGTAAAGAATTTACGAACAATCTTGTACAAGATTACTTTAAAAAGAAGAAAATTCATTTTTTCACTCCACATAATGCAACCAAGGCGTCGGTGGTTGAACGTTTTAATCGCACTTTGAAAACTAAGATGTGGAAATATTTTACTGAAATGAACACAAGAAGATACATCGATGTCATCAATAAATTAGTACACAGTTATAATCATACTTGGCATCGTAGTATACAAACAGAGCCTGCATCGGTGACGTTAGAAAACCAACAGAAAATTTGGCATACGCTATATGATCAGCAAACATTGGTTCCAAAACCTAATCGTACAGATTTAAAAGTTGGAGATACTGTTCGCATCAGTCGAGAAAAAATGTTGTTTGAAAAAGGATATGAACAAAACTGGACAAGGGAAATATTTACAATTTATAAAATTTTACCTCGTGTACCTGTTGTCTATAAACTGAAAGATTTAGCAGGAGAAATTATAAAAGGAAGTTTTTACAAGCAAGAGTTACAAAAAATTTCGGATTCTGGATTTTATCCAGTGGAAAAAGTTTTGAAAAAAAGAAAACGTCATGGAAAAGTTGAATACTTCGTAAAGTTTCAGGGTTATCCTCAAAAATTCAATACATGGGTCAGCGATGTCAAAATGATATAAATAGAGCATTTGTGTAACTTACCTTTCATTTTAAAAACGATGTCTTTCTACGTCACACTGATCAGTGACAGCTCTTTGAGCTTTTTCCCGCATAATAAAATATCGCAATTTACGACGCAGCTGCCTAGTCCAATCAATTTAAATGGCGAATGGGAAATGGCTTTAGTCGATTTCATTTATCCCCATACTTGGTATAACGTTCGAAATGATAATAATTTATTTGGTTTTGATTTGGGTGATGGAATACTAGAAGGTAGAAGAGTCCCCCCAGGTTGTTATGAAACGATACCAGATCTTATTGGAAGTATGACAATAGAATCCCATAAAAATAAGATTGAGTTTCAGTATCACCCAGTAACGAAACGAGTAACTATTAAGACGGATGGAAAATCAAAAGTAATCCTCCACGAAGGTATAGCGGAACTATTGGGATTCGAACCAGGAAAATATTCAGGATTTCAACAAAGTCCGTTTGTTGCCGATCCAAAGTGCTCTTTTCCAGTGATATATGTATACTGTGATCTAACAGAACCCCAAATCGTAGGTGATGTACAAGCTCCTTTGCTAAAAATCGTCACGGTAGATGGAAACGACGGCGAAATTGTAAATGCTCATTATCCAAGACCTTTTTACTTGCCTGTTATTCGGCAGCATTTCCAAACAATACATATTGATATAAGACTTCATTCTGGGGCTTTAGTACCTTTTGAAAGAGGCAAAGTGTTTGTCACTTTACATTTTCGTTTACGGCAAATTATATAAAAAGGACCTTTCTTTTCAAATAACTCTCATTTTCAATTTTGTTGACGTGAAAGAAGGATCAATAAAAATGTTGGTGCCTTATACGTGTTGTACGAAAAAATTTGAAGATTATTATGCCGGGCAAACAGGACAAGGTTTGCCTTATTATCAGGGAACCGTTTTGCAGAGAGGACATGGAATAGGTGGATTTTTTGCTAAACTATTCCGAAGTGCAATGCCCTTTTTAATAAGCGGTGCCAAAACAGTCGGAAAAGAAGCTTTACGAACTGGCACTATGGTAGCAAACGATGTATTGTCAGGCGAAAGTTTGAAATCTTCTCTCAAAACGCGAACAAAAGAAACCGGAAAAAAACTAGCCAGAAAGGCTGTTCAAAAAGCGGATGAGATGATCGGTCACGGAAAGCTTAAAAGGAAACGCAAACCTTCCAAACGTTTCATTTCATCGAAAGCACGGAAAGTGCAAGGACGTGATATTTTTGATTAGACATACTCTATAAAATGGCTTTTCTTTTAAAAGATTCTCCAGAATGCGCTAAATCAGAACTAGAACTATTTTCTTTACCACCCACTCAAACAGTTATTGAAAGAGGCCAATGGGTTGAGTTTCATCCTCTTGCCAATGCATCTGATGGCGGTCCTGTGGAATTTAATGTGTCTGGAAGCGGTGAAGAGTATCTTGATTTGTCGCAAACTCAACTGTATATCAAAGTAAAAATTTTAAAAAATGATGGCAAGCCTATAACAGATAAGTGTAAAGTCGGCCCTGTGAACCTTTTCTTACATTCTATGTTTTCCCAAGTAGACATCAGCCTAAATGAAAGACTTGTTTCATCCAGTAATAATACGTATCCATATAGAGCTATGATAGAAACATTACTGAATCATGGATATGATGTGAAAACCTCTCAACTTTCCTCGGAATTATTTTACAAAGACACCGCTGGTCGAATGAATGTTTTTGACACGGCAGATTCTAACCCTAATGAAGGTTTTAATAAACGTGCTGAACTGTTTAAACTAAGTGCTTCAGTTGATATGATGGGTCGTTTGCACTTGGATATGTTTCACCAAGAGAGACTACTACTTAACATGGTCGACGTGAAAATAAAACTTATTCGTAGTAAACCAGAATTTTGCTTGTTAGGGGGTGAAGGGGAATTCAAAGTATTCCTTGATCATGCCTCTTTATTTGTTCGAAAAATAAGGGTTAGCCCAGGTGTTGTTTTGGGACATGCCAAAAGCCTAGAAAAAACGACAGCCAAGTATCCTATTGATAGAGTTCTTTGCAAAACTTATTCCATTCCTGCCGGAAATATGAGTTTTATTCAGGATAACATTTTTATTGGTCAAATGCCGAATCGTATTGTGATTGCCTGTGTAGACAATGATGCATTTAACGGTAACTATAAAAAGTCCCCCCTTTGAATTTCAGCATTACAATATGAACTTCATAGGCGTCTATGTAGATGGTCAACCTGTTCCTCATAATCCCATTCAGCCCAATTTTGAAAATGGTTTATTTATCCGCGCTTATCAAAATTTATTTGTGAATGCCGACAATAAAGGACTGTATTTATCTAGGTCAGAATTTTCAAAAGGATATTCTTTATTTCGTTTTGATTTGACGCCTGACTTATGTGATGGTTCTCATCTTAACCTTATTCGTCATAGCAATCTAAGATTGGAACTTAAATTTAGTACTCCTCTAATACAAACAATCTCTCTGATCGTGTATGCTGAATTTGAAAATTTAATTGAAATCAACAAAGCTCGAAATATTTTGTATGATTTTGGGAACTGATGAATTCATCTCAAATTTATACAGTTTTATCTCGCGATCCTGTTTCTGCTAGGCATTTTGTAGGTGTTTTTCCTTCTGACAAAATACCTGTCATTCGAAAATTCCCTTGTGCATTTGTACTCAATACTGATAAACATGATGAAAAGGGATCCCATTGGCTGGCTGTTTACATTCAAGACCAAAAGACTATTGATTTTTTCGACTCTTACGGATTACCTCCCGAAACCTATGGAGAAGACATAACAAGATTTGTAAAGAAGTATTCTCAAATTCAATGGAACAAGACAACGCTTCAAAGTTTAACGTCCAATGTCTGTGGACAATATTGTATTTTTTTTGTAATAAAACGATGTCAAGGACTCTGTATGAAATCTATTGTAAATGTACTGTCTAGAAAGAAGAATGATTTTCGAATGTTTCAGTTTGTCAAAAAAAGATATGGTGTAAATATGATTTTCAAAAAATAAAAATTATTTTTTTAATAAATGTGTTTGTATTTTCTTTAATGTGTTTTATTAATATTTTCCTACTTAAAAAAAAAAAAAAAAAAAAAAAAAAAATGCATGTTTTATTTTGACGGAAAGAGTATAAAAGTAGGATCATTTTGAAAAATTTGTCATTTAAAAAATGGAACTTCTCAAGTTAGAACACCCATCTACTTGCCTTATTTCTGGCCCCACGCAATCTGGAAAAACATTTCTAGTTAAAAAGTTGATTGATTGCAAGATGTTTAATCCCATGCCAACGAATATTATTTATTGTTACGGTAAATACCAACCTCTTTTTAATTCAATGAAAGATGTGAATTTTGAAGAAGGACTACCGTCTAATCTTAACTCACTTCGAAATGCTTTAATTGTCATAGACGATTTAATGTCAGAATTAGCGAATGATTTTCGCTTAAGTAATCTTTTTACGAAAGGCAGTCATCACCAAAATTTATCTGTTATATTTTTAACTCAAAATATTTTTGTTCAGGGTAAAGAAATGCGAAATGTTAATCTAAATTCTCAATATATTTTCTTATTTAGAAATCCTAGGGATAAAACTCAAATTAATATCTTAGCTCGCCAAATGTATCCAGGTAAAGTTCGAGCTTTCCAAGAAATTTTTTACGATGCTACATCACCTGAATTTGGTTATTTGCTTATTGATTTGCGCCCAAGGGCAGATGATCGTTTGCGCCTGCGCACAGGAATATTTTCGGGTGATAAACATTACGTGTATGAACCTCGATAAATCATTTCTATTCAGTGCATCCTTCAGTGAACATGTCTTCAGCTGTAGTAGAATTTGAGGGCTTTCAGATAAATTCGCATGATTTTGTTGTCAAAGAATTGGCCTTTTATGCCGTGGACTTTAATTATCATGCCCGCTGGAGCTTTCTCCCTCCTTATCCATGGGAACAATTGACCCTCAAAAAAAGAAAATCTTTTGCATGGCTAACTCGTTATTGTCATGGTTTACGCTGGGAGAGTGGAGAATTACCTTATTCAGCTTTAGAAGTTATACTTTCATCTTTGTTTATTTCCCATAAAAAGATTTTTACCAAAGGATTAGAAAAAACAAAATTTTTAGAGAAAATGTCTAAACGAAAAATTTTTAATCTCAATGATTTTGATTGTCCCAAAATAGTCTCACTAGAAGAAGCAGATGTGAAATGCCCCAGTCATAAATCGTTTTTTAAACACTGCGCACTGGCGAAAGCATTTGCTTTCGGCGTATTTATAAAGGAGAATATAAGCTTCCCACAAATCATTTGTATTCAGGATGTCGACGCTGGAACATCTCAGATTGTTAAGCAAGACGAAACAGAAAGCAGCCTTTCTTAGAAAGTGTCCTAACAGTATCATAAAAGGTGTGTGTGAATGCGCCTTAAACCTATTAAAGGGTAACGTACCTGTCACCAAACGTCAGAAAAACAAATTAACTCATTATAAAAAAACTTTGCGTCGTCTAGGAGATAGAAAAGTCCCATTATTTAAGAAAAGGCGACTCCTTGTTCAAAAAGGAGAAGGTTTTCTTTCTATTCTCATTCCCGCTGCCGTGTCTGTACTGAGTACATTGATAAATGGAATTCGCTCGTAAATTCAGACTAATTCCAATGGATAGAGATCAAGAATTTGCCGAAGAACATTTGAGTGATTTAGACATACAGATTCAAAATATTTTGAAAAGAAAATTAGAAGAAGATGAAAAAGCAAAGCTATACATACAGATTTTGCAGAAGTTTGTGTCATTCCCAGATGTGAATACTGTGAAACGTTCCGAAGTTCCAGTCACGGAAAATCCTCCTGAAAACAATCTTGTTACAGAAAGTGAAATTTTGAACACCGTTCCTGTCAAACATAAAAAAACTGCTTCGAAAATTATAGAATTTTTAAGACAGCATGAAATATTTTGGAATGAAAATAAAGAAGTTAAAGTGGACAATAATGTTATCCCTGATTCTGATATTGTTCAACTAATCAATTTCCTATTAAGAAACAGAATAAAAAAACCAGATGCCTTTGAAGAATTTAATGAAAAATTGAAGATTTGTGATTTTCCACGAGAGTTTATCAAAAATAAATATTTAACTGTTATGAAATCCTCTCCGAAGAGAAAACGTACGCCGTATGTGAAAACTATGTATGCAAAACCTGAAAGAAAAAAATTGACTTCATCAAAATGGCTAAACTTGTAAAAAAAAATGATTTTTTAATAAATTTCTTTCTTGCTTGAATTTTTTCAGTTGTTGTTTTATTTCTTTTCATTTAACATTTTTAATTTTTCAAAAGAAAAAAAAAAAAGACAAACTCAGTTACAAAAAATAAATATGATTTATTGTTAATAATAAATTTACAAATTTTCTCGTTACATTTTTTGTTGTTTTATTATACATATTTTTTTCTTTCTTCATGTTCCTTTAATACCCGTAAGGTAGGGTGGTCAAATCGTGCTGAATGACACGTTTGTCATAGACCACCCTGTAAAGTTTCCTTTGTTCTCTGTTAATGACCTTTCTGCGTTTTGGATCCCGGGTGATTTTTGCTGGGTCTGTAATTGGGATCGTTTGAGTTTCACTCATTTCCGTAATTAACTTCCGAATAGATTCGAAATTTAAAGATTGGGAATTCTTAAAGTTCAAGGTGAATCCCCTTACCTTGCAACAAGTTTTACCACTTTTTGTTTCAAAACCATAGTTTTTAGGGCCACCTAAAAAAAGAAAAGAAATGAATTTAATAAAGTAAAAAATAGGTTTCAAATGAGATCAGAAAACATAAATAAATAAAGAGAGAAATTTAAAACACTTACCAGATACAAACACGGATATCACATCACCATCCAGTTCATCGGTGAATTCACCGAGAAAGTTGCCGAGGGGCGGATCGTTTGTACCATCACTGGCATAAACGATCGAATCTGTATCGTGATACAGAACACTGCGGCCAAGTTTGTCCATTTCGCTGTACAGCTTGAGACGAGCCCAAGCTGTAGTGAAAGCCGCTAAAAAGATGTTTGTAGCGGTGTCCTGCCCGATAAATTCCTCGTCAGCTTTCCATTGGATGGCTGCCACCTCTGGTGTAGGGAGAAAAACATCTTTGATCTGAAAAAGAGGAAATTAAAATTAAAACATGAAATGGAATAAAATAAATAATTATCGATGTATAAAATAAAAAAGGTACTTACGTTTTTAGTAGGATCAGCCATCATTTTGTTGAAATTCGGGACAGTGTTGACAAACGTCAGCCGATCCTTATTAATGTTCATCCCCCATCTGTAATGAAAAAAGAAATAAAGTTATAAAAATGTATAAAAAAATATAACTGTAAATAAAACAAAAATTTTTTAATTATACTTACCGTCCCCAAAAACTATTCAGCGCTAATTTGGCTACTTGTCTGCGCCCAGGGTTTTTGCTGATGCATGCCGGGTCTAATTTAACACCTTCGCGTTCATCGTACTGGCGAATGTAGTGGGCTTTCTGTTCCTCAGTCACGCAGTCTGAAGGCCAACCACTGCTCTCCTGCTTGATCTTCAAAAAACAATCGATGAATGATTTAAACAGAGAGTCTGATGTTTGCTCGAAATGGTAGACCTCGTAGATCTGAAATAAAAATTATAAAAAACTATTAGATGAGTATTCAAATAAAATCATACATTTACAAAACAAACGAGATTATGTTTAGTACTTACTTGTGTGACTCGATATCCTTTCTTCTTCGCCAGCTTCAGCTCCTCGCTTACCCATGTTCCGACAATAGCACGTTCATCATCGGTATGGGAGCAAGGACTTTGCTGCAAGGTTTCAGCGCAGGTCCGGCATAGGGGAAACATCAGCTTCTTTTGGCATCGGTATGGCAGCACGGGTAAATAGAGCCCTCGTGGTGGGAGTACTTTGCAGTGGACCAATCCGAAATATTGGTCGATATCACCGAAACCTTCTGTTATAATGGTGGGATGACCAACGGGGTAAAGGCAATATTTGTTTACCTAACAATGAAATAAAAGTGTTAAAAAATACATATCACAATGCAGAGAACATTTTTAATTTGAGAAAATAATTTAAAAAATAAAAAACAAAACAAACAACAGACTTACCCATGGGTATAACGACGTAAAATCAACATATTTCACGTCGCCTTCGTGAAACAATTTTACTGCGTTGGTTCGTCCCCCAAAAAATGCATCCCTTGGATTTAAACGGTCCTTCAAGTCGTGTGTTTTCAAGAAAGATTTTAGTTCCGAGGACTCCTTCTTCATTTCTCTAAAAGTATGCTCCCACATCTCGACTACCTGATATCCCTGGTCGCGTAATTTCTGGACATTCTCCTCCGTCTGTTGTCTTAATGCTGCCATGGTCACGTTTTTTAAAGGATGGGTCACGTCTGAATTGTAGCACGTGCAACAGCCGTGAAAGAAACAACCCTAAAAATAAATATTTTCATTTATTAAAATAGTATTTTAAAAAATATATATAAATAAAATGATTTATTAATCACAGAATAATTTTTACCTGATATTGGTAGACGGTCTTGGTTTCTTCACAGAATCCGTCTACCGATATTCCTCTGATTTTTCGCTCTCCCGTTCCATTGAGAGCGTGCTGGATATGCAACCCTTGTGTTGAGGCTACAAAATCCAACCATCGAATTGAATCAGGGCTGAAATTAGTTTTGTTGATGTAACCGTGCACGGGAACCATAGCAATCGTATCGGGCTGTATGTGGTTGCTTCGGTATGTTGCCATGCAAACAGATGCAATCGTCACATACCTAAAACATAAAAAAGAAGTTAAATATTTATAAATTAAATCATTTCATAGAGATATTTTAAAAGAATACAAAAAAATACTTTACCGAAACGGATCCACGTTGGCGATTTCCATAAACTGTGTTCGAAACTCGAGACAACAACGCCGAAGAATATCCACGTCCGAACTGAAAAATTGAAAAAAAGAAAAAAACATATTAGTTTAAAAATATTTTTTTTTGTTTATTTATTTATTTATTTTTAAAAATAGAGAATTCTTAAGTACCTACCTGCAATAAGAATACATTTCCTTTTGAAAATCAAACATTTCCCCCTTTTGTTTTTCTTCTGCATGCCAGGACAGGAATGCACTGCGAGCTGCAGTTGACATCGTGTCAGGACTATAGTATTGGGTATCGGGAAGGGGTCCAACATAGTTTTGATTCTCCCGGGTGTTGAAGAGATGAGGGAAATATCCCTTCCGTAATTCGGAGAAACCAAAACAACTGGGCAGTTTTGACAGGGCCATTGGGAGAAAATTTAACGAATCGATTATTCGAACGTCGACAGATTTCAAATGAATAGACATCAATTTACTCCCGCACGGAATCACTTCTGGTGTTGTACCTTGTTTGATTAACCATTCCATGATGAACTGCCCGTCGAATCTGAAAAAAGAAAAAAATACGTTTAATGGATAAAGATAAGAACAAATCAGAAATAAACACAGAGAGAAAATTTACTTACCCCTTCATATTATGGGCGATTGCTGTGTAGCCCTTGTGTCGAGGAGTAAACAGCCATGTACAGAAATCTGCACAGGCTGTATATCCTTTGAATACCTCCTCCCGGCCATCAGTATACTGCGCCACAGCAAAATTAACTTCGTGTGTTCCCGAAGATTGGTCCGTTTCAAAATCAAAAAAGATCAATTTTGCACTGGGATTCTTTGGCGCCACTTGCCGCAAGTAACACTGGTGCTCCGCCAATACAACAAAGCGATCACAGGAAGGGCATTTGGCTGTTCCACAGCGGTGCATGTCTTTGGGACAATCTCTTCTACGAATTACTTTGCAACACGTTCGACACTGATAAATCTGTGAAAGAAAAAAAAAAACATGAGTACATATATTTACGCATACATTATTTATATATATTTTTTTTAACTAAGACTATTAATTTACCTGATCACAGAGGGAGAATTCCTGATTCTCTCTTAGGGCTTTATGGGCTGCAAAGCAATCACTCGATTGGCAAAGACGATCACAGTTCAGACATCGTTGAGGTTCGCCCGGTCGACAGTCTGTTCTCATGCACACGTAACATGCTTCGGCACATCGATGTTCATAGACACGCTGATAAGGCACATCGCACTGTTCACAGTAAAAATCACTACCGAAAAACGCTTTCAATGACTTCACGACGTCGTAATGTCCATCGTGAAGCCACAAATTGATCCTCTGGGGTCTATCCACACCTTTGTACGAAACCTACAAAATAATAATAATAATAATAATAATGATAATAATAAAATAATAAAATAAAATCAGCAAATGTCAATAAAGAAAAAATATTTTAAATATGCACATTTTGTAAAACTTACTCGATTGCGATTATCCGACGACAGTACGGCAATCTGAATGTTGAGATGCTCTTCGAACTGAGCGACTTCCCGAAACGTGCAAGGACCCAGGGGAACTTGGGCTGCAGCATGCAGAGCTCGGGCACGTTTTATCAGAGCGGGACGGTCACGTCGTTCCATGGCTTTAATTGCTGTGCGGTCATTCTCTAAATGGGCTTTGGCAAACACGATGGCCTTCGCACAGCAGAGTCCTTCTTCATCCTCGGGAATACTCAGAATAGATTTCTTTTGCAGGCGATCGACGGAAATATTTGAAATTCGTCGTCTTCCAGCACCGACGGGTCTGTGAACTGTCATGACATCCACCGAAAAACCCTCATCCAGCTGGATTTTATTTTTCGACTGGAGGACCTTCATGACGGCAGACATCACTTTTTCAACGGTGAGCTCAGAGACGGAAATGAGTTTCGTGGATATTGGCTTATCCAATCCCTCCGCCCAAATACAAAGTCGTATCAGGTCTGTGGATTCCAAATTCTCCGTGGAACGGCGAATCAAACTTGTAAATAATTGATTCACAGAGTCTATCACCGCAATCATGGGTACACCTCGCACGTGAGAGGGAAGCTTGTCTGGGTCGACACGGGCCTCATAACGGATTTCTTCCGCTTGATACTTGTTGTTCCTCCGACGTAGACGTTCGGTAATAATAATAGCATCCTCCATCTGTAAAGACAAAGAAAATATATACAATAAGCTCGATCGTAAAAAATAAATAAAAAATCTATGTATAAATTAGGCACTTACGAGAGAAGTCTCTCCACCAGTCGTATACGTAGGTCCGGCTCCAACAGGTCGAGCAGAAGTCTAAAATAATAATAAAGAAAATTAGACACTTATAAAAAAAAAAAAAAGAAAAAAGATTACACTCAAGAACACAAAAACAAACTTACTTCAAATCCTGTTCCTACTCGGTAATACAACGGCAAAGGCATGGGATTCTCCACAAATATTTGGGAAACTTCATCGAAATCCATAGGATTTTCGATGAAAATTTGCGACGCTTCATCCATTAACTGAAAAAGTAAATACATCGTTAAAAATATCAATATTACAAAATATTACAATATTATAAAAAAATACGAGTTAAATAAAGGAACTTACTTCATCATCGGAATCATTGAAGGGTATTTCAGAATCTTCAAAAAGAACCTAAAATGAAAAAAGAACATTTTATAGAACAAAATTAAATGAATCAAAATTCAGAAAAGAAAATTACATATACGAGTTCAAAATATTAAGGAAAGAAAAAAAAAATATTCATGATTAAAAAAAAAACTTTCAGAAAACATTCATGTTAAGTTAAAAAGAAACAAAATCTTAAAAACAGTTTAAAAACTGAAAAATAAAACTTGAAATATTTTTTAATTAGATTTTTTCAAAACACTTAAAAAAAATAAATAAATAAATAAATAAATAAATAAAAATAAATAAAATTTTCAAAAAAGAAAATGAATTTTTAGTATTGTTTAAAAATCAGAAAAGAAAAATATATTAATGATAGTAAAAAATTAGAAAAAAAAAAATATTTACCTGATTTTCGCTTGAACCAACAGTATTAAATGAGCGTTTCATTTTTTCTGAAGAAAGAAGGTAATCCTAGGAATAGAAGCAAAAGAGCAAGCAAAGAATTTTCTTGGACTAGGTCAAACAAGAAAGTGAACGCGACAGCTCAGGAGGGTCCTTAAATATCCGGCTTAAGGATCGTGACATCAGTTATCTACCTTCTTATTGGCTGGATCCCCTTGGACGAGTCCACTTGGGCGCAGGTGGGGGAAACGTCTTCCCACCCCTATCTCCTAAGAGGGGAAAACATAAAAAAGGCAGTTCGAGGGAACGTCTTCATAGCTTAGTCGGTAGAGCGCGGAACTTGCATGCCACAGATGGTGGGTTCAAATCCCCTACATTGCAATATCGTTTTGTAAAAAATCTAGCGAATTAAAATAGTCAGTTAAATAATTAATTAATAATCAATACAATAATAAAATTTACTTATTAAAATTAATTAATGAACTACTCATTAAAAATTAAAGATATACTACATTGTCCTCTTTTCGGTTGATGACGTCATTCTCTTTCATGTTGTAACAGGTTTCTGTGTTGTCCCTTTAAGAAAACTCTCCCCTCCGTCACATGTCTTGACAGATTGCCAACGGATAAAAAGAAACTCTACCCCCGTCATCTTTCACGATCAAGCAACCGTTACGTCACTTCCGGTTTCCTCCCCCATCCCCCCTTCCGTCACATGTCTTGACAAGAAGTCCAGGTTGCCAACGGATAAAACGAAACTCTACCCCCGTCATCTTTCACGATCAAGCAACCAACCAACCGTTACGTCACTTCCGGTTTCCTTCCCCCTCCCCCTCCTATGACGTCACTTCCGTCGGTCAAAGTACACGGCTTACTACTCCATTCGAAAAAATATTTATTCCTAATTCCAATGGTGTTTTCGTTTTTTTAAAAATACGGATATTTTCCATTAAAAATAAATAAATAAAATATATCCAGAATTTCACTTTTTTTCGATCATCTCTTTTTAAATCTCGCTGTACGAAAAAATAAATAGTTTAATTTTTTAACGAAATGTGCCTTTAGAAAGGCTATTTATTTTTTTTTCCAACCACATAAAATATTTTAAAAACTATGGATTAGCTGTTCTTATTTTTCAAAATTTACGAAACGTCGAATTTTTAGGTAAACATTTTCTAACTCAAAAAGTTTCTAGATAAATCAATTATTATTATTATTATTTTAAATATATATCTCAATGAGAGAAACAGGCCCTAAAAACTATCGAAATCAGATTGCAAAAATTTAGTGAGGTATGGAATTTTTTGTGAGATGTGTACGTGCATGGGTTTTCCGAAATTCTCATTTTGAGCTTTTTCTTTAAAAATTTTGTTTGCAAATTGAAATTCTGTCTAAAAACACAAAAATACAGGAAATACATCTATACCATTCGAAAGCACGTTTCTTCATAATTCCAACAATGCAACTTTTTTTTTTTTTTTTTTTTTTTTTTAAATACGGATATTTAATATTTTTTAACATTTCAAAAAGAAAATCTCCAAAATTTCTGATATTTTTCGGCTTACAATTGCTCATCTCTTTTTGAATCACCCTGTCTGAAAGCCAATAGTTCAGTTTCTTAACTATAGGTAACATCATTTATTATTTATTTTTTCAACCTTATAAAACTTCTAACAAAATACGGACTATTGGGTCATATTTTCAAATTTACAAAACATCTATTTTTTCATTAAACATTTTTATAACTCAATGTTTTTGAGATGAATAGTTTTTTCTCTATACATTAAAAAAAGTTATTGACGACGATGTTTTTATTTTATTTTTTCCTATTTATTTTTTCTTCTCTCTCTCTCCTTTTTTTTTTTTTTTTTTTTTTTGTCATCGGGTTGCGAATAGGCGGGATGAGCCCCGCAGGGTTAATGAGGGAAAGCGAGTCGGGAGGGGCAGTGAAGCCTTCCTCGGTGTTTTTTGAGCGAAACGAGCAGTGGGTAGAGCTTCATGTATGAATTAATAATATATATTTCCTAATGTTTGCAATGACTTTAAATCCTGAATTTAAATCGCTGCTTTTTCGTTAACGAAATTTTGAGTTTCTCATCATTTGCACTTATACATACAGTAAAGTAAAATATTACATATATTGTACGATTTAATTTTAAAAATAACAATTATAAAAGCATTTGGGAGACGGGTTCAATTAGGAGAGATGACATTCATCATCGACAGCTCGAGAACAAATGAACAATGCACCAAGTTTGAAATTTGAAGCTGATCTGCTAATCTGTGCTTAAAGCAACAGTGTGAAAACAGGTGTTTAACTGCGAATCATATCGTGCTAATTTATTGTGTCTTTATAAGTTATAGAAATTAAAGCAAAGCAGAAACCTTTTTTTTTTCATGTTGGGGGGGGGGGGCTTGTTTTTTGGTATGTTAATTAATGTAATAATTGTATTGTCGGTAATATATTTGTATTATTTTTATTTATTTTTTAGCAATTTGGTACTGAGACGAAAATAACCTTTTCGATATATGCATTTTTCTTTTTCTTTTTTAAATTTGTTAAAATAAAACACAATAACTTAAGTCAATAACAAGTTTTCTTTTGTCTATATATTTTAATCGTCAATTACAGGTTAAAAAAAAAAAAAAAATCCACCGATTGCATTTTATTACAAATTTACGATTTTTATGTTGTCTTTTAGAACGAATAAAAGCTGCGTTACATATTTATATCCTGTAATAAAATCAACGTAAATATCACTTTTAAAAATAATCTATGTTTTCTATACTGCATCTTATAAAGAGTTATTTCATAAAAAAATAATAATCGGTTTCCATGTGACAATCTCAATGTGAAATGTAAACAGTATGTGTTTTCGTTACGTGTTCCTTAATGAACAAAACTCCAAACTTATTCCTTTTGACCTTAGTCTACATTTATTCAATGAGAACTTCCTTATTAATACATTTATCTGTCAAAACTATCTAACAATATAGAATATTGATGCCTACGATTATTTAATCACCGAAGATTGGAGACAAGGAGTTACCGATTGTTCGAAAGGCTCTTTACCTCTTTTCACAGTATTGAGGAAAGTTAGTTTGAAATTTGACTGTGCTACAACATTTGCAAGGTCCATGATATGACGTCAATTAAATGATAGGTGATATGGAAATTTAAGAAAAATAATACATTCATTAAAAGTTACTTGGGTAATGTATACTGCAAGTTAAATCGCTTTACGCTTTTTTAAAAACTAAGATAGTAAAAAAAATTGGAATGATTCTTCAAAAATTATTGGAAAATACATTTTGTGAATGGAGTTATGTGTTGTCTAACTTTCCTCCCCCCCCCCCTCCCTGAGTCTTACGGCAAACTGCATCTAAAAGGAAGAAGTTTTTCCTTCATCAAATTTTTATATTTATGAAGGCAAATCATAATCACACTCAGTTTAAAATCAGTTAGGGAAGTTTATTTCAAATATTTAATGAAATTTTGTAAATATTTTCAATGATGTTTTCCATTTCCTGCGGCTTATTTCTGTTGAGCTATCTACATGATAGACCAGAGATGTTTCTGCCTAAAGGTTGTCTGAGTGAGTAATGCTGACAGGGGTGTCGGCCTGGATAGCTCAATTGGTAGAGCCTTGACCTTGTAAGTCAAAGATCCGGGGCTCGACTCCCGGCCCATGCATTATTTTCACTCAGTCGGGAAAATAAAATTTCAATAAATATGATTTTCTTCCACAGTTGATTGTGTGATTTTAATAAAAATTGTATTATTTCAAATAGTTTAATAATTAGTAAATATCCATAAAATAACATAAAAAAAAAATTGATAACTTTAGAATTAAATTAAAAATAAACTCATATGTTTAATGATTGTTTATTAAATTTGTTAAGTTTTTATTATCATTATTTTTAAATAGAATTTTACAAATTAGATATTTTATAATTTTAATTTTGAAATTTTAGAATTAAGCTATAATGTATTTTTCTAACACACCAAAATCACTGTTTTGTATACTTATGTAAATTGGTTGTTCCATTAGAAATTTATGAATATATTTGTACTTTTATAGTTCCCCATTATACTATACGTATAGGAGAACTTAGGTAATCCTGACATTTTTTGGCCACGGTCTTTTTATTTATTTATTTTTTATACGTTTTGAGGTGGGAGAAATCCGAAAATTAGAGAACTGATGTCTTGTCCTTCTGTAGGTTGTCAGTTTCTTAATAAGTGTACACGTTATCTGAAGATCAAATAATCGTTAAAATGTCGGATGAGATTTAAATTCTGATATTAACAAGAAACCTATTTATTTTCAATATTCTAATTCAAAAATTTCGTGAACTATTGTAAATTTACGATTTTTTTAAATATGGTTCAATAATTATGAAATAGTAATAAAATATAATAAAATATCTTTCAGCATATCACATAATTTTAAAAAACTTTAATAAACTTTATTTCCAACGTTTCGGTAAAAATTCATCTTTAACCATCTTCAGGGAAGAATGATGTTTAAAAAACCATAAACATAGACAATTTAAGTCCTTCTATGAAACCACAAATACAATTTCAAGGAAATTAAAAGATGGTTACATAAATTATAAAAATATACTATATACATTTAAAAAAAATGAGCTAAAATCACTTAAACTTGAAACATGATCACTACAAGAAAAAGGTGGTTAAAGATGAATTTTAACCGAAACGTTGGAAATAAAGTTTATTAAGGTTTTTTAAAATTATGTGATATGCTGAAAGATATTTTATATTTTATTACTATTTCATAATTATTAAAACAGCATATATAAAAGTGGAATAAATATTTCTGAATATGGTTCAATAGGGACAAATTTCGCATAAACATATGTATTATGAGAATTACTTTCATTGTAAAGATACTTTTAAAATATTCATGATATTGTCATGAACATCGTTGGCTATGAAAGGAACACTCCACTTTGAAAACTTCGTAAGTCATTTAAAAATTACTTTTTATTAACATGAGACACTAGGACGAAATTTCGTATAAATGTGTATTACGAGGATTATTTTTATTGTAAAAGTGTTGGATAAGTTTTGAAATATACCGAGAACAACATCATTGACTATCGTTGCGTATGAGATGACGACGTCTTACTTTCCAAATCGTGAAAAAAAATATATATATAGAGAGATATATAGATATATTTAATCTTTTGTTATTTCCTGTAATTGATTGTTGTCTGGATTCCGTATACGTTAAAGCGATAAGACAGACATAAAAATAAGGAACACAACACATTTATTACCAAATTATATTTTCTCGTATCTGAAAACAGTGTTTGTTTAAAAAAAAACGTTTCCCATCTTTTATCTTTTGTTACCTATAGATTTTTCAAAAATATTGAAATACAACTGACATTAATTTATTCGCTCTTTATCCCCTTAACGTGCGTTGTCCTCGCTGCGAAGACGAAAAATTTAAGATCCAGCTGCAAAAATTCATCCCGGAAATATTTTTGCAAAAATTTACGTTTATAACATAGCAGAAAAGGCCGGTTTTTATAACCTTAAAATTTAAAATTTCTTTTAGTTTAATTTAGTTCATGAATTCCGGTGGCAGTATAATTTAAATGATCCGAATTATCTTGCGCCGCAAAGGGTTATTTCGGGATCTATATTCCTTTTCGAATTTTGTAGAAATGGTTCTTATTTTGTTTGAGCATTTTTTCAAACTTTAGCAAATTTGTCTAATTACTTTGCAATTTTATTATTATTATTTTCATAAGTACAATAATTTCGGCCGGCACTAAAAAGATAAAGACCAATAATAGTCATACAACTAACATACAACTTCGTAGTCACCAATAATAGTTATACAACTAAAGCAGTGGTCGAGATGTTCTGTTCTCGAACCTGGTAGACGGGAAATATCAAGCTCGATCCCAGGTCGCACTAGTCGACTTAGTCATTGAGAGTTTATATCGTGTATATAATACAAAGGACCCCTTGAAAAGACCCCCAAGGAGGGCATTCTACTCAAGCCTAGGTCCCAAGTGCAGTCATTCGACTACACCACAACCACCAGAGTTATACATTACTCAAGTCATTGTAGAACTCAATAGGTTGCGACGAAAAAAGGGTTATTTCAATCTACGGCTTCCTGAAGTAAAACAAATCAACATTACTCGCTGTCATTTACAGCATTATGGACATAAGGATTATTTAATACGCAGAATAATTTTTACCTAAATATTTCAGTCATTTTTTACGAACAATTAAAACTTTACGATATTCACTCCTTGGATGTGGTAGGGATGGATTCTTTCTTTAAAGAAAACAAAAACAATAAGTTATAATTTATTACATTATGTATGTATGTATGTTCGGTTTATGGCATCGGGTATTGCCTTCCGACCGAATCCACAAGTCTGTGCCAGGTCTTCCGGTCATGGGTCCACTCTTCTTCCAGATCCCTATCCCTCATCGCTTTTTTTTTACGTTATCTATCCAAGTCTTTCTTGGTCTTCCTCGTTTTCTTTTCTGATTTGGTATATAGTTAAAAGCGATTTTAGGTATTCTTTCATCTTTCATTCTTTTAATATGACCAAACCAGATTGCTTTTTTTTTTAACCTCATCTAATATGGTTTCCTTTATTTTCATTATTTCCCTGATTCTCTCATTTTTCACTCTCTCCATTCTTGATATCCTGCATGATCTTCTCAGGGCATCCATTTCAACAGCAGCCATTTTTTTTTTTTTCCGTCTCCATGACTCTCCATCCCTCTGTCCATACAACAAAATGCTTTTACATAATGTGCATAAGGATAATTATGTACTACGAACAAAATAAGTCTTTCGATAAATATATATTTTATCCCGATATCTGTTATTTTTTAGTATAATTAATACTGATACTGTGTGTATAAATAAAAAGTTTATTTTAACTGTTAATTCTAGATTTTTCTCACCCCCCCTTTTTTTTTCTTAATATGTTGAGCACCACGCGAATTCTTAAGGAATTTCCCGTCAGGTCACTCGCGCTGCTTAGATGAGCTGGTATTGCGATATACCAATGCGTTTTTATGTTTATCGTGATCGTGTTTCAATAAAATCCATTAAAATGCTTTAATAATATAATCCTGTAATAAAAATTAAGTAAACTTTAAATAAATTTTCTGTAGCAAAACAAACTTAAAACAATGCAAATATTTTAGTTTTGTACCATATTTTATACTGTTAGCCACCGGTATTTTCACGCGGCCTTAACCCTTTCAGTCGCAGTGTTCCCGCTGATGGAACACCTAATTTTAATTCTCAAGAGGGAAAAACTCATCCCGGAAATTTTTTAGCAAAAATTTGCATTTATAGCATAGCAGAAAAGGCCCTTTTTTTAACGTGAAAATTAAAAATTTCTTGTATATTAATTATGTTCGTAAATTCCGGTGGCAATGTAATTTAAATGATCCGAATTACCTTGTGCCGCAAAGGGTTAAAATACTCCGGAATAAATTGAAATGTTGGGATCTATGCAGCTTTTACGAGTTTTTTTTTTTTGTCGATAATGTTTACTTATAAAGTGATTTATTTATTAAATTAAATATTATTTGAATTTAATAAGGTTTACTTACAGATGTTTCAAACCGAAAATTTCTCGAAAAGGAACAATGCTATTTTTTTAAATATTTATGATCAGCTATGTGTCTAAAAGCCATTTTTAAAATTAGTTTAGTAATTTTTAAAATAAATTAAGTAGTGAACGTTAAAGGGTTAACGGAAAGTGCAGTGCCAGCCACTAATGGCTGACGTGGCATTCAACATGTTAACCTTCTATCTACAGACGGTACTTTAAAGTACCATTAGTTTTAAAAAGTGTATAAAATCGAATTTATGGAAGAAATATCAGACATTTATCAGAATAAAACGTGTATTCGTATATACTTCCATTTAATCTCGCTGTATGTCGCTAGACGCTGCATGTAACCGTTTTTGTTCAGTAAAAGATTTTATAGATTGCTGCCGCTGTTTTTGCTTGGCATCTTTCACGATCTTTATGAGGATTATAATTAATTTCTATATTACCTCAAGAATCTACTATGAATCTTAGAAAAAATATAAGAAACATAAAAAGTAAATCTTTTTCAAAAATTTTTTAAGGTTTTTAATATATATATATATATATATATTTTTTTACCTCTGTGTACCAATGGTACACTGAAATACCACCTCAATAAATTTCCCTTAATTACTATGATGGATTACTATTACTGAATTACTTAATTTTTATTGTAGATATATTTAAAAAATTCTCATAAGTAACTAAAAAAGTATGTTTCAGATACATTTTATGTCTCGTTCATAATACAGTAGATAAAGGGTTAACTAAAGGAGTTAACCTTAGTTATTAGAAAAAAGACGTTATATTTAAGATGAAAACCTCTCTAAAGTGACAATAGCATACAGACATGGATCACAGAAAAATATCACAGAAAAAAAAAATCCAAAAATTATGTAGAATTCGTGAATATTATTGTAAAAAAAAAAAAAAAAAAAAAAAAAAAAAAAGTATCAGTTTGCTAATTAACCTGAAATACGAGACAAAAGTACAGTCGGCTGCAAAATTATTCGAGCACTAGCAATAATCCTTGCCAAAAAAAAGTACACTTAATACAGCTTTGTTAAATAAATCCTTGTCGAGTCATGTTCTTAATCAGTCTAAGAAGATGATTCGACAAGGATTTACTTAGCAAAACAGTCTTAAGTGTACTTTTTAAATATAGGAATTATTGGCTAGTGCTCGAATAATTTTGCAGCCGACTGTACATACTTTTAAATTAAAAGTTCGTATATATCTATTCATTTTAAACATTCCTTCAATAAATGAAAACTATCAATAAGGATTTTTTTTTTTTCTTTACACTTTATCTTCAAAACTTAGAAGAATGAACGGTCTTAAATCAAATACAATTTTTACTTTCACCTTCATGATTCTTGACTCATTTCGTATCCGGATACAGTGTTGAATAAGTGCATTACTTATTGTTAATTAAATAATTTATTAGGTTATAGATTATCATTGTCTGGTTCAAGGAAATCCTTACTCAGTATATAAAAAAAATTTTTTTTTCATGTTTTAGAAGTTGTGTACTGTAAATATTTAATTGAATTTATTCTTATCAAACTTACACACATTAAATATAAATTAGTCATTTTAAGTTTTTTCTTTTACTTTTTTTTTTTTTTTTTTTTTACTGTAATAGAATGCAGTAGTGGGCAGATGCTTTCCAGTCATAAAATGTACACAAATCAGCAACATTTAACTTTGAATTAGTGGTCATTTCTTAAACTGCCTCCCCCCCCCCCAAAAAAAAATAAATAAATAAATAAAAATAAATAAATAAAATGCTGATAATTTGCATTAATTCTATTATGAAAAGAATTACTATTGTAAAATATTCTCTTATATATGCTGGATTTCTCAGAAACGGTCTTAAAGTTTTTCATGAAAAACAAATATACAGGATTTTTTTGAGCTTAGAAATAGATTTCACAGGTTGGTTTTCTCGTTAAAGTTAATTTTTTGCTTGTAACTTTGCATCCCTGAAAGAAAAGTGAAATACATGAACAAAAGTAGTATTTGTGAAAAATAAATTTAAAGGTTATAACAAAGCATTTACTAGCAATGGCATAAAAGTAACACATCTGCCTCTTAGATGGGGCCCACCAGCGGTCGAGCGATTCTGCACTCAAATCTGGTAGACGTGAGGTGCTGGGTTCGATCTCAGGTCACGCCTCTCGGCCTAGCCGTTCGGAGTTTTCCGTGTTTTTTTTCTGAAAATTGCGTAAATACGGGCTAGGACCCCCTAGAAAACCTCCACGTAAGGCACTCACCCTCAGGTCTACCACCCTAGAGAATTCAATCGGCTTTATTCCGAAACACACAACACAACACGCCTCTTAGGTGAATAATTTTGAGATTGACATATGATGCTTTTTTTTTTTTTGTACATTGATCACTTCTAACACATTTTTCAATGATTTAAACGCAAAATTGCCATATTTTGACTTATTACTTTTCCTGCCGGGTTACGAGAGCTTTTTGTGGGAGTGGCTGTGGGAAGATTTATAAAAACAAATGGCTTCACCTGCTTTTATGCAAACCAAGTATTTAAAGCTACGGGGATTTAAAAAAATGAATCAGGAATAATATTTTCAGGAAATAAGATATCAATAATGATATATTCATCAAATAGAGGAAATTAACAGAAAGCGAGCATTACGATTTATTTTATTTTAAAATATAAAATTAGGATTTTCTTTTATTCATAGAAATCGTGAAAATTAGTTTTCAAAAAGTCTATATTTGACCAAGGAAAAATAATAGAAAGAAAAAGTAATTCATTATATTGCTATAAGTCAAGAAATTACACTTTTGGCATGGGAAAGCTTTTCCACCCTTCTTTAAATTTTTAATAATAATATACTTATTTAAATATAACTTTATAAATGTAATATCACTTAAATACATTATGTGTTTAGAATAACATTATTAAGTGTAGTCTAGTTTTCCTGGTACATGGAAATAAAATGAATCGAACAATGATAAAATATTTCTCTCTGTAAATTTAGTGTCAATTATTTTCTGTATTGTAATGAATAATTAATGGATTATTATTAAGGGATTATTATTCAAATATTGTATTATTATGATCTATATATACATGGTTTTGAGCAAACATTCTTTCAAAATGTGAGTGTATGTTTCATAATTGCATGATAATTATATTTGTGCGATTCACAATATTTAAAAATAAAATAAAAATAAAAATAGTTCTTTTACATGATATTTCATGCGCTACTCATATTTACTTATGAATACGCAAGTACACTTGTGTGATACATATATTATGGTATCACACATTATGTGATATATAGGGGAAGAGGAGTGACATTGGGACACTTTTTATAAAAGCATATTATTTTCCAATTTATAAAAGTTTTAATGCTTTTGTGCATTTTTATTTAAATATTTGTGTTATTGGTCACCTTTTAAATGTGTAATGAGCATTGTTTAATGTGTTTTAGAAACAGAAATAATTAAAACATAACTTATGCAAAAGTGTCCCAATGTTCCCCGTGCAGGGGCAGATTGGGACAACACTGATTTAATGATGGGGCACTTTGGGACAACCATCTTTTTATTTATCTAATTACAATATTGCAAAATATTTTGCTAAAGTAAATGAAAGGCTTTCAAAACAATGAATTTGATACAATAACAAATAATAATAAAGTAGGTAATTATGAAAAAATGAAATTGTTATGAAGCATTACTGCATATTCATATCTTAACACATATCAAAACCCTGCAAGTCTACACAAAACTTTAATGTTATGTAGGATCGTGTTGATGGCATAGTTGAGAACATTATATTACATAATCTTTCAACAAAAGTTCTTGTTCAGCTGTGAATATTTGTTGAGATGTATATTTGGATTGAAACTTATAATTTACACTCAATCTTATTTTCTCTCATTTTTTTCAATCTATTAAATAATGTAGATTTTGGTATATAATATTTAATTGCAACTTCCCTCACAGAAAGTTTATCTTTGATTATTTCATTTATTGCCTTTTCTATATTTTCTTCTGAAATTTTAGTTCTTTCAGTTTTTAGCTTATAATTTCTAATCATTTTCTATTTATTTAAAGAATACCTAGGAAAAAAATGAATACAATTAGCTTATATGTACAAAAAATAAGTAAATAAATAAAAATATATTGGTGTTAGAAATGAATGGGCCATTGGAGCAGTCCCAATGTGCCCCATGCATTGGTGTCCCAATGTTTTCAAAACAAATGTTTAGACCTAATTTTCTAGAGCACATTGGCTAATGATCTATAGTGGAAATGAAAGCTTAATGTTTATAAAAACACATCGTACTTTTAAAAATTAAAATATTTATTTCCTATTACCTAAAAAAACAACTTTAATTTACTTGAAAAAAATTACTTTTCATATGATAAAATAAACTAACCTTGTTCACAGGCAGCAGACTTGAATGAATGAGTTGAAATCACAAATATGAAGATGTACTACTAAGTGCCATCTAGCGTGATTTTTTACAAATTTTATTTTGCAATTATAAAGGGATAAAAGCCTTTGTCCCAATGTGCCCCGTGTCCCAATGTACCCCCTTCTCCCCTATACATAAATCATGTGTAACATTTTATGTATTTAAGATAAGAGAAAAATTTGGTATCTAAGCGTAATAATTAAAACATTATTTATGTATTACATTTTTATAAGAATGATCCATACATTCTTCTTGATTAATAAAGTAAATTTATCACTATAGCTTTGAATGTAATGTAAATTTTATAAGTATAAAAGTTCAATTATTGCTTGATGTCTCATGTATCTCACTTCTTTATAGAGAAACAGACATTTGATGGAAGACATCGTGTCTCCAATCAGCACCTTAAGAACTTTGACAGGTGAGGTTTACTCTTTTCTTATATTCCAGTTCTTAGACTTTCTTTATAACCACAAACAAACCACAGCTATATAAATGTATAAGGGCGTTTTTTTCTTTAGATAAAGAAAGAAAATGGTTTAGAATTGGTTTCAGTTTATTACCTTTTAATTAATGGTTTGTGGTTTTGTGGTATAAGAGGGAAAATTCTTATTATATATTTTATGTATTTGAAAAAAAAAAAAAAAAAAAAAAAAAAAAAAATTATAAATGAATAAATAAATAAATAAACATGGAAGAAAAGAAAATAAACGTAGATGTATAGGACCTTGAAAGGTAAATGACCGCTGGATTCGTATTTTTCTACATCTGGATCTTCAATCACTTTTCAAAAGACTTTAATTTCACGTCATTATGATGCAACATAGCTTTAATGAAAATTGCTGACATTTTACATATACAGTAACTTTTTTTCCCCCCCTTCAAAATATACTTTCGTAAGGAACAGATTTAACAACAGAAATATGCTATGAGAGCATTGGATCGTGAACGCATGTATTGTGTATTCCTAAATTCTTTGAAAACAGAATAATTGTACAAAATAGATATAACTTAATAATTTTTAATAGCTTTTTAACGTAATACATATTGTGCTTATGAGTTTAAATTTGTTTTATATTGTTTAAACTTTTATAAAAGAGAATCTATATTCAAAAAATTTTCCAAAAAACAAATTTTTTGTCTGATTTAGTGACTTTATTAAATAGAGGTCCGACTATATATATATATCAATACCATCAATTTCAGCCTTTATCAATCCACTGCAGGATAAAGGCCTCTCCTAGGTGATTCCAAACTGCCCTGTTTTCTGCTTTTCTTTTCCGTTCTGTCTTCCAAACTTCAAAATTTCATCTCTCCAATGACACAGTAACTTTGGTCTCTTCCTCGGTCATTTCTTATCCCTTGGTATTCAAAATAAGACTTTGGTGGTCCGTCTATAATCATTTCTTCTCGCAAGGTGCCCAGCCCAGCTCCATTTTAACTTCTTGACTCTAGAAATAACATCAGTAACTTTGGTTTGTTTTCTTAGCCATGTGTTTCACTTTCTGTCTGTTCGGGTGAATCCTAACATGCATCTCTCCATGCTTCTCTGGACTGTTAGACGTATTTGTATAGCTTTACATCTTATTTTCCAAGTTTCTGAGGCATAAGTTAAAAAAGGCAAAATAAACTGATCAAAAATTTTTCTTTTCAAAGAAATTGGGAGGTCTCTTTTGAATATAGTCTTCCGACTGCTCTCCGTGTAAGTTTAATTCGGTTGCTAATTTTTTCCATGATGTTACCGTTCATCGTAAAGACTTGTCCCAGATAAACATAACTGCATACCGTTTTTAATTCAATCATATCAACAGTGATCTTCAGTGGAATATATATATATATATATATATATATATATATATATATATATATATATATATATATATATAAATTTTTATCTTACTTGGAGTACTGTTTATTACTAATTTCTTATTTGTAGCTATGAGTTTAGTAACTGCAACATTTAAGGATTAAAAAAAAAAAGAATGTGGGAGATATTCGCCAAGATTTCGAAAAGAAAGATTTCAAAAATTATAAAATGCATTACCAATATAGTAATTTACAAATAAAATAAAATAAATAAATAAAATTAAAAAATATATCTTGCACTTTTATGCGTCGTTATATGTTTGAACATTTAATAGTTATATTTAGTTACTTCTCTTTTCTCCACGTGGATCAAACTACATTGGCCTCCAAAAGTTAAGGTAGAACCTATTTTCTCGTTTTCTTCTTTTGCGCATAATTTTGAACCAATTGCACATACATAAAATTGAGATGGCATATTCGTTATATAAACATTAGTTGAATTTTATATAACTTAAATAATACATTTTTAAATGATGTTAATTCAAATTTACTCAAAGTAAGCTTTGAAAGAAATGAAGTTTTAATTTCAGGAAAAACTAATTGAGAAATGGTGCTAAGGGTAAACTGCGAACAGGTGAAGATGCTTATGCATCCAAACATTTGATTAAAATTAAATTTTTCTTCCTGTATTCACTTTTGTTTTCTATTTCTTTTTTCTTTTTTTCGTATGTGAATAAATAAAAAAATATACATAGATATGAACATGAAAAATTGGATGAGATGATAGTTTTAAAATTATTTTGACGATGCTCAAAGTTTATAAATTAGTAATTATATTTTTCCAAAAAAAATTTATGAAACAAAAAGAAAGGTGGATAAAGTTAGAACACTTCGATTTTAATTTAACATTTGGAGCGATATGTTAATACACCTTTGACACCTTTTCTCCTTCAGTTTTCTTTTTTAAAACTATTTAAATCTTTCCTTTCTTCCAAAGCTTATTTTTGAGAAAAAATGAAGTTATATCAGTTTTAAATTTATTATTTATTTTAAAGTTATATAAAATTCAATTAAGAATTCGTTATGGAATATGCCATTCCTATGTTCATTTGTTTCAAAATTATGCGTAAAAGAAGAAAACATGAAAACAGTTTACACCTTAAATTTTGGAGACCCGAGTACATAACCTTTTTTTATCAATTTTTTTTATATTCATGTAGACGTATTGTGTAGCCCCTTCAACAGTCTTATCATATAATACTAATGAAATTATTTACATATAAGCATACGTAGTTTTGCAGCACAAATATGACACATCAACTTTTATTTATATTCTCTCATATCTATTCTATTAGTTTTTATTTCTAATTGGATTTTTTACGACTTGATATTTTATGTTCACTTTGTATGTTCAGTACGTAGTAAAAACACTCATAAATGTGTAACCTATTTAACGCCCTAATTAGATATAACATTTTTTATGTAGTAAAATTTAGAAGCTATGCAATTTTTAGTCTCGCTGTAATTGATTTTTATTCATCTTTACTCGTAAAATATAATATCGGTTTTACCACAAAGTAAATATAAATAAGCAAAAAATATACCACAATTAACATACACGTAATTGTGTTTCATTAACACTGTTTCGCTACATTTACTTACAAGGAAAGTCTCCATACATGCATAACGAGAAAAATTTTGAAAAAAAGTTACAGAAGACTCTTTTCATGAAATTATGTATCTTTACAAAAGAAATTTCGGCAGCATCTATATAAATGGTCTGTAAAAATATAATGAAAATATCCGTTTCTTGGCTGTTTATTGCTCATTGGCGACACAAAGAAACTTTAAATAAAACTTTATTTAAAAAAAAAAAAAAAAAAAAAATCTTTAGGGAAAATCCTTTTTTTATACTCCTCACACTAAAATAATTTAAATAATATTGATTCAAATGAACACAATTTTATAACTATAATTTTGTTATAATATACATTATATACAATTTTCAGTGAGTAAATTGAAATCTAAGGATCTTAACGATCACATATTTTAACAACCTATAATAATTGCGAAACACTTAAATTAATTTAAAATTTACTTGATCTTGGCGTGTCATAGTTTAAATAAAACATTATATATATTTTTATTGCATAATAATAATAATAAAAATGTTTACATTTGAAGAAATACCAACAAATTTTAAGAACTGGCTTTTTTAAATATTTTAGAGCGTCCTTTTTTAAGAACTAAATTAACTAAAATCTTTGTGATTATAATGGAATTATCCAATTTAACAAATTGAAAACTAATCTTACTAACTTTTCCAAATTTCCGTCGCAAAATTTGAACTTTCTTCAGCTGCCTACGAAATTTCCTCATTAGAAGCCTAACTTTTGTCTTTTTAATTAACTGCTGCCCTCTGTCGCATGAAATTTTATATCCGGCAGCAGTTGTATTTTTTTTTTTTTTTGTTCATGCAATATACAACGGGAGGGGAAGGGGTTAACCTCTAGAAACGGGCTTTTTCAAAATTTCACATTGTAATGCGACGTTTGTCGTCAGAGCTCCTCTTTGGGAGGTTAAAATCTCTCAAAACTGCTGCATAGTGGTGAGAGGCCTCCTTCCGTCTTTGAATGTTAAAATTATTAGAACACTTTTTGTACGTTCATGGAAACTGGTTTGAAACCCACCAGCGGCCGAGCGGTTCTGCGCTCAGAGCTGGTAGACGTGAGATTCCAGGTCGTGCTCGAAGACCTAGCCGTTCGGGCTTTCCGTGGTTTTCCCCGAAACTTGTGTAAATACGGGATAGGATCGCTTAGAAAGACCCCCACGGAGGGCACTCGCCCTAAGCCTAGGACCCTAGAGCAGTCATTCGGCCCTAATCCCCTCAACCCAACCCACTGGTTTAAAATAAAATCTAAATTAAAATTATTGTCATTTAGTTTATCTTTTAGATGTACATATACGTTACTCTTTTTCCACGCCTTTTAAAATGAAAAAACTAAATAAAAGAAGTGAAATATTTTTACACATTTCCATTGTTTTAATACATTTATTTATTTATTATTATTTTTTTCCTCCTGACACCTGGATTGATTTTTTAAACTTTTCGAGCATTTATCTAAAATAAATTACAGTAAAAAATATGTTTATCACGATCATAAAAAAAAAAAAAAAAAAAAAAAAATCATAAAGGCCTCAATTCTTGCCATGATAAATCAAAAGTCAGAAGGTTGCAAAAATATTATTAAAATAGAATAAAGAACACTACACACATGCAATTAAGAAAATTTTAAATTAATTTAAAGCTATTTATTGATTAATAAATGGTAATATACTGTTCAAATCCTAAAAAGTAAGCAAAAATGACTAACTACCCTACAATATATATATATATATATATATATATATATATATATATATATATATATGCCAATGACTAGTTTCCACAGTGTTGCCGTACAAGTTAACTAAATTATGGCATAATTTCCTAATTTTTGAATATTGAAATCATAGGCAAAATACCTTTTTGTCCCAATACTCTGTATCCCACATCGTTCTTTTTCTCACTTTTCACTAATTTTATTTCTGCAAATCGAAACAAAATGAACACGAATCTCTTTTACCCAAAGAAGACACGTGTTAAGTTTCTCGAGTGATTAGAACAAAAGTGAGTGAGTAAAGTAGTCTTGGGGGGTAATTAGTTGCACCAATATACTGTTTATAAGTACATCCAGGAGGCATGTAGAATTAATTCTAATTGAAAAAGCAAATAAAATTGCTCACATTTAATTTAAAAGCTATTAAAGTCAAAAAAATACTTTTGAAAAATTAAAAATACTTTTGAAAAATTAAAATTACTTTTGGGAAATTTAAATTTTACTAGGATTTTAATAGGACAGTGACTTCAATAGGACAGTAGTTATTGTTAGAAAATAGTGATAGCAAAAATTAGTTTAAATCTCATCTGTGTGTCCTATTTTATGTGTCTTCTAGGGAAAGTACCAGGGAATTGCCTATAAAAAAGTTTTTCTAAACACAACTTGCAGACCTTTATAAAAATTAATATTTTGTAATTTTTGCAGGATTGTATATATTGAAGTAAACCATTTCTATGATAATAAGTTTAAAAAGAAAAAAAAAACTTTAAAAAATATATATATGTGAATATCGGTCGAGAAAAAAAAGTGATTTCTTATGTACAACATTATATAAAGGTCAATACTTAAGAAATAAACTGTATTCACGAATAAAAATAAGTACATTTTATTTCGAAATTGCTTATTTAGATTACGTTCATATCTATAAGATGATATGCTACCTGAAAAGTAGCGTATGTACTTGTGTTCGTATATGATCTATAAGGATGGTTTCAATAATTTAAACTTGCCAGTTCTTTATTTTGAATAACAAACTATTCTAAATCATATTAAGATAAAAGTATAATTCTAAGGTATGTGAATAAGAAAAAAAAAAAAAAAAAACTTGTTTTTGAAGAGTTTTGAATAACTTTTTTTATGAACAATATCTCAAAAGTATAGGTGGATAAAAATTAAAAAGAAATTTTGGAAATTCTTGTCAATGAATGTTTTATAAACAAACTTAATTGGACGGAAGTTAAGTTACAAATGTCATACAAATAGAAAGGATCGTAATCGTTTATGTCATATATATATAAATATATATTTTTTTAAGCAAAGAGCGATAAAGTTGGATTAATGCATGACACTCTTTTCTTTTAATAATAGATAACAAATGATTTTGACATAAAATTCTGAATTCCATTATTTTCAAATGCAAAAATATGTATCTATATATATTATCTCATATGGAAACTCAGTTTATGAAGATGTAAACTGGCGTAAATTCGTCCATTATATCTGAATTATTCAAATAATAGATATTTGCAAGCACAGCTAACGTAACAAATGGCTTATTGCCAGCTGAAATTTTACTTGCGTAACTGAAAACTAAAATATTTTTTGATTCTGCATATCTTTTACCGTGAATGAAGTTAAACCCTATTCAGGCAATTTAAAGTGATTGTGCTTGTTAAATATAATCAAAAGCTATCTAATCATTTTCCAGTCTATACATGGGCAGAAAACGAATACAGTTAGGATGAGATTTTCGTTTTTCTTTCAAAGTGGATGTTTAAAATTTTTTTCATTATTAAAAAGATAGATTAGTTTTAATTCTTACTTATCGATGTCTTAGCTTTCGTAAATATTATTTGAATAAAATATCACTTCAAATTTAATTATTATATATGATAGAAAAAAAAATCTTTCTTCCAAATTAATTTTATAGCATCATATATTTTTTTTAGTTTTTTGTCAAATGTTATTGCAGCACATATTCTCACAATTGATATATGTATTTTGATTTAATATAACTTTGCGTTTAACTTGCGTATATTAATATAGAACTAGGAAAAAACATGCTACTTAAAATATGATAAACTTCTATAAAACTTAAAATATGCATAATACAAAATAAATAATTCATATCACATCATTGAATAAATGATTTTTTAATTCCAGATAATGCATTTGTTATGCACTGTTTTCTGTTATAGTCACTAATACTCATAAAAGAAATTAAAAAATACCTAATTTGAATTATCGCTCAAGGAACATTTTA
The DNA here is from genome assembly GCA_963930645.1 of Salticus scenicus. Taxonomy (NCBI): domain Eukaryota; kingdom Metazoa; phylum Arthropoda; class Arachnida; order Araneae; family Salticidae; genus Salticus; species Salticus scenicus. Next base: position 15,358,371 of record OZ005661.1, read on the forward strand.
ATTATTCCACCTTTTGTTCCTTGTCATTTATATCTCACGTTTTGAATAGATCTTTGCATTCAAAACTTTATATATTATGTTCAGTTTTCTAGGATTTATATAAATTAGAATTTCAAACTAAATTAGAATAAACGCAGCATACTTTGATCAAATACATGGGTGAATTGGCAATAAATATGCTCATATCAATAAGAAATTAAACAATGGATTTAAGGATAATGAGAAGGTAATTACCTAATACAGGTAACGATTGTTTCAATTTCTTTCCTTTTAAAGACCGATGTATATGATAACAATGCAGTGTCTTTGCTTAGTATTGTTTTATCATTAACACAAATCTATATATTGGTTCTTTTGTAGTTAGACCCGTTAAATACGATCAGTTATTTTAAACACATGTGCTTGTTATCTAATTCATACAATTCTTGCAATGATGAACTAAATTTTGTAATGCTCGATAGCTGATACCTATACGATAACAAAGTTGTCTTACAATAAAAATATTTCAACTATACGATCTATACTGCAATAAAAATAAATAAATGATTTAAGAAAATGCATATATGTAATTAATTTATGAATTAAACATGTGCATATACTAGTGTATACTATTGGTGATATCTAATTGACTTATATTTGTTAATGTAATGGATGTATTTTGCTTATTGTGTAAGTTATTTCTTTATGTATTCATTTTTATTGTACAAAGCAATTGTTCAAACATGCACGGCATAAAAGGCATCAGAGTATCAACTATCGAATTCAAGAACTGTGATAAATAAAATAATAGAAAAAAAAAAAATACTTTGTTCTACATTAGGCTACAATACCCTACACACCTAATTTTTTTCGCTATTTATCTTGATTTTTTATTTTTAATAGCTTCTGTATGTTTAAAATTAAATATTGAAACACTCGTTTAAAAGTCTAAAGATATTTCTTTTCACTCAATGGAATAAAAAACTTAATTTGCGAACTCTTCAACACGTTGAGCGCCACGCGAATTCTTAAGGAAATCCCCATTCAGGCCACGCGCGCTGATTAGAAGCGTGTTATGTTTACCGTGTTTCAAGAAAATCAAATTAAAATGCCTTAATGATCTAATCCTATAATAAATAAAAATTAAGTAAATTTTAAATAAATTGTCAGTAATTACTTAAAACTATGTAATTTTTTTTTATAGTTTTATATCATATTTCACACTGTCAGCCAATGGTGGCTGACTAAACGGAAATTTCAGTGTCAGCCACCGATGGCTGACATGGGGCTGACCGTGTTAACTTTGCTCTGCCTTTTATTTAGAGTTTTCATATTTTAAGTTTTTATTTATATATTTATTTTATTTTTCCTTCTTTTTCTAGAGCAGTTTATTTCCTCGCTGCCAACGTATAAGATATTTACCTAAAATATCCCCATAAGACTATTATTTTTAATCTGCAGAAAAAGTGTCACCGGCCACTTGATATAATATTATAGGAAACATTTTTCTATATTATGGGATATGGTTATGCAAGGTGGCCGTAATTAAACTGTCAGTACTTACAGTATTCTGCAGTGCGATCTAACTGCAATAATGGAGTCAAATTTTGTAGGAAAATTGAACAAGACAAGGTGGACGAAGGGTTCCACGAAAGAAAATAAATAAATAATTAAATTAAGTTAAATTGTCACCACTAGGGAAATTTGTGTCACTATGTAATATAAAAGTTAAAAAAAAAAAAAAAGAAAAATGGGGAAAATTAGTCCGGTGTCTCCAATTTAAAAATGAGAAATAGAGACAAAAGCAGTGCTTAAAAAAAAAAAAAAATGCGCATTCATCAACTTAAAATTATAAATTGTTACTAAATTTTATACTTAGAAAAATACCGGCACATATTGCTTTAGCGGTGACTTTTGAAACTTTTTTTTTTTTTTCATGGATTCTTTCGTCTCCAGTCTTGTTTAGTCTTCGTACAAAATTTGGCATCATGTTTGCAATTAGATCGCGCACAGAATATTATGAGCACTGTCAGTTTTGTTATACTTGTACTTTGAACTCTTAGAAAGTAAAATAATAATAATGCAATTATATTAACAAATAAGACAAGTAAAAAATTACACACTATTCATAAACTAGAAAAACAATTTTCAATGCTTATATATATTAAAGAGAAAAAAAATGAAAAAAGAAATTGTGTGTGAAAATACTAAAATCTGTAAGAAAAAATCTTTGATACACCCGACGGAAACACATACAGATACAGTAAAATCATGTATTACTCATAAATTATAAAATTGTCTCGAATTTGTGTAAGAAAGGAAATTGGCGTTCTCAGCAAAACTAGTAAAATCTGCAGAAAACTAAATTTAATTTTAGTTTCCAGCTGCTTTGATTTTTTAAAATCATCCCCCCCCTCCCCCCCCCCTTTGCCCGTTACTTAATTGTAATAGGAAATTTATTATTTTTAAAGTCTCAAAGCTCTTTCATCATTGTTAATTTTTCTGCACCTATGTTTTACAAATTTATAATGACCTACAAAAGAGATTTCATATCTTATTTTGTTGCGCGTACCAGAGCACTTTTTGTCATCAAGGGGAATGAAGCAGCTGATAAAGAAGGCAAGGAAGTTCCAGTCGTTATGAATTGTTTAGTTTCACATGACAACCTGAAACATGCACTAAGAAAATTTCTTAGATACAATTGACAAAAAGAGAGTGAGAACATTGGAGTGATAATAAGTTTAAAGCAATGAAACCCTTGATTTTAATCTGGCAAACACTTGCTCTACGGAAACGTAATATCATAGCAGTTACCTGTCTCTGAAATGGACATTTTAGATGGGGCTCGGTTAACTGCGTCCCAAAATGACATTTTTATCTCCCCCATAGATCAACTGCGACCCAGGAAATCTCCCCACCTATACCAAGTGCGACCCAGGAATGTTCCCCTGAAGTTTCCCGCCAAAGAACGTTTTTCGCCAAAATCGCCAAAGAATTTTGCACATAGTTATAATTTAGTATAGTGACTAGTAATTTTTAATTTATTACGTGATAAATTTAATTTATAGCGTAAGTTGCTTTCGATAAATTTTAATATTGTTATATTTCGATGCATGTGTATGCAAGTTTTACGGATGGTGATTTAAAAAAAAAAAAAAAAAAAAAAAAAAAAAGAAAAAAAAAAAAAAAAACATTCGCTTTTCCTTTAATAATGCGATGTTTTAATAAAGACAAAACTCACAGATTATTAATACTGGACAACTAAATCACACATTTATTTATTTTATTTTTTTATGGAAGATAATTTTTCAACAAACCATGAGAGAAAACTACTGCAATAATTTATTTCATTATTGTATTAAATAAAAATTTCTTTGTTTCTTTTTTTGTGTATGTGTGTGTGTGCGTGCGTGCGTGTGTGTATGCAGTTGTACCAAATTTAGTTTCTGTGACCAAAATTACTTTTATTTAATCGTAAATAAGAAAATGAATAAAGAAACTGACATATTTTATCTCATATTTGTATGAAATCAGTGGAAAATGGCATCATGATTAAAAAGCAATCTACTGTAAAATTAAAATTCAAGGCTGTTTTTTTAAATAATCCATAAGCGAAAACTGCTGCATTAAAACGATGGTGGATGATATAACTAGCTCTTTTAAATTACTTACAGTTCTGAAAGTTAGTATATATATATATATATATATATATTGAAATGTGTCAACTATATTAAAACTTATCGAAAAATATTTAAATAAAAAATAAATTTAAACATTTTGAACATTTCTAATTGTTCCATGCTAATTAGTTTTTAAATTTTGCTTTCGATATTACACTTTTATATTTTATTAATATATGGTAAACTTAAATGAATATTACTTTGTGTACTGGTTCATAAGAAAAATTTTTTTACAATATTTTTGGCTTAAATATTAAATATTTGCGTAAAATTTTAGCATTTGAACAGAAAAAAAAAAAAAAAAAAAAAAAAAATTAGCAATTAATCTGCAGAGTAATACCAAATGTGTTTAGAATATATTGTTAAACTATAATAATTTCAAATTTAGCAAAAAATTAAAAAATTAGTTGACATAAACGTTTTTAAACTTTTTCAAATGATAATAGTAATAATAAATTAAAATTGTGAATTTTATATTCAATAGAAGAAAGCATTGGATTCGTAAAAATTTTCGACTTCGGGTTTTTGATGGATTTACACGTTTTGAGAGATATAGAACACGATTTGACCACTTTTAGAAAATGTCTCTGTGTGTGACAAAATTTTGTGCAACTGTATCTCAGAAACCACTGCACAGAATTTCATACAAATTAGTATGTAGTGACACCTTGTATCATATAGGGATGCTACACTAAGCTTTTCGCTGAACTGAAGCAAATGGTTCGTGTACAGAGACACTCAAAAGTATTCAAGTCCATTACATCTATGGGGGAAATTGCAGGTAAGTAGAGTTTAACATCTATAAACTGCACTAAACAAAATGAAACGAATATATATCTTGTGTAATAGAGATAGTCAACTGGGAAAAAAATGTGTATGTAGGAGTCTCCCCTCGAGGGGAGTAAATTTTCATGATGGGTGTCTTTCAAAAGAACTCGCCAATACCTTTAAAACGAATGCTTGAACCATCGATCGGCAAAAATTTAAAATAAAGTTATCATTTTTTTTCTTATGTAATATTGAGAATAAAATTGACTATTTTTTGGATATTTAGTGTTATAGTACTTCTCTAAAATTGGAAATCGTCTGCATTATCATGGAAGTTAGTTTTTTAAAATAATAGTGAATTTGTATAGGAAAATATAGAAGAAAGTCATGTGACGGCCACAACATACTAGTTTTTTTAAGTAAACGTTTTAGAGAAATTTTAATATACTTAATGCTGATTCTTTTCAATATATATATACACTCCTTCTCATATTTATAAGGACACTTTATATTTTTAAATAACTAACGTAAAAATAATTGTAAACAAGATTATACTAAGTGTAGTTAATATATCTAGTATTCTAAAAACCAAAACTGTTATAATTTTTTAATATAAAACAAAATTAATAAAAAATAATGCAAAATGTGTTTTTCTCCACGTTTTTAGATGTTCATAATTATAGGGACAATCCAGATTTTTTCGTTTTATTTAACTTACCAGCGGATAAATTACAGTTGACATGCGAATTTGTTAACTACTGGGCTAGATTAATTCATATATAAGCTTTCAATTTTTCTTGAACGGACATTACTGATAATTCCTCGAAAAAAAGAACGTTCAAGTAGTGAAGTATGATAAATGTGTTTTTTAAGTGGAAGGATAATTTCAATCCGCCGAATTTCCAATGAAATTCGAAGGTCGAAAATTAATGAAGGAAATGTGATCAAACATTGAACTGCTGGTTCTATAGGAGAGAGATCTGATGCAAAATCAGAGTTGTTTTACAGAGATCGAAGACTCATAATTCCTCTTACTGTTCTACTCATAATGATTGCTGCCGAATTTGTTCGTAATTTTTAACGAAAGGTTAGGGTCTACATTTATGCATGTTTAAAATAATTAATAATATGTTAAAATGAATAAAAAAACCTGTAATAATCAATCAGCATTGAATGGGGGAAAGAACGTCTGTGTCAAAGTTGAATAAAGACAATATTAAATGGTAAAATGTTGCATTTTCGGATGAAAAACATTTTATTCTTGATTAACCAAATGGTTTTAACAGTTACTGGCACGATGTGAAGATAGCGAAAGACAGAGCAGATTTTTTAAAGGCAGATATGAATCGGGCACTTTAAAGGTGGATCTATGGTGCTGTGGGGAGCTGCTTCTACTGAAGGCAGAATTAATTTAGTAATTTATTTCTATTATTATGAACATCAAGAGAATATCCGCAAATTTTAAACGTGGAATTATCAGATTTTTGTTAGATTTTTTTTTTTTTTTTTTTTTTTTTTTTTTTTTTGGGGGGGGGGGGTAATAATATTTTTTTCAACAAGACTTACATTTTTTCTCTACTTTTAGAGCAATAGGAAATGGTTTGAAGAAAGAAACTACTGTATTATTGCCTTTCCCATGGCCTAAAAGTTGAAAAAACCTTAACTTATGATATTAGAAAAGTGCATGCAAGTGGAAAGCAATTTTAAATAGTTTAAATGTATTAAGAATATCATATATGCTATATGAAATGGTATTGAAACTGAATATTAAAACAAAAATGTATATATATATACCAGAGAGAATGTCTGACTGTTTAACCCTAAAAAGAGACCCCATAAAATATTAATTTAAAGAATAACTGAAAAAAATTACTAAAATTCGAGCTGTCCTTATAATTGTGAACACCTGAAAAATTATCTTTTTGCCATATTAAAGTTTTTTAAGATAGAAAAACGATAAAACTTTTTAAATATAGTCTATTAATGAAATTCAAATTAATTAAAAATATATTCGTTTAAATAATAGTGTTCAGTGTTTAGTTAATATAGAAAAACGGGTGTCCTTATAATTATGAGAAGGAGTGTATACATATATGTATATATATAAACTTTCACAATTCAAATATGATAATTAAAATTTTGATTTTTAACGTCCACCATTCCCCAAATATACTTAAAAAAATAAAACTTAAGTGATAGGTTTTAATGTGCTATACACACTGGTGTTCAAAATTAAAGGAACAACCTCCTTTCCCATTTTCTTCTTTTGCGCATAACTTTTAAACAAGATATGAGCATAAAATTTGAATGGCATGTTAGTTATCATATCATTAATCGAATTTTAGATAACTTTAGCATAAGTAATAATTTTTAAACTAATAATTATTTAATTTTTCTCAAAAGTAAGCTTTGGAAAAAATTAAAAATCTTAACAATTTTAAAAAAGAAAAGAAAAAATAGTGGTAAGGATGCATTACAGTTAGGTGAAGACGCACATGCCTTCAATCTTAATCCTGATTTTTCTTTCTCTTTCTTTCACTAAAAAAAAAAAAAAAAAAAAAAAAAAAAAGTATATAATTACTAATTTATTAACTATGAACTTCATCATAATAATAAAATGTCGATAAATAAATAAATATATATATATATATTTAACGAACCAGTTTTCATGTTTGTATGTATATTTTTGAAAAAGTTATTCACATGCAAAAAAAAGAAGGAAAATCTGGTTTAATTCTAACACATGTATGTATATGAATCTTCACTGTGTTCATTTGTTTAAAAATTACGCGCAAAAGAAGAAGAAAAATTATTGTTTTAATTTTGTACACCCGTGTACAGTAGAAGAAATTATTAGCTATATTAATTTTTTAACCTGCAGTTTTTGGTGATATTAGCTATTTTTAGTGTTAAAGTTAAAAAAGAATAAAAATGTAACAAAAATAATATTTTTTGCAAATTTTTACATAGACATGCATTAGAGATTTCAAATCTCTATAAATTTGATATAAAAGTTATTAAAGTACGAGGTTTAGCAAGTCTTTTATGCTGAAATATTACTAATACAATTTTATTATTCTTATTTGGCGATTCGTCGCACTTGGCGAAATTTTCAGCGGACGCAGTTGACATAAGGGATTAAAAAATTCTGTCCGCAGTTGGTATAGGTGGGGGAAGAAGAAATTGAAACACCTGGTATATCGGGTCGCAGTTGGACGACACCGTTTTAGATTGACTCACAAGTATTTAATTTTGGGGGGACAAGAACCTTCTTGCCCCCCACATGTCACATCCACAGACCATATATAATGTCTATGGTCACATCGGTTCACTCTATCTGACTGCTCATGCCTACGTTATCTATACCGGCAGTACTTAAAATACTAATCTTCACCATACTTTTTTCAAAATCAACAAACTTTTATTATAATTTTATTCATTTTTTAATTCTTCTGAAGTATCTTTTAATTAATAACAGTCTGGATGGGAGCCCCCCCATTTAGATATGATTTGTATTTCAAAATTTTTTAATTTTAGATTTAAAAAAGAAATGGCAACGCCTTTACTTTTTTCTTGTCGGTCTACTTATCGGCACAATTTGAACAACATGTTCTTTCATAGGAATCATTCTTTTGAAAAAAGAGAAAAGACAAAAGAAAACATAACTTAAGTGCTTTTCGAAGGGAAATATAATTAAACCTGCACCATTTCCTAACACAAGTGTAAATATTTAAAATAGCTAATGTTTTAAGAGACTGGAATGTTTGCTTTGCATCGATTAATTAACTGAATATTAATATTTCTTTTAGTTTTGTAATTTAAGATGAGAGGTTATAATAATCGTAGTTTGAGATTAACAATTTATTCAATTATGCAGCTTTTATTCAACAGATAAGTCATTTTAATATCCGCCATTAGCGAATTTTGTACAGCTAAAAATATATTTAATAAGATTTTATTAACACATTTAAATATCATTGATTTCAGAAATGACTTCCATTTTTTTTTTCCCCGATCACGTCAGGATTTTTCTCGAACAATATTCCATATACTATCTGGAAACTGAGATTTTTATCCATGTGAATCTATGTAAAATGATCGAATCTTGGTAGCAAATTGATTTTTCTGAAATTGATTTATTTTTCATAGGTTTAAATGGATGAAAACCACTGTTGCTAAATTGCACGAGCCGCCTCAGGTCGAGAGAAAAATGAAAAGTTTCCTTGGGTACTTTTTACATAAAATTATGGGGCAGTTTTTAAAAGAAAATCACCAACATACTATTTTGTTTTTATTAAGATAGCATACATAAAATAGACGAGTGACCAAGAGAAGCAAATATTATTTATATATCAAAAATCGAAGTAAAGTTAAATTTTTCAAAAAAAAAAAACAGCTATCAATTAATTCCTTTGTATACTTTTTATCACAGGACTGTGTAATTATTCCTTCATAACTTGTATAGAACCAGTTATTTCGTGAGTAGTAATAGTAGTAATTCGGCTAAATAACCAATAAATATCGCTTCCTAAATTATAACAATTTTAAATGTAGAATGAAATTTTGGTCTTTTTTCCCTGTGTAGAATTTGACAATGATATAGTTAAAAAAAAAAAAAAAAAAATTCTTTTAGATTTTGCATATAAAAATTTCATTCATTCAGAGTTTTTAAAATTTAAACAATCTGAAAAAAATAAATACTAACTACGTAATTTTGATAAAGATGTAATATTATTTTTCCTGCGAATGGCTTTTTTTTTTTCTCCAGTCAATGTAATTTTATATGCAAATTTCATGTTTTTCGATTGAAAATTATTTTAGAAAATTATTTTTATTCAGTCGTTAGTGATTACTTTTTTAATAAATTAATCCTACAGGAAACTGTTAATCAATCATTACTGAAAAATATAAATAATTTTATTTTAACAATAGTATATTATTTTCAGTTGATAAGTTTAGTTGTATATTTCTTTTTAATATGACGTCATTTCCTTAAATGTAACCGTTAGCTCATTTGAATCCATGAAAGAAGGTTAAAATAAATAAATAAATAAATAAAAGAAGACATTTTCACATTTTGTTGTTGGCGGCACTTCATGAAAAGGAAAACTCATTGGAGTCGCATGCTTTTGATAATTTTTTATTAAATAAATGTGAATTGTGCAATTAGCTACATAAAACGTAACGAATCATGCATTTTAATATGACTAATTTAATCAAACTTTTGTACGCCTTATTGTTTTTTAAAAAATTATTTTCTGTAATTTAATCTCCTTATTAGAAATTCTTTAGTACATTTCAGCAATTTTATTTATATATATATACAGTTACTTTCTGTGCCTGTAAGATTAAAAATAAATAAATAAATAAATAAAAATGATTTGAGAGGAAAAAATATATGCTTAAAATAATAATAATAATAATAATAAAAATAATAATAAAAAATCACAATGATAAGTATTGTTTAAACATTTAATTTATTTTTTCTATTAGATTTTGGATCTCACATAATGGTAAAATTTATTAACCATTAGCAAATTATTTTATTCTAAAAGAAACACCTTTTTCTCAAAACCTAATGACTTTAATCTCAATTTCCAAGTATCATTGGTACAGTACATCGCATTTTAATTTACATTCCACTGTAAATTGAAGTCATCTACATGCTTAGAAACTGAATCAGTTAAATGCATTTGGGAATGAAATAGTAAATCGTTATATTACACGATATGTTACAATTATTGGTTGAAAGAGCTACTATTCAACTATTAATAAAATATAGTGATATAATCAAATGACAAAAAATTAGTTAAATACTCTCTCTCTCTCTCTATATATATATATAATAAAAATCACACCACTCTAGACTTACCCGTTAATTATCCTGAAAATCTGTCTCTAAGTAGCACTGATTTGGAATCTAGTGTCATTAGTTTCTTAGATCAAAAATTATTCTTATTAGTCATGGCCAATTAGAATTTGACTTATATGATAAAAAGAAAGATTTCCCCTTTAAGGTCAATTTTTTCACTAACTTTAAAACATGTTTACATAAATCTGTATTTGTCAATATTCTTCTTAATTTTAATCTACGGATCTATTATTTAGTGTCTGATAAACATCAACAAGTACAATTTCGATTCTTTAAAAATTTAGCATTAATTAATGGATATCCCAAACACCTAATTCAAAAATTCTTTTAATTATTTCATCATTTATCTCTCTCTCTCTCTCTCTCTCTCTCTATATATATATATATATATATATATATATATATATATATATATATATATATATATATATATATATATATATAATAATAGATAACGTAATAAAATTTAATCTTAAAATTTAGCAATTAATAGAACTAAAACAATAACAGCACACTAAAATATAGAACTGAATTTAACATAGAGGAAAGAATGACACAAAAAGTTGCGAAATAGATACTAAAGGAATATCCCAATTTTGATCTTAGATAAAACAGTTCTACATCAAAGAGCCATTAAATGCATAGATCCACAAACAGCCAAACATTGTATATGATTAACAATTGAAATAATACATATATTTCCCTTATAATTTTTATTCCATTTTAAATTTAGGTCTAAAAATTAGGTATTATTTTATGGTTAGCATGTATCTACATTAACTTTCAAACTTTGTAGCAATTTACAATCGTAGATAGCAACACTTTTCAATCATGTACATTGATTATTTGAATCCTAAGAAATAAAGTTTTGGTCTTCTTTTAATCTGTTCCATGCTTCCTGGCTATTTAGTACAGACATTATACATATGTTATTTCTCTTTTTCTTCTATTATTTATTCATTTTATTATATTTATTCATTTTATTATATTTATACGTTATTTTCATCTCTTTACTCTAGATGGCAGCACTATTCACGTTACAATAATTATGAATATAATCTGATTACTTTTTAGGACTTGTAATCCTTCTCTGAATCCTTAATTTACATGAATAGTATTGTGAATCCTTTTTCTTACTCCATGGTCACTGCAATTTTGAACTAATTAACTGTGTGATTAACTGATATCTGGTTGTTAAATTATTACATGTGTATCGGTTTTTGCGTCAGTTTAATTTACAAATTTCAAAGTAATCTTTATTTTTTTCTACATTTTTAATGGTTTTTATTTTAATTTTTAATGGATTTTATTTTAATTTTTAATTTAAATGGTCTTGGATTGTCATATTTAGGTAATGGTTTTATTATGATCTTCGTTTTTTCTGGAATCACTTCGTGAGTTTCTTTACATGTGTATTGTTTGAGCTGGGTCCATTTCAAATATATTTTATTAAGTATTTTTGTATTATGGTATTTTTATTTTAATCTTATATGGTTTTGGATTATCATTTCAGGTAATAGTTTTATTTTGATCTTTATTTATGTGGATTTTCTATGGGTGTTTCGGGCCTGTGAACAAAGAAAATCTTTGTGACAGAAAAACATCCATTTTTTAGCATATTTGCATTCTACCAGGCCCTTGAAAACGTTAGAATGCAAATTATGCTTTTTTCTCATTCCAATTTTTAATATTCATTTCAATTTCTCTTTAATTTTTTTTAGATTTGATATGGGTAGTCTTCGCTTATGATCCGAATAATTGTTTTAATACTGAAGTTAATTCATTTTTAAATTTCAAAAAAAAAATTTGCACTGATATTATTTTAATAATATATATATATATATATATATATATATATATATATACATAATTCTTTTTGTTAATCGTGTAAACATCCCGCGTGAAAACACTTTCCTGGAAGTATTTCAAGCTGAATAGTTAGATTTGTTCATTAATCTTAAATTTAAATTCCAATTGAAATAAGATGTAATTTGCACTGGACTCTGAATTAAAAATTGAGAAAATAGTATTATTTTTTTAATATACAACAATATAGATTATTTTTTTCCTTTTAGGACTTCCGAGACAAGATGACATAAGGACATCCAATGGTAATATAAGGTATTTTCATCCTTTAGGAAGAAGGAACTCTATATCACCAGATGGATTAAATCCAGCTCTTCCTATCACACAGGTGAAGAATATATTTTATTACGGATTGTAGACTTTTTTTTTTTACTTCAATTTATTGTAAGATTTTGTAATTTTAATTTTTATAACATAATCGGATGCCTCATTATTGCGATGATGCAAAGTTGTTTAGTCTGAAAACTACACTTTTCAAATCTCTTATCCACTTTTTTCACTTAACGGTCCTCTTCACTTACCGTCGCCGGAAGCCCGGGCCAATGTTATTCTATGGGGAAATTTTCTTTACAAATAACTTATTAACTAATGCATATTTTTAAATTCTGTTTTCACATTCAGAAAATTCTCAACTGTTAAATTGACGGACTTATTTTAAAAATGTATTTTTTTAATTTTATAATATTTTATTTTGAAATTGCAAAATGAAAAAATTTCACTTATTGAAAAATCGTATTTTGCAGCTTCAAAATAAAATATAAAAAATTAAAAATAATTTTTTTAAAAAAGTGGCGTCAATTTAACAGCTGGGAATTTTCAGAATGTAAGAACAAAATTTAAAAATATGTATTAGTTAATAAGTTATTTGTAAAGAAAAATTTCCCATAGAAAATAACATTAGCTTCGGCTTTCAGCGGCGGTGAGTGAAGAGGGCCCTTAAAAAAAAATAAACTTTTAGTATTCAATGAGAATGTTTTTCGACATATTAGTCTGGAATTAAGACTTTTTCATTAAATAAAAGTGTAGTTTCTTTAGTATGATTTAAATTTAATTTGTTGTGTTTGAGTTTCTTCCTAACGGTTAATGGTTGTTTATATGATATAATTTTTAGTTCCTCATCATACTAATATAAGTATGGGGAATTTATGTAAGTGTGAAAATTTTAGACCTCGGTTTTTTAACATTTTTACATTTAATGAAATGTGAGAATCCGAAAATCACAAAATCGGTATCTATCTGTAAGATGTCTGGTTAGAGTGTTAATTTGTCAGTTTATCAGTCTGTGCACACGATATCTCAGGAAAAAAAAAAAAAATCGCAGAGAGGTCTGACCAGTTTAAAATATCACTTATGACACTGGTAAGATCCCTAATTATTTGCAACATTCTAATTTAAGAATGTCGTAACTTATTCGAAATTTATGATTTTGTTTACCTGGGAGAATAAGGCAAATTTTTGATTAAACGTACATTAAAGTGAATATTTTTACTGTAAAGAAAATTCTCAAGCTACTTAAAAGTTGAGTTATACGAATTTCTTAACGTAGCAGAACATCACCCAGATGGTTTGGCATTATCCATGCCGACTTAACAAATTTTGAATTAAAAATTGATTCAATTGTAGACTTGCATTTGACATACATCGTAGAAAGTGGAATTCTAGTAAATTTTCACTTTTGTATATTATTTCAATTTTTGACTTAAATATGTTCTTAGTTTTTTATATATTTTTGTCTTTATTTTTCTCAATATTTTCGCAAATGGAATTGGTGAAATTTCTCATTTCAAATAAACTTTCCCAAACTTTAATATCAAGGTTTTCGTCAACTCAGCATATTTGAACTCTTAATCATTCTTTCTTGATTTCAGACGTTTAATACTTTTCCTAAATAAGCTACCCATATGGTTCTAAAAAGTGATTTTTTCTTCGCAAATGGGGGTCTCTAATTATTTTATTCAGACAACGAAAAAATGTTCGAACATTTAATCATACTAGTTTATTTAAGTTTTAAAAGTTTATAGCATAAAATAACAATTCTATTATATAACTGCCTAATTTTTAGTTGCCTATTTTCTAAATTATACTTGTCTCACTAATGTTTTTATAGGAACCATCAACAGCATTGTCTAGAGCAGGATGGGTGCTAAGAACCTTGATCCTTCACCAGAGTCCACATCTCATACGTGACAGAAAGTATCATACTGATCCAACTAGGCAATTGCGAACTTTCCGTAAATGCATGGTTGGATCAGAAATGGTCGATTTTTTAATGCAGCAAGGTACAACTCAAGTGAGGATAGTTTCCCGAGGTTTGGCCGTAGGAATGTGGCAAGCGCTTATGGAGGAAGGTGTTATCTCACATGGTCAGTATTGAATGATTGATTAATAATCAATATTATTGATTCTTTAAAATTGAAAACTTATCCTTTTTCTCTTGGTATTTTTTTAAATAATCGTCTTTTCCTTAAAAAATTAACTCTTAAAACTGATTAAGAATTTTGGATTTTTTTTTTTTTATTTACGTGCACAAACGCGCATATATAAATTAGCTGTTAAATTTCCCTTTTTAATATAAATAAAATCATTAAAATTGGTATTGCCTCAAACTAGTTTGTTGAAAAATTTTCATCTTCGCTGCCCTTTAAATTATGGCAAATGTACGTGTCCTATAAAAGTCCACCCTGTAAAAATACCATTATTATTAAAAGCAGTAAAAAACTACAACGCCAGAAACTCCAAAGAAAAATCCAGCGCCAGTCTCCTTTTAATATTAATACCATTATTATTGTTCATGTATGATAGACTTATCTATTCCTAAACATACTACAGTCGTTTATTATCTTGCTATATTGAAAAATTAAAATAAAAAAATGTTTAAGTATTTACAAATGAATTTATGCATAAATAATTACAAGTTAAAAAGAACTTTTTTATATATCATGTTTTTAAATTTTCTGTTGAATCATATAAATGCTACCCGAAGGCAGCAGGAACCCGGAACAATTGGCTAAAAGTATTTAAAAAAAATTCATTATTATCGTGTTTTGAGCTATTGTAAAAGTTTCAAATGGCTAGGCTAAGCTAGACGGAAAGTTAGTTAAAAATCGATTACAAGCTTTGTACTGGTAACGCTGCTGAAAACAGCAGGGACTTGAAACAGTTGGTTAAAAGTATTTTAAAAAATGCATTTTTTCCGTATTCTGAACTATTCTCAAAGTTCAAATGTGTAGCTAATCGGGAAGTTAGTTAAATTTTCTGTTGTATGATATAAACGGGACCGAAGGCAGTAGAGACCTGAAACAATTGACTAAAAGTATTTAAAAAAATGTATTTTCACAGTACTCTGACCTATCCTGAAAGTTTCAAATGCCTAGCTAGTCGGGAAGTTTGTTAAAAATCGATTGAAGGCTTTGTACTGGTAACGCTGCCGAAGGAAGCAGGAACCCGAAACAGTTGGCTAAAAGTATTAAAAAAAGGCATTTTCACCGTGTTCTAAAGTATTCTGAAAGTTTCAAATGTTTAGATAGTCGGGAAGTTAGTTAAACAAATCTTCTGTGGAATCATATAAACACTGCCGAAGGCAGTAGAGACTTGAAACAGTTGACTAAAAGTATTAAAAAAAAAAAACATTGTCGCCGTGTTCTGAGCTATCCTGAAAGTTTCCAAATGTCCAGCTACTCGGGAAGTTAGTTAAAAATCGATTACAAGATTTGTACTGGAGAAACAAACGTACATACATATAAACAAACAAACGAGAATCGAGGTTAATAAAAACATGGTTAAATATGTGTATTAGATAAGCACACTGAAATTGAAAAACGACGGGTTTTCTTTAAAAATGTGTTGCTGAAAATAGGTAATCTTATTCTTTTAAATTTAACCATTTCAAACAAGCATACTTACTTAAAAAAAAATTCCTTTCGATAAATGAACCTAACTTGTTGAAATATAAACAACTTCTTTATGTTTTAGAAGTTACATATGTTTCCATATGTTATAAATGAGCCATTTTAAATTTCAGAGTATAAATTTGTTTGTTATTTATCCTCTATTTTGTATAAGTTCACGTGCTGAACAATAAGTCACAGAAAAAAAAAAAAAGTTAAATGAATTTAATGCATTTATTTTTATATAAAACATGATCGCGTGCTATCTTCAAAAAATTGTAAAATGTAAAGTTTATGTGGTGCGAGTGGCATCTATAAAAATTGTTTTAAGAAATAGAATAGAATAAAGAAAGCAACGATGTTGCTTGCAATTTGTTATATAATTTGAGTTTTTGAATTTTTTTGAACTGTTATGCAAGCACAAGCGATGGTACTTTATTAATTTTAAAGTGTAGATAATAATTATTTGGCGTCCGCTTTTATATAGTTAATTTCAGTATGAGTAAAGCTAGAAATTTGCGGTGTCTATTCCGTTGCTTTACACCATATACATATATATATAATCTTTTTTTGTATTTTTTCTGGTTTCATCTATTCAATGTTTGAAAAGTTTTTCAATATATATATATATATATATTCAGGGGTCGAGCGTTTCTATATTTTGACGATTATTTTATTTGCTGTCACCATAATTTTTAAAAAGAAAATTTTCCTAACTTTTTTATCCTAAAATAACATAAATATCTTTAAAACAATTTTCTTTCTGAAAATTGTGGTGTGAGTATAATATAATATATAATCTTTTTTTGTATTTTTTCTGGTTTCATCTATTCAATGTTTGAAAAGTTTTTCAATATATATATATATATATATTCAGGGGTCGAGCGTTTCTATATTTTGACGATTATTTTATTTGCTGTCACCATAATTTTTAAAAAGAAAATTTTCCTAACTTTTTTATCCTAAAATAACATAAATATCTTTAAAACAATTTTCTTTCTGAAAATTGTGGTGTGAGTATAATATAATATATAATCTTTTTTTGTATTTTTTCTGGTTTGATCGTATTCAATGTTTCTTGGTTTCATCTATTCAATGTTTGAAAAGTTTTTCAATATATATATTTTTTTCTTCAGGGGTCGAGCGTTTCTATATTTTGACGATTATTTTATTTGCTTTCACCACAATTTTTAAAAAGAAAATGTTCCTAACTTTTTTATCCTAAAATAACATAAATGTCTTTAAAACAATTTTCTTTCTGAAAATTGTGGTGTGAGTATAATAAAATAAACATAAGAATATAAGAACGCTGCGATCCCTGATATAATGACAAATAGCTGTATGTTTAACTATTATCGAGCTACACCTTATTGAAATGAAATTTTAAATGCATTAAATTATTGTGGCGTATACGATTTTTAAATTATTATTATTTTTTTTTTTAATATATATATAAGATAATTTACATTGATATTTCATTTTAAGCGAATAAATGTTGCTCAAGGAAAAATATATGAAGATCATAATTTGATCACATTGTTATTAACTTTGTTATCTAATTTTTATTAAGACGAATCGTCTTAACTTTTTCATAATACGCATGTTTAGTTAATGCAAGTAAATGATAAAATTAATTTGCAATAATGAAATATTGAGTAAATGAATAATATATTTAAAAATATATATAAGCTATTTTGTGTAATATAGTTCCATTACTAAAATTTGATGAAAGAAGATCTACAATTCGGAAAATGCATTAATACCTTGATAATTACCCCCCCCCCCCTTTAAATTACTGCTTAGCACTTTTTTCTTCCAAAATTTCTGCTATTTACCAGTATTAAATTTATTCTTACGTTTTTCATTTTGATTATTAATTTTCTGGATCTTTTTGCAATGTTGTATCAACTTCATTAACATTTGTTGTGTGTGTAAATATATATATAAAATTTGAAGAAGTAACCACAACTCGTATGCAAGTTTAAAAGCGAGCTTGTAATCCATTGAGGAAAGGGTGTCTTAATTAGTGGAGAAAAGTAATATATATTTATACCATTCATTTTAATATCAATAATATAAAATATATATTTTAAATAATATATTTTAATATCAATATTATGTCAAGAATTAATGTGTGTGTGTGTATATATATATATATATATATATATATATATATATATATATATATATATTAAAAACATGTTGAAAAATTGTACATTTAGAGTTATTTCAGTTAAATTCTTAGTAGATATATTAAAGTTGTAAAGAATGGTTAAAAATTGAATTCTACTATTGCGATTCTATCAATATCCGTTTGCTTCTTAATGTTTAAAATGTAGTGCAACATATTTGATCTCATACAGAAATCATGTACATACATAACTATATATTTTTAATTTAAAATCTAGTTCGTAACATAAATTTCGTTTCTCATTGCACGATTTGCTCATTGATAATATTTCGTTTCTTTTTTAGTAACAAACGAACATCAATTCAAAGACAAGTATTTATTTTATCGCTTTCGAGAGGACCAACAAGAAACAGCCCCTCCTTCTGTCGAAGACAGACAACAAGCTGAAACAGAATTACCTGATGTTCTCACACTCTTACTTTCGCTTGCTCCAGATGCCATTTTCAGAATGATCCTGCGAAAACCGTAAGTTAAAAAGACTTTGTTTCTCAGTTTATGCTTTTCTTATTTTCTCGAAACTGGGATGATTTCCATGAATGCTTAGGATAAGATTATTTTGATCAGTTGGAGAAAAAATTTTATGTACTGTCAAACATTTTGTGGCAGATTTCTTTTTTTTTTTTTTCCCACGTAGGGGGAGGGGGGATAAAACATTTTTATTTTGTGTAATGCCATGTCGCATATGATGCGCCACACAATAGTAAAATATGTTTTTTCATCTTATAGATGTAACTATTTTAACATTGGAGTTTGATTTAACATATCTCCAAATATTTAACAATCCGCTAATTATGTTTGCAATAGAATGCTTCAAAATTAGCATTTAAAAAATAACATGTTAGAACCGCTAGGTTGAACCAGTTGCAGTAGCTGAATCCAGAATTAATAATAAAAAAATATTAATAATCTTATGATACAATTGTCATAAATCACCCCTAACGTTTTCCCAAGATAACCTCAGGTAATCTCAGCTACATTTCTAGGATGTACTGGGAATAAGTGTGATGTTAATGGCCTTGAATATAGAAAATACCAAAAGTGATTTTCAGTGTAATTAATCCATTAACAGTGTCCTATTTATGCAAAAAAAAAAAAAAAAAAAAAAAAAAAAAAAAAATACTTCCCTCTACGGAGGATTAAACTGTGATGGCATATCTCTGGACAACATTGAACGTAGTGTAAGCGACGAAAAATCAACTCGCTCACTTATAAATTAACTTCTAATTTGAGCCATTATTTAGTGCTCCAGTAGTTAAAAGTTTAAGATGGGGAAATATTTACCACGATTTTAGTATCACAATCATCTTTGGCAACTAAATATACCGTAAAATACCATTCAAGCGTCCCCTCAATCTTCAAGGAAACTCGGAATATATTTGTGGAGGGGACAGATAAACGGGAAAAAACGGGAATTGGCAACTAAATATACCGTAAAATACCATTCAAGCGCCCCCTCAATCTTCAAGGAAAATCGGGATATGTTTGTGGAGGGGACAGATAAACGGAAAATATATATATATAGATGTTGGAAAATATTTCCAAGTTAAAATTATGTAGCATAAAAAAGGATTTTAAAGCAAAGCATATATATTTCTAACTGAAATGATAAAAAAAAAAAAAAAAAAAAAAAAGAATGCAGTTAACACTTTGGTTAACTGGTGTTGAATTAACCGGAAAAATTCAGGAAACTTTTAATTCTCCACTTTCAATAAATCGTTTTAAAAATTTGTCTCTATATTTTAGGAAGCTTACGTTTTCCATTTTCAAATAATCGCAGCGTTCATTTTATTATAAAACAAATCAATGTTTATATTTACAAAGGCGAATCTTACAATAATAATAATAATTATGTAAAAAATGATATCTTATTCGGAAAGAGTCTGCCACTGAACGTAACGTTCATTCGGTATTTTCAGATCAAACGAAATTCAGTTGAAAAGCAAGGGGGAGGGGGGTGTTTAATCGAACGATGGGCGCTTTTGTGGTATTTTACTTTTTATGATTTCAACTTATACAATATTCTAAAAGAAAAATATGAATGTTTGTCATAAGTCCATCAGATAAAACACGCAGAATAAGGAGACTTGCATTGAAGTTTTCACATTCTGTAAACGTATGGTTTGAAAATTTGCTTTTTTTTACGGCAAATCTAGGTTAAAATTTTTTCAAACACGAAGCCTGCGACTTTCGTTGATCTATGTGATAACATTAAATTTAAATTTTAAGCTATTTGAGAAATTATCAAAGTTAAGAAACAAATTTTCAGACTATAAGAATGAGACATGAAAGAGGATGTAACAGTTTTTAAACAAGCGTGAAAGCTTCATTAAAAATCAATAAATTTGGATAATTTTGTTTAATTTACCGATACTTTACCATGCTTACTGTACATGTTATAATTAATCCCAATTAAACAGGAAATTTTAGTTTAAAGTATAATCGTTGCTGTTGCCAATTTATTTCCTAATTTCTTTTGTATGCTTTAGGTTGTGCCTTTGGTAGTAAGTAAATGAAAATTAATATTTCGAGTTTTAAATTTATAAAAATACATTATTAAAAGAAATAAGATAACTAAATGATTTTTACATTTAAATTGACGTTTCTGTTTAGAATATTGTGATTCTTCTCAATGTAAAAAAAAAAAAAAAAAAAAAAAAAAAATGCAAATTAAATTTTATTCTAATACTTCATTCGAAAGACATTTTGAAATACTTTTACATTATCAAAAGTGGGATTCGAGATTTCACCCAATTTACACGTTTTGAGGTGTCCTGAATTGGTTTTATTTTGTATCTCAGCTACTAATTAAAATAATTGCATAAGTAATACATCATTTGAAAGCTTTGTTGATTTGGAATTGAACAGTAGATTACAGAAATTTTTACCGCCAGATGGCGCTGTAATATTTTAAAATTTCAATACTTTAAATTCTAATTATGATTAATTTATTTTTATTACATCATTCGAAAGATATTTTAAAGTTCTTTTACATTATCGAAAGTGGAATTCGAGTTTTTACCCGATTTACAAGTTTTAAGGTCTCCTGTTTAGGTTTTCTTTTGTATCTCAGCTAC
This sequence comes from Salticus scenicus, assembly GCA_963930645.1. Taxonomy (NCBI): domain Eukaryota; kingdom Metazoa; phylum Arthropoda; class Arachnida; order Araneae; family Salticidae; genus Salticus; species Salticus scenicus. The sequence continues at coordinate 15,379,688 of OZ005661.1, forward strand.
TAATTAAAATATTTTCATAAGTAATACATAATTTGAAAGGTTTGTTGATTTGGAATTGAACAGTAGATTACAGAAATGTCTACCGCCAGATGGTGCTGTAATATTTTAAAATTTCAATATTTTAAATTCTAATGAGCGAGGAAGGTGGTGTATGTTCCCCGACGGCGCCACCGAGCGGGACTTTGCTAAAGTCAGAAATTTGAAAGATCATAACATGGTGAGTGAACAGGCTGTTTCAGATATTGAAAGTGGAAGAAGGCGCCGCAGGCTACCGAGCGGGAATTTACTGCGATTAAATTTTTCAATAAAGCGATTTTCACTATATATATCAATAAGCTGTTGTAAGATCTGAAACGGGGAAAAGGCTCCGCAGGCGCCACCGTGCGGGAGTTTCATAAAGTCGGATTTTTCAAGGATCGCGAACCAGCTGGTCACCGAAGGCGGCTAGTCTCCAATAATTGCATTAAAATCCCATATATGGCATTACTTATTGTTTTCAAAAAAACAAAAACTTCTATATATTCACTATAAAAATGAAGTTTCTAAGTTACTTTAAATTATACTTAATATAATTTATAAATTCTTATAATTCTGAGTTGTATTAAACGCAAAAAATAGATAACATTTACTGAAACTTGCGCATTTTCTATGCGCATAAATTTACAAAAAGCTCGTTATTTCAAAATTCCTTTACAAATAGATAATTCACTTTTACAGTGAACGACCCATATATGTGTATAAATGAGAATAATAGAAATAAACCGTATATAACATTTCCTAATTTCCGTTAAAAGCACCGTAAAATAAATGTTAAATGTTGAAGAATAATATAAACACAAGAAAATTAAACGTCTAATCAACGTAATGCCAAAAATTAATGTACTGAAATATTGATGATGGATGGTAATTTGTAAGCATAAATCATAAACTCTATAAATTAGAATAAATAAAAGTGCATTCTTCACCAGGCGATAAAAAGTGAATATGACTGTTACGGTACTTCATTCGTGTGTACCATTTTTTCTCCTTTTATGCTTTATTTTTCATGACCCCAAAAACTGCTTGCTTTTTGAAATTTATGGTGCATGCTATCATCGTATTAACCTAGTAAACGAAAAAATATATATATATATACCTACTTTCTGAGTTTATGCATTTTCATATTTTCAAACAAAGATTGATTATGTGAACGATTAGAATAATTTATACCAGAGGTGAATACACTGTGTTGAGCGTTTTGAGCTCGATATTTTTATCTCGTTGTTTTGCTTTAAGAGGACAAGAAACAATGAAAATTGTCAATATCGATGCAATTAACAATATTCAGATATTTATCATCCCTGTGGCAGAGTTTAGGCGACACAGAGACATTGTCGCAGAAAAGAAATTATCACTTGCAGAAAGATTTGCCCATAAAAATGAAAGCTATTTCTAAATTTCAGTAGAAAATAGAAACTCGTGTCTTGTATTTAAGAATTCTTCAACAGTCTACTAATAATATTGATGTCTTTATATAGTTACATGTTCATATTATGTGTAAATAAGAAAATATGTCAATATTGTCAAGAAAATATGTCAATATTGTCTTGCAATAAAGGTTTGCACGAACAAGACTTGTCGCAGAAAGCATAAAAAATGTCTGTCAAAGGGTTTATCATAAAATGTATACTTCTAAAAGAATATCGTTTTACTGTCCTACAAATATAATTTCACAATCTTTTACAAAACTATAAATAACCACTTATAGTGCTCTATGAAAATTCTTTATCCGATATTTTTAAAAATTTATCTGAATGTCAACCGGTGTATTTGTCATAAAACTGGTTATTTATTTTAAAATTTATATATACACTCTTGCTCAAAAGTTTTAGTAAGATTTACAAATGATTAGTTTTTTTCAGTTTTAAGACTTATGTATATATGAAATGCTTTTAAACACTGGATATGTAAAGAATAGTATCTTTTTCGTGTTTTTTAGTTTAGATTAGGTTATAACTATAATAGCAACAATTGCAATTTAACTAATTTTAATGAATAATGTCTGCACGGCTTATTTATGCTTGCTAAATATTTTAAGGAAGGCAAATTTGAACGTTTAAAAATGTACGAATTTTGTGAATAAACTAAATATTAACTGATGTAAGTCATGACATTTTAGGAGAGAAAAAAAATCTAAATGAAATTTTGTATGAAAAATAACTAAACTGTGTTCTTATAACATATTTCTTAGAGTAACGCTATATTTTTAAGTATAAACAATTACATTATAAGCAAACTTACTTGATATGTAGAATACAAAAAAAAAAAAAAAAAAAAATAGCTCCATAATTATAAATGAATTAGGATTAAGTATAAAGAAAGGGGTTATACCAAGCAATAACTTTATGAATAAATATATTTCAGAATTATGAATGAATTACATGCATTTTTGTTTACTTTCTATTGCCATGAGAAATTTTTCGTAAATTCTTCATAAAGCAAATAAGAACTCTGTACAAATTTACCTCACTAGTGGTCGAGAGGTTCTCGTCCTAAAGCTGTTATAGGGCAGGAAGCTGTTATACGGCAAGTATCGGATTCGAAGCCAAGTCATACCCATTGTCCTATCCGATTGGAGTTTTCTGCATCTATGTATTTCCAAAGGAGATGAAAAAAAAAAAAAAAAAAAACCACATTTTTCTGTTGAAAGTATTTCCTCAAATTGAGAATCCTTCTAAGCAAGCGATGTATGTATGCAAAATAAATACGAAATCAGTTTGTTATGATTACAAATAGTCTCTAAAATTTCCGGATTTTCTCTCTCTCTCTCTCTCTCTCTCTCTCTCTCTCTCTCTATCTCTTTCTCTCTCTCTCACACACACACACACACACACAAAAAAAAAAAAAAAAAAAAAAAAAAGATTTCATGCATTACTTTATAGAACTTTAAATTCATCATGTGACGTAATATATACATTCCTAAATATACATAAAGACTGTTAAAATGAATAAATAAAGTAGCTTTTCTAAGAAATTTCCCCACTAATAAAAAGGCAAATATCTCTTTACAGTTCCAGGATACGTAACGTCATCTTTGTTGATACTTATGAGGGAAAGGACCACTTATCTAAATAGAAGCTATTTGAAAGTTGAAGAGGGTTTATTTCACATTTTTTCTTACCTTTTATTTGCTTTCAGCTTCTCTTTGCGATATCTCTCTCATCTTAAATATTTGAAGAATAAATCATATTACGTGAGTAATATTTGCTCAAAAATGTTTTGTATCTAAATACTTTTGAATTGTGTGAGATACTTTAATATCTTTTTGTGATACAGGATATTTTCAAACGCTATTAAAAATGCATCATAATAAACACGAGAGATTGACTGTGATAAGCTGTGCTATAAAATTTGTTTTAAAATTGAAATTTAATGTTTTAAAATTCTATTGAAATTTATTATTTATTTATTATTTATATTTTTATACTTTTAGAATATAATTTTTTTTTTATTAAAATCCACAATCAACTGATTGGAAGAAAACCATATTTATTGAAATTTTATTTTTCCAACTGAGTAAAAATAATGCCTGGACCGGGATAAAGACCAGGTATTTCTGCCAAAAAGGTTGTCTGAGTGAGTAATGCTGACCGGTTGTCGGCCTGGATAGCTCAATTAGTAAAGCCTTGACCTTGTAAGTCAAAGTTCCGGGGTTCGACTCCCGGTCCAGGCATTATTTTCACTCAGTCGGAAAAATAAAATTTCAATAAATATTTTTAGAATAGTTTATATTTTAATTATTTTCTAAGTGAATTTAACGGCAAAACGTGTAAAGAAAGTTTTTTTTCGAAAGTTTTATTTTTGATCATTTGTAAAATTTCGATTAAGAGAAAAAAAAAAAAAAAAAAAAAATACTATTTTCAAATGTATTTGATGAGAGTTTAAATTATGATAAAAGATTTTACAAACGACGGCAGCCGAAAGTTGATTTATTAGTCCATACGTACCAATAAAATGAATGGCTGTTAACTCATTAGATATAACTTTGTAAATTCTGAACTCTAAAATAAATGTATAATTTCTTTGATATGACCTTAAAAATTCTTAGAAATAGTTTTATTATCAGCTAAATCCTGTAGAATAACAAAACATTTTTTTTTACTAAGTTATGTGTATTTTCAACAATATGTTCAATGATTTCCATTAAAAAAACACACGTTATCAACATTATTCTAATTTTATATATCCTTGGTATCTATCCAAATAGATATTTGAAATACTATTTTAAAACTATACTAAAAAATTTTATTGATACCAAAATAAGATATTGGTCGTAGAAATCGAAAAATATCGCATGTATAAGATTGCTAAATCTACAGTTATACAAAACAATGGATTATAAATAAAACTTTTGTGACACCCTATGTTACATATAGCTTAAACACTATAAACACTACACTAAAGTGTCTATAAGTTTTATGTCTAACCCTAAAAATTTATGTGTATGTAGGAGACAGAAGATAATCAAAGATATGCTAATTATCCTATTTTTGTGATTAGATGTTCATTTCTTCGCAAGTTTTCTCTTTTATACGTCTTTTGGATTTATAGAAAGTTTGATAATGGTATGGGAATTAATTATACGCAAAACTCATACCGGTAATTGTTTAAAAAATTTCCCTGCATTTAAAATCGTTGGTTTAAGAAAAAAAAATTGTTTCGTAAATACCTGTATGAGTCCTGTGCTAAATTTCCATCCCTGTTTGATACTATGATTTCCGAATAACAATTTTTAAATTAATCATTATGATTAAAGTAGTACAAGATTTACTGTTTGAAATTAATAGTGTGGTATGAATCTTCTGGATGAAAGGAAAAAATAAACACTCATCCTATCCCTACAAAAAAAGCGTTTATTTATTATTTATTTTATTATTTTTTTTTTTTTTTTGTACGGTAGCTAGTAACTAAAATTTGCACGCATCGCGAGAATTTTATAAATTAAAGTGACATTTAAATAATTAACAGGTAATCAAAACATCTGCGAGTGTTTTAAAATTAGTTTTAACTATAAATGTTGTAACTATACTTTAACTATCATTTAAAAGAAATATTATGAAATTATGGTTTTTAATAAATGAGTAATTTTAAATTATTTTTAAATTTGTAAAAGATACGTAAAGCTAATAAGTTAAAATTACGTTTTGCTTACAATGCGCTTTGTCTTTTTACTTTATCTGTTTGGTGGAAAGATACAAATAATTCATTTTATAGTGGCGGCTGGTTTTCTGAATTTGTAGTTTAAAAAAGTAATTTAAAAATTGCAGTAATGACATTTAATATAAATACTTCCCATTTTTTATTAAGAAATATTCATTAGCACATAATTACATATTCATAATTACATATTATAATACGGAATCATGTTAGATATCTTTAGAAATTTATGTAATAAAATGCAGCAATCGTCAAAAGATCACCGCTTAAATATTAGAATTATAGAATTGCCACATAGTGTAATATGTATTCATCGAATGACTAGCTTCTATTATATTTTCAAATTATTGTCTCATCATTTAATAAATATAATAAAAATCTCCCTCTCACAAATATTGCCGGACAAAGACACTCGTGTACACTAATGGTGGCTGGTGCACGTAAAATCTGTCGTGGCGGCCGCAATGTCCTCCATGTTTCCAACAAAACTTATACCTCTGGGGGGTCACCGAAGCGGGAGAGCCATCCCTTCCAAGGGGGATCAAAATTGTGATGGCATGTATCCGAACCACTTCTAGGGATGTGTCCCAGACTGCTGCCAATTGCACATTGTGCAGCACTAATCCGACGTAAAAACCTATCCATCCATCCATCCTCTCACAAATACGATCGGAGGGAGGGGGGAGGCAAATTTCGTCTAATACTGCATTCTATGAGGACTTTGATCACTCAAACAAATATTGAGTTTACAAAAAAATTACATCGTGATAAAACTGATATTTTATGTAAAAAATGTGGAGTGCCTCCACTCGACTTTCCGAAGATTAAGTAATTAACGGTTGTTTAAATGAATTAAAGTAAGAAGTGTGAAATAAATCAGCTTAATCGAATAAAGCGTTTAACAGTATTGCACTTCAAATAACTTGAGCCCATAAGTCATAATGATAAAGAATTTTTCTTTGTGTCCCTGTAAAGTTTACCAGAATATATATAGTTCGTGTGTCGGTGACCTATAATATACGTACTAACTTTCAGCTTATTTGAACAAAGTGTTTTAGACACTATCGTGACTCACATATATGCATGCAACATGAAAAATCGCGTAAAATCGTAGATATCTCTAAAAGGGGAGATCATGTCAAAATAAAAGTGCTTGCGTAAATACGGGCTAGGACCCCTTAGAAAGACCTCCACGGAAGGCACTCCCCCTCAGGCCCAGGACCTACAGCAGTCAATCGGCCTTAATCCTAAAACACCAAACACCAAACACCAAAATAAAAGTTAGAGATGTACAACTAGACATCATGGTAGTCACAAATATAAACTTGCAACACTTTACGACCATTCATTTTTTATCTGTGTGAGCAACAAAATCCATTTGGCAAATCATGATTACAGTACTTCCCTTTCGAAAAGTAAACGTTATCGTTTTCACCAGTTTAAAATATATAACCATTCTGTCTTTCGCTTTATAAAAAATGATTTTTGTATGCATTCAGAAATGATAAATTTCTTATATATTTTATAATTAAATTCGATTTTTAATTCGATTTTTGAACTTTTTTCGGTAGTGATGCTAGGAAAACTAATGTTACCCTAAAAAAGGATATAAAAGTAATAATAAATGAGCATTTAAATGTTAAGAAAATAAGTTATTAAAAAAAAAAAAAATGAATTTTAATTATTTATGATGAATTTTCATTTATAAACATTAAATAATTAACTAAACGGGGATATTTATGCACTGTACATTTATAATCGGTTATTACTTTAAATTACTCATGGTTGTAATTTATTGGAAATACTTCTTCATAAATAATTTCCTCCTATTTCTTTCTCACATGACTTCAGCAGGTGAATTTTTGTTATTAGTCATGATCATGTATTTCCGCGCCAAACAATAACGAAAAAGAAATTTTTAGAGAAACTATTAATATTTTTATTATTATTATTATTATTATTATCATTTGTGTTTGGCGAAAAATGATTTATTGCTTTCGGGAAATTTATGTGGTAAGGTTTACTCTCAGAGAACTATTTTATTAAATAGAAAGAAGTTTGGAATATGTGTACTTTTAGCTTGGACTACTTTTATATTTGTTTTCAAGAGTATTTAATTTTTGTCCCTTATCAATTTCAATTGTATTCATAAGAAGAGGAATTTTGTAAGAATGGTAAATATTAGTTTATTTTAGAGTTTATTTTTTATTATTAAAATTTAGTTTAAGAATAATTAAGTGAATCTATATTTGCATACGAAAAATAAATAAATAAATCAATAAATAAATTTAAATAAATAACCAAATGTGCTGTTGAAGATGTAAAATGATTAAAAATATTAGGATAGCTTCAAAATCAACAATCAGTATGCTGTGCAGCTATTACAAAACTTTCTTCTATATAATTTTAATATAATTAATAATTGTAAAATACTTGAAACTTTAAAAGCTTAGCTTTACATAACATCTCTACCTGTCAGTCGTTATTCATGCGAATTGATTCAGTGTACTTTTTTATTAAATCCGTCTCGTTTATAAAGATTTATGCTTTTAAATGAAATAGAAGCTGAAGTATAGCCTTTTCCTAAGTGTAAAAAAAAAAAAAAAGTACAGCTTATCAGCACTACCAATCAGCCGATATGCATTCGAATTAAATAAGAGTATTTTTTATGTATTTGCAATCTTAGGCATCAAGTTTGATGCACTATATAAACTGAGATATAGTATTTTCGTAGATGGGCAAAACTGCGGAATAGTAGCGTCACCTATTGTTCTACATGCACTCACAATGAGTTCGTGTAGTTTTTCTAATAGCTATCTTACAAATAAAGTTTGCTGTAGTTATACGTTACTGAAGTTGAGATGTCGTAATACCAATATGGCGGAGATGCATGGTTGGGTTTTACGTCGCACTAGTGCTGCGCAGATGAGCAAATGGCGACGGTTTCCAATATGGTGGGGACAGCTATCATTCGATATGCAAATAAATTTAATCAGCACAGATTTCATATTAATATTATGTAATAAAGATATTACATAATCAAGAAACAAAAATGAACATTTATCAGCACTTCGCACAACATTAACCTCGGAAACTGCTCCGTGAAAAAATGTAAGTTGAAAATTTTTACAATTCCAAAACTTAATGTCAATGAAAGTAATTTTGATATAAATAAGTCATTGTGCGTATGTATGTATGTATGTATGTATGTGGACACGTCTTACCCAAAACCAATATCTTCTCCGAAACCAATGAACTGATTTCCACCAAACTTGACACTTATTGCTTATTACCAGGGTTGTAGTAGTGTGGAAGTTTAACATCAACAGCGCATGCGTAATGAAAGAACTTGGAGGGGGGGGGAGAAATCACATTTTTGTATGATTTCTGTTGTAGTAAGGCAGCTAGAAACTTCAAATATTTATGTAGGCTGTTTCTAATGTACACATTCTCCATAAGTAGAATTTTTTAAAAATTTAGTATTAAAAAGCGGTTTAGAAAAAACGTTCTAAAATTACGCTTTGATCAGAATTTCATGCATGCGGTTTAAATACTTTACTGATGTAGTCTTAATATAATTAAAATCGAAATTTTGATTTCATCTTAGAAAGACGTCACTTTTAGAAATCGTTCCTAATTAAGGACTGTCATCTTTGAAAATAACAACCTTCCTTAGAAGTTATTCGATGGGAAACGTGCATTTTCACTGAGAAAACTGTTCACTTTACTTTAATTGTGTGGGTCTTTCACTAACTGGAATAAGTAGCATATAGTTATAGAATAAGTAGTAAGAAAGAATAAAATGTACAGGGTGCTTCGTGAATAGGGATATCTATAAGAGAATCCAAATACATCTATTAGCGAAATTTACGGTAAGTACAGTATAACACATATAGGCTGCGCTAAATAAAATGAAATGAACATACATTTTATAAAAACATGCATAAAAGCATGGTCCGTGTAAATTATGATACGTAAATCATTCACCATTTTTAACTCCCAAGTTATAATACAATATCAGAATGCTTGAATGTTACAGATAAATATTTTGTCTGCATAAAAAAAAACTCTATTCTTAGAACAACGATTTTTCTTTACTTTCTCTTACCCGTATGTATGGTACAGAAAGTATTGTCTTTTGGGTCAAATTTTCGAAATTGAGTTTTTGTTATATTTGCACATTTTTGGGAACCCCTTAATATGAAACACAGAATTTTAGCAGTTCGTCTGTGTGTATGTTTAAGTCTTTATGTGTGTGTCTGTTATGAGAAAATTTCAAGAATAAACAGCATCAGGAAGTTCAATCTCTGAATTCTAAATGTGTGTCATACAGGGATACTGCGTTAAATTTTCATTGAGATCAAACAAAAGCTTCGTGTACAAGGGCATCCTAAACAATTCAAATACATTACGTCTAAGGAAGAAATTTCTTTTAAGTACAGTGCAACATATATAGGTTGCACTAATTAAAATAAAATGAACATATTTTTTATCTGCATAAAACTTGCTAGAAGTGCATTTCTGGTTGTTTTTATGCTTTATTTCATATAAACTACGTTTAAGTACACAATACAGTGCCTAAATGATTTATAGAAGATATACAAGGTTACCAATAATTAAGCGTAAATATTTTTATTATTATTATTATTACTTTCTTCCATATATATAGAAAAAAGTATTAAAGTCGTGAAAATTTTTGAACTCCTGTTTTGGATGGATTTGCACGTTTTGAGATGTCCTGAACACGATTTGACCGATTTGACACGATTTGATAGAAAATGTCTGTCTGTGGGTGTGTATCGCAGATTTTGTAAACGCTATATCTCACGAACCAATTAACGAAATTTAACCGATCTTATGGTATTTATTTGGACCTTAACATAAACTGGTGTTGATTAGATTTGGTTATCAATCGCTCCACAGGTTGCGCTGTGATGCTATTTTATCTAAGTTTTTAACATGGCAGTATAGGATAAAAATGCGTATAAATGTACAAAATGAGAGCTATTTTTAACGTGTGATTGTAAAATTAATATGAATTATTAATAATAGTAGTAGTAAACAAGAAAAAAAAAGGGTTATGCATGTGGGAGCATCGCTTCTTTCCTGGAGGGGAAGTACTCCCCCCCCCCCCGGGGAGGAGGTGTGGATTTTCAATATGGGTGTATTTCGAAAGATCTCGTCAATACAATTAAAACGAATGGTAGAACTATAGATCTGTGATAATGTAAAACAAAGTTATCGATTTTTTTTTTTTTCATTTTTTTACGAAGAAAAAAAAACTGCTCTTGGTACAAAATTGACTTTCTTTCGGCATTTAGTGTTATAATTCTGTCAGATAATAATCGTCTGCATTTCTCATGGAAAATGATTTTCATAAATAATAATTTAATAAATAATTTGTACTGCATGAATTTGTGTAAAATTGTTTAGAAGAAAGTCTTGCGGTGGCCAGCATACTAGTTTTTTAATGTAACTGGCGGAAGTGTTATATATATATACCATGACTAGGAAAATTGTTCAGGAATGAAATTTAATTCCCCTTACCCATATAGTAAGTAAAATATTTTTTAATGTTAAATTTTGAGCACTTGTTTTTTGTGTAATTACTCATTTTGAGACTTCCTGAATAGTTAAGTAAAGTTTTTAATGGTTTTTCTCTGTGTAAAGCTGTTATCAGCGTAACTTAAAAAGAAATAGTTTCAAGCGACTCAAATGTTGTACTTTCAGGTTCATATGATGTTGATACTTCAATAATTTGATGAAAATTAATACGTGTCAAGAAGTGGTGCGGGTGATTATTGTCTGAATAATTTGGAGTATACTTTTAAACTTAATAACACACTTGAATTCCATATATAGACCCTAACAACATATTTGTCAATAGTACACCCTAATGATGGCCTTTGGACATATTTTCCTCTTTACGATATCCTGAGGGTGTCATGTAGAGAAGATGTGCTGTTAGGGGATTTAGGTATAGGTACTATATTCAAACGGGGGGTTAAGGGTCGTTAGCCCTGTGGCAGAATTTAGGCGACACAGCGACAATGTCGCAGAAAAGAAATTGTCACTTGCAGAAAGATTTGCCCGTAAAAATGAAAGCTATTTCTAAATTCCAGTAGAAAATATAAACTCGTGTCTTGTATTTAAGAATTCTTCAACAGTCTACTAATAATATTGATGTCTTTATAGTTACATGTACATATTATTTGTAAATAAGAAAATATGTCCCTATTATTGTCTTGCAGTAAAGGTTTGCACGAACAAGACTTGTCGCAGAAAGCATAAAAAAATTCTGTCATAGGGGTCGGTAGTTACCCTTCCCACAGAACATTTTGTCAAATAAAACTTTCCAAATTTTAATATTTTTTTTTAGCGTATGTTTGTATACAATTCTTATTATCTTACCTGTCAATATGCTATCTGTCTTTATAGAATAGGGTTAGGGTTATGTGAATCCCACACCAGATTATTTAAGAGTATTTCCATTTTAGCGTAGGTTTTAAAAAATATATTTTTTTTAATAATTCATTTGTCGCAAACGATAAATTTTTCGAGGACATACGATAAACGATAATATTTTCGAGGCTTATTAATAAATATAGAAAAAGAAAAAAAACTGCGATTTATAATATAAATAAGATTCATTTAAATATAATTACCAGCGAATCGGCAAAAGGCAGCTAGTAAGTAAATAAAACATTAACTGATTCTTTACTTATATTTTATTTAAAATACATAAGAAGAAAGTAATGGATTCATGTAAATTTTCAACCTTTATGTATTTAAACGTTTTGAAATTTCCTGAACACGATTTGATCATTTTTAGAAAATCTTTGTCTATGTATCGTATGTATATCAAATTTTGTGGACGTTTTGTACCTTTAGAAACAATGAACGAAATTTAACCAAACTTGGTATTTAGTTAGACCTTTATTTAATTCAATGTTGATTACGTTTGGGGATCAAATGCTTAACAATTCGCACTGTCACCCTAATTTTTCAACATTTCAAATTATTTAATGAATAATTTTTATTAATGTATTATTTAAAAAAAAATTGTTATCAACTTTCAGTATATGTAACGTACGTGAACACTATTTACATATATAGTTATATTCCAATATTTTAGTAAACTATAAACCATATTTTAGCTTAAATTACAAAATCGCAAATAATTCACATTATTCATACTTGATATACGTTTGTATGGCTACCATCATAATCATTTCTTCAATTTTTACTTATTTTTTGTTTAAAACACAGAATTTTAATTACAGTCGAATCTTGTTAACGTGAACGCCTTTAACGTGAATTACTTTTAATGCGAACTGATCCCAAGATCCCCATTAAAATAAAGAATAGTTTCTGAGTTACTGATAGCAAGAATGACTGATAACATGAACAAATTTCCTATTCCCCTTGAGATTCATGTTAACGAGATTCGACTGTATTATACTCAATTGTAATTTAAAAAGAAAAAAAAAACATGATATTGCTCCTGACATGCTCCAGTTTTCTTCAATCACTTCTTCAAGTGGAATTCGTGATATGATTTATGTATATGTTTTAACGAACCGAAACGCTGTATTGGTATCTAACAATGTAACATATTTCTTTTGTCCTTCAATTATTGTAACACACATAAGCTGTTACCTCTAACATGATGTTAAAGCTTCATTCAAATGTACCGGATGTTGTATATCTGAATTTTCTGAGACATTTACTCATTTGAGTTAATACCTGAAAAACGCATTAAAACTAACTTGCAAATTGAATAATTTCTTCATTATTATTTATAAAGGGAAAAACTGAAGGATATGTATTATTTCGTATTTAATTAGTGAAAAGAGGGTATTGTTTGAATTTGTGGTGAGTTTTTTCTTATATATAAAAGTGTACTGTGTATTTTTATAAGTATTTGTCTATGCTATAAATATAAATCTAATTTTAAGCATTTATCATATCGCCATAGATTTATAATTTTGTAAAAAATTGCGCTATTCAAAATTTCATCCTTATTAAATAAATATATGAAACACTAAATTATTTACGACATACATGTAATAAAAAGTATATTTTAATCTTTCTCCCGTAAAATGTACTCAGCTAAACATTTTAAATATCTACGGATTGTTTTTGTGTTAAATGTATAATATCCTTGATAAATTAATGTTGATTAGGAGAAAACAAACATAAAAATGCTTAATTAAAAAAAAAAAAAAAAAAAAAACGCAAATTTATTTACCACGGCAGATAGTTTTCTACATCTTATTTAACTTAGTAAGAAGAACTTTTTACTTCTCAAAGCGAAACATAATCCATACCTAAATTCATTGCAGAAATTCCACTTTGATCTAGATGCCAACAAAACTAGAGATGACAAATTAATCGCAGATTTTACTAATATCTTTAACTAATATCTTAACTAGATCTTTGGCTCTAATTACAGAAAAAATAATTTGCATAGAATTTTGAATTAAACTTATATGCTCAAAACTGCAATTAACAATGCAAATACTAAATTTTTAAACTACGTGCTATATTCTCTTTACGCTATATCTACTTAAAAAAAATCTGGAGTGACTCCACTCGACTTTCCGAACATTGAGTAATTAACAGTTTTGTAGATAAAGTAAAGAAAGGGGAGTTGTTACACAAGCAAAAGAGAGAAAACCATAATAGAGTGTTTGAGTTTTTTCTCCATATATTACACGATGTTTTATTTAACGCTACTGAACTTTGAGCCCATAGATCATAATGATAAAGAATTTTTCGTTGTGGCCCTGTAAAATCCTATAAACGCTAGATTCACCAAAATGCTTATAGTTAGTGCAACAGTGATTTATAATATTCATATAAATTTTCAGCTCAATTGAATAAGGCGTTTAGATGCTATCGCACTTTTAAAAATTTGGTCCCATAGGCCATAATGATAAAGGATTTTTCTTTGTGTACCTGTAAAAAAAACTATAAGTGCTAGATTCATCAAAATCAGTAGGGTTCGTGCTACGGTGACTTGCAACATGCGTACCAACTTACAGCTCATTCGAGCAAAACGTTCAGGCGCTAGCGTGTTCATTCACACACACACACATACATATATCATCGTAAAAATAGTGAAAACGGACTCAGGGGACCTCGAAACGTATAGAAACATCAAAATGAAATTCGGACATTGGCATGATTACAATACGTTCCTCACTATAGTGTTCGGAAAGTAAAAATATATCTTCTTAAAAGTAATTTTTTTATATAATGTTACATTCCAATAATGGAATGTAATTTAAAGCCATCAATCAGTTCTGTTAAATAGATGGTAATTCTTCTTATAACAGTGTGTTAAAAAAATAGCTAGGTCAAATGAGTTACAAGCAAAGATCTACTTAACCATCTGAACTTTTTTTTGTTACTCATCGTTAGTGTATTTTCTACTTCATATTACTTATTATCCACTGTTGTTTAAAACAATTATGTTTTTACTCTGATCAGATCAATCCCTTAGGGCATAATTAACCCTTTAAATTACTCTAATTAGCAATTCTGTCTTATTTCCGTTCGTAAGAACTGTCATCATGACTGCTATTACGAAGGAGATTCCGAAAGTAGCTTCAGCTTTCCATTCTTTCTTCATCTGACCATCATTTCATGCAAATGAAAAAGGAAATAAAATGAACATAAGTTGTTATTCCTGTTGTGTGGAGGATTGATAAGTTTATAGGTGTTTTAGTATTAAAAAAAATTGAAGCGAGTGGATATTTATAAAAATGTAGTTAAATTTGTGTAAACTGTATGAAGAATGGGAAAAGACAAACTTCCGTTAAAGGAAAAATGGATATTGGATAATTTTAAAGGTATGTTAAGTAGAGTATTTATGTATTTTACTTTCGTCGATTCTAAGCAAATTGGAATGTATAGAACTCCATCAGTTTGACCATTTCCTATATATATATATATATATATATATATATATATATATATATATATATATATATATATATATATATATATTATGTGTGTGTGTTTATTTCATATAAATTATCTTTTGATGGTGGGAGTTAACTCAAGCACTCATTTATATGTGCCTATTAGTTTTAGAAAAGTTTTTGTTAAAGAAGCTATTAAAATGCGAAATTGGTCTGACTATTTTAACGTTATATTAGGTTAGTGTTTGTTTGTTTTTTTATTTTAATTTTATTTATTTATTAATTTTTGGTACTTTAAAACATAACGAATTTATCCTTTATTTTTTAATATGTATATATATCACTGCTGTCTTAAAGTTTTTCTATCATTAATTTCCTTTCTATGAAAGTTTTAATGTTCATTGATTTACGTACAATTTAAGTTATAATTTAACTTAAAATGATAATTTAACTAACTCAATAAATAATTACTCTGTGAATTTTATCGTTAATGAAATTGCTTAGACGTTAATTCTTTATCGATTAATCGTTGTTTGCAAAGCTTTTATTTTTAATTTCATTAATTTGTTGGCATCTTTCTATTCTCTAGTTTGTGTAAAAGTTTGACATGTGGCTACTCTGCTTTTTTCTAGTTTTCTCTCTGGATTCCTTGAGGATTTTAATTAATAAATTATTTAATTTCTCATTCAAAATGGTTTTGCTGCCTCGATCGGGGCTAAAAGAATATGAATTGCTATGATTAGCTATATTATTTTACGAAATCGATGCAGCTCTCGCAGCTTTATGTAGTACATGCCCCCTGAAGAGTTTATACTTCAGTTTTTAAGCATTTTTTCCATTTATTATTTTTGTGGTCCTTTATTTACTTTCTCCGTCATTAAGTTTAATGGTCCTTTTTTATTATTATTCATGTCGGCCAAGTAATTTAAATTGTTTTTGTCTCTTATTGGTTTTTAATCTGTATCGCTACATTTTTGTGTCAGTCTTACGTATATGTTACAATCAGTTCTATTTTTGTTGTGTTGGTATTGTTCTGTATCTATTAATTGTTAAATTTTAAGGTTAAATTTTATTACGATAACTATCATTTATATATATATATATATATATATATATATGTATACATTTAACTTAGCTATATTATTTTTGGTATTGATTTGTCACTATATACTATATTCTACTTTTAACTCTTGTGAATAAATTTTTCTTGTTCATTATAATGTAAAAGTCTTAATTTAATATATATATATAAAATCGTAACTGAAGTGTTTGGACAGTATCTTGTAATACAAAAGCAATTTTTGCACATCGTACTCTACCTATTAAAAACTTATTTAGCTCTAGCTATTAACATATTTTATAACTTAAGGTTAATAATGACTTATTTAATAACGAATGCGCATTAAATTTCATATGTATTTTTCTTATTGTTTTTCCTTTTTTCATACGTTATGTAGGGGTCCACAAAAAATTGGAACAACATCAAACTTTTATTTTGAGAGAATAAGGTCTGCAACATTTTCCTTTTCTTTTTATACAACAGATGACAAAATAACTCGTATTATTTTTTTATAGTGTTGGTAAAGTTCCGCATGACATTCTTTGGCCGTACAAAAAATGTGTTGTAAATAATATTTTAATTTCAACCAGCTACTCTGGCGTATGTTGAAATCTAGAATATTACACAGTCTTGTATCGTTTTCTAAACTTTCACAGCATTATGATTTTTTTTTCAGTCTACAGAATCTTTTACATAATTCCAAAAGAAAAAGTCTAGTGGAGTAATCCTTTACTGTATCATCTCGCTTTCATCGAGAGAAACGCACTTTTCAATAAATCAGTATTTGTGTTGTGCAGCGCAGTCTGACCAAACACAGACTGTAAAAAATAATAATAATAATAATAATAATATTTATGAAAAGGGGAAGACAATTTTGCTAATAATTTTATCAGACTCTTTTTTGTTTATACATAAGAATCCTTTATATTCTGCTTATATTTTTAATGGTTTTTAGGTTTAAAATAGTGCTTGTTGAAACAAATGTCCTATCTTTAAAACTGCATTTGTTCTGTAAATTTTGTGTAAAAATAAATCATTTATGTTTTTATATATTTGAGGCGCTACTTAGATTAAAATGGCTGTTGCTATATTAAACTTCTTGTCGAAAAACGTTCGGTGTACTTCAATACCAAAATTTAAAAAATCGCCCAGCAGGATCTGTTAATGAAACTGATAAAATAAAAATATGGTTCATAGAGTTTAAATAATCTATTTAAAAAAAACTTTTAAAACCCAAAGTATTAATGTATCGTATCACATACATAGATATAGTAATAATATATAGATTGATCATTGGGGAGAAAAAAGTGATTCCTTTTCACTCGGGAAAAGACGGCGATTTTACCAAAATATGGCAGTCTTTCCCCGAATGAATACACACGGGAATACGCACGAATGTTTTAGCAAATAAAATTCATGAATAATTTATTTACTAAAGGTGAATGAAAAACTCCATATATAATAATTCTCTTTGAGTTTCTGTGTGACTATAGCTGTAAAAACGGTCTGTTGTAGACATTATTATTTTCTTTGCATTAAATGTTGAAATTTGTAAGGACATTTTTGAGACACCTTGTATATATTTTTTAAATGAGAGGTACTTTATTAAACCTTATTATATATACATATATATATATATATATATATTTGCATCATAACACAAATAATACTCAAACATTAAACAAAAAGTTTCCCCTTTTATCAGACAAAAGAGAAACTTTTTGCGTAATGTTGTTTAGGATCAGATCAACTTTTATTAAATATGATTATAATAAATAATTATATGATAAATAAGGACCGGGATACTGTATAAAAAGTTAGTTTTTGTATTTTTCAAAAAAAAAATATATATATATATATATATAATAACATAAATGCTTTTCGCCTTTTGGACATTTTTGTAATTGAATCTGTGACCAACTGTTGCAGAGATAAAGGTCTTCTAAAAATTTTACTCTGCACCTTGTAGTTATATATAATTTCTAAGATATATTTGCTTTTTGCAAAATTTTTGCAATTTTTTTTAAAAACTCTGGAAAATAATTAAATGATGACCATATAGGGAAGAAAATAAACGATAGCTCTTGTCACTTTATTTTTGGTATGACGCAACGAATTTACATGCAATCAATTGTATCTGAAAAAGAGAAATAAGAAGTACAATGTAGCCGGATGGGCGGAGATACCGGAAGGAGATTTACCCTCTTGGCTTGGTGCACATGGGTTTAATATCAAAACATTCATATTATCTAGCATTATATGCAAACCAACTTTATTAATGTTGTGATTTTGGTAAGAGAAGACATGCGTCTAAAAAGGATATTTCGTTCTCCACAGGTTATTTATTTTTCTTTTACAGTTTTATGAAATTAAGAAAATTAATCTTATTGAGGATGGAATTTTTCTTCTTCTGGAAATAGCACATAGTATTTTATAACATTGTTTGTAAAAATATTTTATGTGTATATATTTTTATTTATAAATATTCTTTTTTTTTTAACATTAATGCCTATTGTACTGAATTTGAACTATATCCTCCCAATCACTTATATTTATTATTAGAAAACAACTTTTTAGAATTAAGTGTGAACTGGTTCCAAAAATAGCCAAGAATGTATGTGATATTATGTTATTTATTTCTATTTTTTTTTTTTTTTTTTAATAATATATACTATTCTTCTATATATTCTATTAGTTTTCCCCTTAAACTTTCGAAGTTTGTTTTCTTGTTATTTGTAATAAACTGATTCATGTAAACTATCTGATTTAAAAAGAAAAAAATTAAGTAAAAGAAAACTAATTCTGGGATTAATCGCGCCGACTGAGAAGTTGTCTTATCACTTTATTGTTTTGCATAATTAATTGGGACGTAAATTTATAATTTATTATACAATACTTTTGCTGATAAGTTATAAAAATCACATTTTAACAAAAAGTCAAAGTCATTTTTTTATGTGAAAAATATCAATAAAAATATAAATATCATAAATACTTTAATATCTTAAACACCTTTTAAGCATGTGCTAGGGGAGACTTATCAAACACAAATTCAGTAACTAGGCGAACGTATGTGAAAATATGACTCAGTGATTTCACACTTATGACATTTCAAAGTGATTCATTGAGCAATATAAAATTGTCCTCTGGGAAATCCATAATTTAATTGAGCAGTGGTATGATGTGTGTGTGTGTGTAATGCGCATTATGTTGGCTAAGACTGAAAATTTCTCAATAATAGGTTCTGTGAGCATTGTTGTAATGCATGTTAACAAGACATGCCGAAATTTCTCAGATCATCCATTGCTAGTCTAATGGCCATTGTTTTAACTTTATTAAAGACAGTTCTTTTTCTAAGAATTCTGTAAAACACTTTACATCTTTAAATGCTTAAAAATTTTATCAGATATTACACTTTTCGTGTCTGATGCCTGGACAAGATATTGTTCACATGACATTTTCTCTCTTCGTCATTTTATTTTTGTTATAATTTTATGTAATAGTTTTGTTTTAATATCATTCTTTGTCTTACAATCTTAATTTTTAAATTTTGAATACCGAACTAAATTTTAAACCATTCCTGTCATCTAAGAGGAGAAGCGGCACATGTACACCCAGAAATGACTTTTATAGATTTATCCAGTTATTAATAAAATCGCTGTGAACTGTGAGCAATATCATAATAATTTGTACAATTAAGTACTCTAAATGCATACTAGTAAACGTATCATTGTATTTAATTTATATATTTTAAAATAAAGACAAATCGTATGTAAAATGACAGATTTGAAGTTCACTTAGTTCGAAACGGAAAGATGAAATTTATGCTGAGAAATAAATAGAATGCGCTTTATAATTTACTTATTTGTTACATTAAAAATTTATTTATGTTAAAGGCAATTTAAAAATCTTGTCAAACAGAAACATACCAAACACAATTTAAACACAATAATAATGAAAAAGAAAATAGTAGTTCTTTTTTTTTTTTTTTTTTCTCACTCTTTCTTAAACGTATGTGAAAGAGGTTAGACAAAACTTCATTATATCAAGTACTATATATTTTAAAATCCCCAAAAAATATTGAAATTCATTAATTGTACAATGTTATTAACTAAATAACCTCACATAAGACTTCTTCAAAGTACATCCTAGAAAAAAGAGGTGCTATATGGATCATTATCCATTTTTATATTTCAATCCCTTGTTTAAAATTTTTAAGAAGGAAGGAACAAATTATGCTCATCCATTTTCATTAATTATTTATTGAACAGTAACGAAGTATTCAGTATTTAATTGTTTATTGATTAAAACACATTGTTCTTTATAAAGCAGGGACATATTGTTGCATAATTGGTGGGTTCGTAAGTTGTCCGAGAATGAGAAGCGAATCTTGCAAAGGCTGGAAACTTTATTTATAGAAAATTCGTGAAGGTTACAGGTCTATAAAACAAGTATCAACTTCACTTTCACCAGTAAACAGAGCTTAAATAGCAAGTGTCAACAGCAAATTCATTATACAAACTATGTCAGAGCATTAACATACAACAATTTACTGCAATCAAAAGAGGCTCAGAGCTCTTTCAACCACAAGGAAAGCATTGGCGAAAACTATAGTCATTTGGCGCGAAGCAACTCCTTAAACACCTGCGTAGAAAAATGTAGAAAATTCGAGAGACTTCGTAGCCAATCAAGTTAGAGCTTCCATATGTAGTATATCTATAAGGATTTTCCCTCAAAGGTCGCCAAAAAAGTCACCCAATTTGGTGCCAAAACCATTACCTGCCTTTGAGTATTTTTAACGGGAAGTGAGCTATTTTAATGCGAATAAAAACTAGAAATGCTGAAATTTAACATTTTATCATCTGACTACGCCTCTTTGAATGAATTTACATAAAAACAACTACGAATTATTTACATATTCGTAACAATAGTGACTTCGTTACTTTTTTTCCCCTTGTTTCATTTCTGTTAGTTTTATGAAAAATATACATTTAGATATAAACTAAAGTTTACATGGAAGTATTATTAAATTACTGATAACTTCATATTATTAATTAAAGTAAATGTGGGTTTTTTTTGTTTATAAAAACTATTTTTTTATATGATGCCTTGCATCACATTTAGAAACAACAGCGAATGCGGCTATCCGCTGTAAACTCTGTATTTTTTGTTGTTATTTAATTATAAACTCTGTTAATTATAATTTATTTTTTTTTTCTTTACTAATTCTCCTGCTGACATATGTAGGGCGATATAGAAAAATAAATTATCCGTGAAAGAAAATAATAATAACAATAAAGCTTTTGAAGGAAATAGTTAATTATTTATGTTGAATATTTTATTTTTAAAAATTAGTTAATTTTATAGAAAAGTCACATTTGGCTAAATAAAAAAACGAACAATTATTCATAATTAAACAAATGCTCAAAAATTTAGATAAAACTTCCCTTTTATGTAAAATAAAAAGCAGCTTATGAAATTTTCTTTTAAAAATTTAGTTAAGGTATCCAAATACTTTAACCCTTTGCAGCGCAAGACAATTTGAAACATTTAAATTATACTTCCACCGGAATTCATGAACTAAATTAAACTAAAAGAAATTTTAAATTTAAAGGTTTAAAAAACCGGCCTTTCCTGATAAGTTATAAACGTGAATTTTTTCTAAAAAATTTCCGGGATGAATTTTTGCAGCTGGATCTTAAATTATTGCGTCCTCGCAGCGAGGACAGCGCGCGTTAAGGGGTTAAGAGGGCGTGGTTTTTTATTACCTTTTTATTTATTTAATTTTTGCATTTTATATAATAAAATATGATAAATAAAAAAAAAAAGAAAGAAAAGAAAAGAAACTTACACACACACACACATACGCACACACACACATATAGATATATATATTCTAAAAAAGTATATAAGAGGAAAAACATACTTTTGAAAAACATGACAACTCAAGATATTTTAATATTATAAATTTTATTACTGTTTTTTAACATTTTCCCAAGAAATGAACTACTCCAATACTTATAACGAGTATTTAACTCTTTCATTCCACTTGGTACCAGTTGGAATCATACATTGAAGATATTCTTCCTTACCATCTAAAACTCCCGCTGATATAAAAGGAACAATATTATAATCTAAATGCATTCTCCTAATGAAAAATATATATTTCAGAGGGTTTCACTGTCCCTTTGTAGGAATGAAATGATGTTTTAATTTATTCTAGTAATATCGGTATATATACTAACTCAATTAATATTTACTCTGTGTATTCTATCGTTAATGAAAATGCTCTGAAGTTCATTCGATTAATCGATTTTTGCAAAGCTTTTATTTTTTATTTCATTTTTTGTTTGCATCATCCTATTCTCCAGTTTGTGTTAGCTGTTTTACATGTGGCTACAATGCTTCTTCCTAGTTTTCTCTCTGGTTTCCATGAAGATTTTATTTAATCCTTATTTTAATTTAATATTTCATTTAATATTTCACTTAATTTCATATTCTATATGGTTTTGCTGCTTCCATCGGGGCTTGAAATGATATAAATCGCTATGATTAGCTATATTGTTTTACGAAATCGATGCAGCTTTCACAGCTTTATGAAGTACTCGCCCCCTGATGAGTATCTTCCTTCAAATTTTAAGCATTTTTATCCAATTATTTATGTGGTTAATTATTTGTTTTCTCTTTCATCAAGTTTAATGGTCTTTTTTTATTATCATTCATGTCGGCGTAAGTATTTTAAGTTATTATTGTCTCTTATTGGTTCTTAATCTAAATCGCAAAAATTTTGTGTCAGTCTTTCCTCTTAGTTAAATTCAGTTCTATATTTTTGTGTGTTGGTATTGTTTTAGATCTATTAATTGCTAAATTTTAAGATTAAATTTTATTATGTTATCTATCATTTATATATAATATATATATATAAAAATGATGGGGGGGGGGGGGGTTGGAGGCAACTGAAGTAGATTAACTTTTCAATGATTTATTTTTTTAATGTTTATAATTTGTATTTTCATTGATTGTAACATGTATGTCTTTCAAAATTTTGATATTTATTTATTAAAAATTTATGATTTTAAATGACATCAGTGGTTATATTCAGTACAAATAAACACCTCGTAGTTGTCGTGTTAACTACACTAATTCTTGCTTTGTTATTAATCATATTATATATATATATATATATATATATATTATTTTTATTTTATTTTTTTCTTTTAAAATATATTTGTGACCAAATACAAGATTTTACTGCCTTATGGATGAAAATAATTGGAAATAAAAGAGTTAAATAAACCTACAAGTTAAAGCACTGATGAAGAAGAAAAATAAATAAATAAATAAATGTACACATTGTAATTTCTTTGACTTTATGAACAATAATTAAAAAACTAATACACGTACTTTATAAAGCATATATGAGACATTTTATGCATTTAATTCATAATATTTTCTGTTGTGGTGTTTTGCATAAACTCAACCTGTTAAAAAAATTTGATTTGGAGAAAGCGCTAAAAATAAAATTTACCTATTTATAAAATCTTGATACGTTGTAATTTTGAAAATACTATGGTTTTAGTTCTAAACCAGACAGAGAAAATTAAAACATATTTAGGAGGAAAATGAATGGAAATTTAGTACAATATTAAAACTGAAAAATCGATATTTGACAGAAAATTGGTTTTGGTGTAGGAGGGGGATATTCCGAATACTGTAAAATTAAATGGATTTCACGTTTAAGTCATATTTTCTTCCATGTGGTACCAGCATTACAGAAAGGGCTGTAAAGTAATCTAAATGAGACTTAGCCTAATTACAATCACATATTTAATTCAAGAATCATAATAACATGTAAAATATATTCCAGAAAATATGCCGAACGAGCTATATATGTTAGAAATGTAAAAATAAATAGATAAATAAAAATAAATTATGCATTTTGGCGATCAGTATATTCCAAAAAAAAAAAAAAAAAAAAGAATAATAATAAGAATAATGGAAAAATAATAAATAAATAAATAGATTTAAAAAAAAAAACTTATCTAAAGCATTGGTTTTTTTTGTCAAAATTAAATATTAACTAAAAAATATAATTTATCATAATGTTTAAAAGGCAACATTTAGAATAACCACAAATATATATATATATATATTTAAATAAAACCATTCAAAAAAAAAAAAAAAAAAAAAAAAAACTTTTAAGCTATAATAACTCGAATTTTACCATGCATGTGTAATTTCCCCCAAAGCTTTATAGCAATTTATTGTTAAACGCATAAATATATTTCTTTTCATGTCAAAAAGAGAGACAAAAAGAAATAAAGGAAAGGAAAGCGTAAAAATTGGTTTTCTAGTGGCATGAACTAGATTTTTAATATAGCCACGTAGATTAGACTTAGATAATTGTCTTAATTTTACATCAGTTTATATACAATTGATGAATTTTCTAGAACAGAATATTCTAGAATTCGAAAAGTCTAGAAATTACATAACATTAGCCGAATAATTAACTCAAGCACAATGACATGATGAATGAATGGCAAATAAACAATTTAGCTTTAAACATGAACTATTTTTAAACAATTTCCCTTGACTGGGATCAAACGCACAATGTGTGAATTTTTGTAGCCCGTTGCTCAAAGGTAAAAAAAAACTTTGGTTACAATATTTCTTTTTTTTTTTTTTTCCCCTCCTTTCGTGGCTTTTTTGGAGATTTTAATTAAAATACTGAAATTTCGAATTAAAAAAAATATATATATATATTTTCGAAATTAATTATAGCCTTAGAATTCAGGGATAATGTAGCTTTCCATTAGTGTCTTTTTTTTTTTTTTTTTTTTTAATATGTTCAGTAGTTCCAGAATTACTTTCCACATACAAACTTTTCTTCTTTATGTATTATTAGTATATATCAATAAGTGCAAAGCTAGCTTTATTAAAAAAAAAAAAAAAAAGGCATTGCATTCAATTAAATATATATTTATATATATATATATATATATAATATTTGTGATATTTTATAAAATTATAGTGAATTCACAATCACAATCTTTAGCTAATTTATATTTCTAAGGAGAAAGTCGCTTAAAACCTTTTTTTTTCTTTTCTTTTGAGAAGCCCCCATATTTTTTTCAATTGAAATTTTTGAATAGTAATGTATTTTGATAATTTTCAAGTAATTTTCAGTGATCGACTATGATGAAAATTATAATTAACAGTTACTGGTTGAAGAAAATCTGGGACACAGACACCCCTACATTTTTATAGTCCAATTTGAAAACCATATGATTATTACCTGAAATGAATTGGAGGTTGGAAGATTGATAGCTTGAAAATTTTAAAATATTGATATAATTTGACCTGAAAATAATCATAATAATAATAATAAAGAAAAATAAATCGCATTTTATTCAAAAGAAAGAAAGAATAAGAAAGCAAAAATGAATTCAGAGATTTTTTGACTGTGAACTCATAATTACTATTTTTAACAAACTTTTTTTTTTTTTTGTCAATATCTGGTAAAAACAATTTAATAAAACAAAATAAAAGAAATCAGAAAAAGAAAATAAAACGTTTACAAATTTTAATCTAAAACTGCATGACATAAATTGGAAGATCACAATAGCTGCCAATTTTTAAAATATCAGTGAAAAAATAGCCCGAATAAAAAATAAATAGATAATCGGATTTTAACTAATTTTTAAATATTTATCGAACAGCAAGAAATTTATGAAACATAGTTCAGAACAATCGATCTTTAAATCAGTGTTCTAATAAAAAAAAAAAAAAAAAAAAAAAAAGAAAAAAAGAAAAAAAGAAAATCGCATTTGGAGCTATAGTACCACAAGCAAATGCACACTTATCCCCCCACCCCCCATTCTCTTTCTGTCTGTTATTTTTTTAACCCTTATATATATAAATGTTTTTTTTTTTTTTTTAAATACTGATTTTTACATTTGCTTTTTAAGGAAATATGTATCGTTTTTAATATCGAATTGATGAAAATAATACATTTTAAATGGCTCATAGATTAATATTATTAAATGTTTTGATCAAGAGCACAATGGAACGCCAACATTCAATGAGAAACTTCGAATTTAAAATAATTTTACCGTTTTATTATTACTTGTTTGATGTCATTAATAAATTTAAACTGCTTAACTGTCAGCATTAAAATATGTTGTATAATGAACAGGTAAATAATACAAAATATAACATTCAAGCATTTTTAATCTCTTCCTCATTGAAAATGTTACTCTGCTTTGCGAATCGCGTGTATTTCATAAATAATAAGCTCTCGCCGAAACATTTTTGCAGATTATTAAGGTTGCTGTTTTATTTAACTCATTTTTCCGGTGGTGTGGTATATGGGAGGACTATGCTTTATTATCTTTTATGCTTTTCACGCATCTGTGCATTCATTATCTCAGAGCAATATCTTAATTGGAATGTTTTCTATTCAATAGGCTTGGGGAACGGTCCGCAGAGGATTTAGAGATAATTTACGAAGAGCTTCTGCACATAAAGGCTTTGTCCCACCTGTCCAATAGCGTGAAAAGGGAACTGGCAGGAGTGCTAGTCTTCGAGTCCCACCCACAAGCTGGAACAGTCCGTAAGTTTTCACTTTTTTATTAAAAAAAAGGTCTCAGAAATTATTGCAAATAAATCATTATTATTTTGATATTGTGTACAATATCGGTGGGCTGGGGGGGATTAAAATCACCAATCCCCCCCCCCCTCTTGAGTGTGGCCTTGCACTTTAGTGTACCATTAGCATATATAGAGGGCGAAAAAATATTAGCGCCTTAAAGAGAAAAAAAAAAGTTACTTTTTATGATCTTCATATATTTTCTAAGATTAATATGGTATATTTTTGAGGTTATATATAAATTAAAACCAATGTAACATTTAAAATGAGATAATGAATACAAAAATTTAAAACTTTTAAAAACACATTTTAATTACAAACATTAAAATAAACTACAGACGTTTCGACTAGAACACTAGCCCTCCTCTGTGTCAAACATACAAGCACAACCATTGCAAAAGATTCATAACGTATCATAACAAGATTAAATATTCAGGAGGAATAGCTTTAGCCTCATTCAAGGCTTTAGGATTAATAGCTTTAGCCTTGAACGAGGCTAAAGCTATTCCTCTTGAATATTTAATCTTGTTATGAATCTTTTGTAATGGTTGTGCTTGTATGTTTGACACTGAGGATGGCTAGTGTTCTAGTCGAAACGTCTGTCGTGTATTTTAATGTTTTTAATTAAAATGTATTTTTAAAAGTTTTAAATTTTTGTATTCATTATCTCATTTTAAATGTTACATTGGTTTTAATATATTAATAAGATGTATAAATTATGTTTAAATTTATTAAATATATATATAAATTAATAACAGCACACGTGAAGATCATAAAAAATGAAAAGCGAAAACAGTAACAGCCCTCTATAACATCCTTTCTTGAACAAAACCGGCTATTTGTAGAGTCAGCCATGTAGTAAGATTAAAGTGAGATATATACGTTCTTATCGTATAAATACCTTTGACATTTTTTCCATAAATTCAATATAATGTCCTTTTTAATGCAATAGTATTTTAAAATACCATTAATAGATAAAGGACTGCTATTAACCCTTTACCTGCCGAGGAAAACTTAAGAGATCCGCATCCCAGTGCCACCGTTTTTCACACAAGCACATGTAGTTATGCTTTCACTGTTCCAGAAACATTCCCTTTCAAATTCCTCCCATATCCCCCTTCTCTGAATTAAGTAAATCCATTGACAACACTATCAAGGTCATTTTATTGCATTCAAAAGCCGTGGAGCAGCACATCAACGCCTTTCAAATGTAGATAATCCTAACTTACCGATGGACAATGGGTTAACTTTTTGTCCAGAGGTACGGCGCTGGATTACTATCGAAACGACCTTGGTTCGAATACAACCTATCGCCCACATGCAACATTTTCCTTCATTGGTGACCCGGACGTGATTACAGAAGAATATATTTACAAGTCTCCCATTGTCCTTCATTGGTGACCATGGATGCTTCGAGTTATTAACTTCGCTCTATGACAATAGATGGCAGCACCACAACACCCTCCGAGCAACAAAGCCTGTGAATCGCTGTTCTCACAGCACAAAAGCATGTCACGTTCCACGTTTTCAACTTGCCGCATCAACAAACACAACTGCTCCTTCAATTTGGCAAAATGGGGCAATCGACAGCACAATTTGGTCATCGCTACCGTCTACAGCGGTAATATCGCAGTACGACGGTGTACTTTCTAGGAGGGGGAGTACTGTAGTGATGCCATCAACGCCATTCAAATGTAGATAATCCTAACTTACCGATGGACAATGGATTAACCTTTTGTCCAGAGGTACGGCGCTGGATTACTATCCAAACGACCTCGGTTCGAATACAACCTATCGCCCATACGCAGCATTTTCCTTCAAAAGGAAAGACGTGTATATACGGCATTGTAGTTTATTTTTGGAACACCCCTAATGTATAAAAATGTGTACTTGTACATATTTTATGTTGCAGGGTTCATGGGATTCATATATTTTAGAATACTTAATCATAACCTAGGTGGAATTTTCGCTCCTGCATGAACCCTGCTTCTTACATTATAAAATATCTGTGTTTGCTCTAATGTCATTGACATATCATTCGTTACATTTTAACATTTCTTAATTTTTTTTTTCTTTTGACAGTTTTTAATCAAGGTGACGAAGGTGATTCCTGGTTCATTATTTTAAAGGGATCTGTAGACGTGGAAATATTTGGGAAAGTGAGTATATACTGCCATTATCTTTTATAATCAGAGTTTTGAGAGAGATAATTTTTTTTTTTATGCCAATGCGCTTAATTTTTTACAATTATATTTGAAAAATTATTAAATTCTTCACTCATTTAATTTCAGGGAGTTGTATGTACTCTTCACGAAGGAGATGACTTTGGAAAGTTGGCTCTAGTCAACGACTCTCCAAGGTAATTCATATAATTCTTATTTTTGTCTTATATCACCTACATTATTTAGCTAACTACATCCTATCCACACTTGGATAATGATGAGCATGAATAAATAAATATTTAATTTTGTCGTTATTAAGCTAAATATTCATTTCTTAATTGATTCTTAAACAAGATTAAAAAGATAGGATATTAAGAAAAATAAATTAACTTTTACGATGGATGCATAAATTACGATACTCTAGATTTCTGCTTTATTAACTAAATTATTCAATAGCTACTGACTTTTGTACCATGACTGACGAATAGAAGCTTGGTTAATGAAACTTCTGAAGTGATTGATCGGTAGTTAATTTTTTACTTTTATTGTACTGCAAAATTTCATATAGTGTCCATACTCTATCCATCATAGGATATATGTATAAATATACACGCAAATTCACATTATTCGACACAAATGAGATGAATTTTTTGTTTCTCTATTTTTACCACAGACGTCACTAAAAGAATCGCTAATTAGATGAATCAAAGAAATCTTATGTGTGACAACCAAACAACTTCAATTACCCTTTAGTACTACAAATGTTATACTATTTTTGGAAATACTGTCGTCAGAAGACATAATATGTATTCAACAAATTATACATTTAACAAGTTTTTTGTAAGAGCAAACTGATGCGTGCAACGTGAAGACATGTAAAAGCGGTTTATATAGTGACTTAATAAATATATACATATATGTTCAAGCCCTTTTTTTTACGTCAATTTCCGATATTTATAACTTACCTACCTAATTGCAATGCCTCCCAATTTTCCTGTAGTGAATATGTAGTGACTCCTGAAGGACAACTATAAAATGAGTTTATGACGCAAATTTGAAGAAAATGAGCTGTTTTTAAAGAAACTCATTCGATCTAAAATTGACCTTTTCATACAGGACATTTATGAATATTTCTGAACTAATCAATTTATATATATAAGAAAAGACATTTAAAAGGATGTAAATATAGCAGTTTTAAGAAAAATCGTTAGCCATTTTTGAGATACAGACCTACAGTCCCCATTCTGGTTTTCCAATTTTCACTGAAATCATCTATGCACTAGACATGCTTAATTCTGAAGTTTCGTCGTTTTATCTTTATTAGTTTTGGACATATGACAATCAGAAGATTCTCCACACATATACACACTGATTAATTACCAAAAACCACTTTCTTGGTCTCAGGAGATCTTAAAACATGTAAATCAGGTGAAAACTCCATGTCGAAATTCTTGACCGAATATAATACTACCATCACCTACGATAATCGAGTACTGAAAGTAAAAATTGAAGAAACTTGTTTGCTTCCATGCGGTATACAGACGGTCGTGTTTGGGATTTAAATCGATGTACTACAGGAACATCCCAGGTCTGAGAGGAGTGCTCTGCTTGGAGGTCTTTCTAAGGTGTTCTAGCCCATATTTAGGAGAATTTCTGAGGAAACCTCCTAAAACGCCTGACAATTAGATCGGCGAGCACGACCTAGGATCGAGCCTTCCACCTCTCGTCTATCAGCTTTGAGAGCAAAACCTCTCTACCACTGGTGGGGATGTACTATAGATTAGCTGAAACATAATTCTTTCATTTTTTTTTTTAAATACGAAAATTAAAGTTTTAAAAATCTCAGCATAAAAAGTGTTTAGTGACAAATAAGCTGTTATTCTTTATTCATGTTAAATTATATGTCGACCCTAAAATAGGAAACTTCTTGTTTTAATGATTTGCGTATCACTTCATTCTTATGATATTCAGGAAAATATTTTTCGATTCTGAGTATATGAATTTTTTCTTCATTCCAATAGTTTGATTGTGTGAATGTCTATGTCTGTTTGATGATATCCGTGATATTACAGCTTGTGTATATGAGTAGTATACATTACCTATAGATTGCATGCATTGTTAAGTATATTCATATATGGTTATAAATGTATTATTTAATTAATGGACTTTAATTAAACTTACTGATATACGGAGTGTTATAGAGAAGAGGAGATTGAAGGATTGACACAAAAATCCCATTTCTTTCTATGTTGTAACTGCATTAATTCATGTTTGTTCTGTGAGATTTTGTAATTTTTATTCTAATAAAATTTTCGGCTTTATAATTTTTTTAAATAGGGCAGCTACGATTATTACAAGAGAAAATAACTGTCATTTTCTTCGTGTAGATAAAGAAGATTTCAACAGTATTATTAGGGTAAGTTTATTTTAATTATATTTCTATACTGTTTTCCTTTTACTATATTTAGTTAAAAAGACATGAACTTATACATTTTTTACTTTCTTCTATATTCAATAGAAGAAAGTATTGGATTCGTAAAAATTTTCGACCTCGTATTTTTGATGGATTTACACGTTTTGAGAGCTGTAGAACACGATTTGACCATTTTTAGAAAATGTCTGTCTGTCTGTCTGTGTGTGTGTGTGACAAAATTTTGTGGCAACTGTATCTTAGGAACTACTGCACAGAATTTCATACAAGTTGGTATGTAGTTGCACCTTGACAAAAATTAGTGCCTATCAACTTTTGGTAAAAATTGTCTTACAGGTTGCGTTGCCATCCCGCTTTTTCTAAATTTTTAACATGGTGATATAGGACAAAATTTTGTATAAATGTGCATAAAGGGAATTATTTTTTAGTAATCATGATGAAATTTACAAGAATTATTTATAATAGAGATAGTCAACTGGGAAAAAAATTTTGTATGTGTAGGAGCCTCGCCACCCCCCCTGGGGGGAAGTCCCCCCTCGAGGGGAGTAAATTTTCAAGATGGGTATCTTTCGAAAGGTCTCGCCAATGCCTTTAAAACGAATGGTTGAACTATAAATCTGTGATAATTGAAAACAAAGTTATCGATTTTTTTTTTACTTTTAACGAAAAAAAACTTAGAAAAAAAATCGTATTATTATTTTTTTTTCCTTAATCGTAATTTAAAATAACTTGGTATTTAGTTGGCCCCTTACATAAACTAGTGCTGATTAGATTTGGGGATCAATCGCTCAACAGGTGGCGCTGTGATCGTATTTTTTCTAAATTTTTAACATGACAGTATAGGACAAAATTCCGTATAAATGTACATAATGAAAGTTATTCTTAACCTGTGATTGTAAAATTAATATGAATTATTGATAATAGTAGTAGTTAATTAGTAAAAAAATTATTAGTAAAAAAATTTTTTTGTCATGTGGGGGCATCGCTTCCATTCTGCGGGGGGGGGGGGGGGGGGTAAAATTTTCAAGATGGGTATCTTTTGAAAGGTCTCGTCAATACCTTTAAAATGAATGGTTGAACTATAAATATGTGATAACTTAAAACAAAGTTATCGATTTTTTTTTTTTTTTTTTTTTTTTTTTTTACTTTTAACGAAAAAATAGTTGGAAAAAAATTGTTTTTTTTTTTTTTTATTATTATTATTATTGTTGAGTGAATTTGTGTAGGAAAATATAGAAGAAAGTCTTGTGGTGGCCACAACATACTAGTTTTTCAATGAAGTACATTTAAAGAAGGCATTTGAAAATAATAAATGCAATTTAGAAATTCAAAAAACATATATTTTAACTTTGTATTCTTAAAAACATAGCTTATCAAAGTGAACATTCTTACATATTTTAGCTAAATAAATGAACTGTCTAAATTCGGTTTAAACTCAGTGTACGTATGATAAGTAAACGATATTTTGATTCTTTTGAATTTTTAGGATGTGGAGGCTAACACTGTAAGATTAAAGGAGCACGGACAGGATGTCTTGCTGCTGCAGAAAGTTCCAGCAGATGGCCGGGCAACTGATGGTTCTCATCCCCATTTCAAGTAAGTTTGAAGAAAAAAAAATACTTATGTACATTGAAATAATATATGTATAAAGCATTTTCATGTCAGAATAGGAATTTCAAGAAGATATCCAATGTTTCTCATCTTATACTGTCTACTACTGCAGTACAGAAATTAGATTCTAATTTCGTGCCACATTAGGCCAAACTTTTTGTTTAGAATCTGCTATCAGAATGCCCAAGTTCTTCCGCTCGCTGGTTATACGTATACTGCTCAGATAATTCACGGCAAAAAATAAATCTTTAAAAATACACGAAAAAAATTGGCAGCTAGGGTGGCAGTATTTCTTCACGAAATAAGCGGAACAAAACTGTACTTTTAACAGAAAACCTGCTTGATTTTGCAAGATTTCCTCGTAAAATATGTCAGTGGTGCAATTTCACGGTTTTAAATTGTACGTTTGATTTCCAGTTTCTTCTCATTGAAATTTACAGGATTTTCCAGTAAAATGAACATTTTTTTTTTCCCAATATTGCTATAAGTTATGTTTTTTTTTTTTTTTTTTTTTTTTTTTTTTTTTTTTTTTTTTAAAGTTACAAAGCAATGTATAAAAAAATTGTTTAGTTGTAATATTAAGTATTGTGTTTAATTGTTAATAATTCTGAAATTTGCATTTTATCGCTTGTGCAGTGTTTTTAAAAATAAAACTTGTCTATTCAGAAGATTCTATCCGCGTTTGGATTGATCGAAAGATGGCGCTTTTTCAGCTTTTGTTGTTAGTAAATATAATAGCCACGTGTATTTATTATTGTTCTATTTGTGTTAATACTTAATATTCGTGCTATAATTTCTCCGCCATTACATCATGGAAAATTGGTTGCTTTTGGAAAAAATATTTCACTTTATTCAAAGTTCGATCGGAAGTAGATTTTTAACTGAGGCTGAACAAATATTAGTTTCAAATCATCTGATTAATTCTTTACTTCCATTAGCCGAAGCAACTGAAATTTTAAATTTGTCATTTGGAAATAAATGGAAGCTTAATTCTGGATTTCTTGATCCTTTGGAGTTACACTGTAGCACACAACAGTATCTTTTACCTTTTTTACCGGATTTATTCATTTTTATCCAATAAATATATGTGAAAGTAAACATCGGCAAGCAATGGCGTATCGATGAAAGCTGAAAGCTATTCATGTTAATTGTAATTTCTCCTTAGCCCACCAGAGGGCGAGCATTTCATTTACAATCGCGGATAGCCGGATATATGATTGGAAACGAAATAAATTATTACTATTTTGTTTGTTTTCGTGCTGATATCCGTAAATAAAATAAAAGTAAAATTTGTTAATTTCTTTAAATGACGATATAAGCAATTTTTGTGTAACATAAAGTAACTTTTCTTAGTCTTTATTAACGCGTGTTTTTGATGTCTTTTTATGGCATGACGTCACTTTTTCTCCAAAAACTTCGCCAAAGATTTAAATTAATTAAATCATCCCGTTGCTCGAGTTACGCTCGAGATTTATCATTTTGGATTCACAAAAACAGGCAAAATATTTTTTCTTCATAAAATAATAATAGTTAATTTTACAAAAGTAGAGATTGACGTAAGTAAATAATCTTATTATTAATGCATTTTTTTTTTTTTTTTTTTTTTTTTTTTTTACTTTTTAGATATATGGTTATGGCAGGAACACCTCAGAAAATGCTGGAGCATTTGCTAGAAACAAGAATAGATCAAAAAATAGATGACGCGTCAGGTGTGTGAGAATATGTATCATTAAATCGCTTTGCATCTCTTTAAAATATGAATATCTGAATTAAATTGATTGTTTTTTATTTTTACTTTTTGAAGATACTGTGTTAGGAATTCAATTTTACTATTTTTAGTAATTAACATCTTTGTCATTTGTTTCTTTTAGATACATTTTTAGAAGATTTTCTATTAACTCATGTGATATTTATGCCAAGTCACCAATTATGTCCTGAGCTTATGAGACAATATCCTTTATCATTGAACGTTGATGAATGGTCTTCTAAAAAACATGATAGCAAAATACCTTTATTTTTTCAACTAAAGGATTTTTGAACAAAGCTTTTACATTTCGTCATTTGTTAAAAAGGACAGAAAAGTATACAAAACAATTTTAAAATTCACTTTTAATCGACTGTATTGTAATATACAAAGTGGCTACTAAGTATCCGGAAAAAACTTTGAGGAGCTTTTATGAACTACCTACTTCATTATAACCACTTTTTGTTGTTGTAGTGCTTTTATATTTAAATATTATTCATTAAAATAATTTACATTTACTCAACGAACAGTTTTTGAAAGATAAGGGAAAGCAAAATCTATTAGATAAATGAAAAAGTTTTGGGATTTTTTCAAAGTGCGGCGCATCTAAGATATTTTGTGGTCCGATGAGAAAGTTTTCACTGTTGAAGTTGCTAAAAACTCTCAGAATCATCGCAAACTTTTGGATCTAGCTCTCAAGAGCACCGGAAACCGAAAAGATGCAACAAGGTCTTTATAAAAAATTTGGTGGTTTGAGCTGAGATTAGGAACAATGGGAAGGCTCAACTGGTTTTTATTGAAGAACACGTAAAAAAATTAATGGAAAAGTTTACCAAAAAGAGATTTTAGAGAAAGCTGTACTTCATGGAAGTAAAATCACCAGGCTAAAATCTTCACCAAGTTTGTGCTCTGGTCCATGGAGTCAAATAACCATTTGCTTTAATCAATGTCAAAGTGAAAAGGTATCTGACCAAAAATTTGTGTTCTTCTAACAGCTGATTTGTATCCAATGGATTTTTCAATGTGTAGGTTCTTAGAAGAACAATTTGCGAACACAGAAAATCATACATTTGATAGACTCAAGAAAGCCCTGCAAAATGTGGGATGATATAAATCCAAACTATACTTGCGACGCACCGTCATCTCACTTCCGAAGAAGATCGCAGGCGGTCATCAAAGCCGATGACCGCCATTTCGAAAACTCATAGTAAAGAATAATTGTTAGACATTACTTGTTGCAGAAATAGAAGCTTTAAATTTGTTTGCTATTTCACTAATTGTTTATTATCAAATACTTTTTCCGGATACTTAATAGCCACCCTGTATATACATATAAAGAGAGAGAGAAAGAGATAAACTAAAGCATGCTTTTACGAAAATGTCTAGCATTTTTGAAAACCTCCAGCGTCTTTGTAGTTGATAATTATTTTACAATTAATGATGTTTGTGGCAGTGTTCCCAAATTTAGAGATTTTTTTTTTTTTTTAATTCAGTACCTACCACTAAATTTTAATTCTAGCGGTTGCTTAATCACGTCGAAAATTAATTGTTTATTATCTATATTAAATATCACTCCTCAAAATTATTGGTGATTTATTGAATAAAAAAGTCCCTAAATTTAACAACACTGTTTTATGGCTTCAGATATAGATAACTGCAGATTATTAGAGGGAGTACAAATAACTTACATATTTAATCAATCAGATTTAGGTTGATTATACATAAAGCTTACTAGAGCAGAACTAGTTAAGCCTTATTTAAGGTTACGCCCATACCTCGCAGCATTCCTAAATTTTTACGCTTGTACATATGCTTGTAAAATTTTAAAGAGCATTGCGAGGTCTGTAACGCCTGTGCTCAACATTTCTCAAATTTAAAGTACATTTTCTTTGTCTAATGTAGAAAAGTGTTTGAGTTTAATTTTATGAGAAATTTATAAACACCGCTTTGAAGGGGTTTCGTAGTATCATTCCTAACAGCACATCTTCTCCCTAGGATATCTTCAAAATGTCTTCAGGATGAAAAGACATCCCAGAAACCATACTGAAGATGTACTGTGGATAAGTGTGCTATTAGGGATGATCGTTAAAAATTTAATTGCAAGCAAATTTGTGAGCAAAAAGGAATATAAATAATTAATTTAGGTAAGGTTGTAATGTTTTAATACATTTGAAACGTATTAAATCGGTACAAAATAAAAGAGAGTTAGTAAATTTAGGTTGAGAGAAGGGGGGGAGGGGTTATGTTTATTACTTTCTTCTTTATTCAAAAAAAAAAAAATATTTGGTTTCGTAAAATTTTTTGACTCCCAGTTTTCGATGGATTTACACGTTCTGAGATGTCCAGAACAGGATTTAATCATATTTAGAAAATGTTTGTGTACCCATGTGGGAATAAACTGCATTTCAAGATTTATGAGGCAGAATTTAATATAAATTTAAATGTGGTTGCCCCATAAAATAAATTGGTGCCTGTTAACGTTTGGTAAAAATCGCCCGACAGATTAAATTGCCATCTCCTTCCTTTTTTTCTCTCTCTATACATATAATTTTTTAATGACAGGACACAAATTCGTATAAATGTGCATAATGACGCACAGCCACTTATATCCATTAGGCATTTAAATTACATCCAATGATTCATAATATCTTAAGAATGTCCACTAAAAGTCCTGGATATCTTGTACTAATTAACGATATCTATTAGATGTTTAAATGTAGACGAAATTTAGACATGCCTTTTTCAATGTCTAAGAGATGTAAAATGTTAGATCAAAACAAGATTTAGATATTTTCAATATTTATCAGATATAATAAGTCCAATTATTGGACATTTGGAGATTTATTGGATATGTGACAGCCACATCTAATGGACGCAAAAAAGAGTGGAATTTATCGTGCTATTAGATATCTGTAGGATGTTTATAGAAGTTTAATGGATTATTTTTAAATATTTATAGATGTCGTAGGGATGGAAGTGGCTATGTTGGATGAGAACTATTTCTAGCGAATCTCTATGAAATTAAAAGGGAGTATTTTAATAATAAAATAATAATAAAATTGCAGGAAAAATGTACCTACATCACCTGCCTCGCTGGGGGCGAAAGAACCCCTTGTCAGAGTAAATTGAAGAGTTCTTTTGAAACATATATGTTTCAAAGGAACTCTTCATTTTATCAAAACCTTTTAAAACAAATAATGGAACCATTAATCTGTGATAATTTAAAACAAAGTTATCGATATTTAAAATTTTTACCGCCCCCCCCCCCCAAAAAAAAAAAAAAAAAAAAAAAAAGTGTTCTGTAGAACAAAAAAAATGACCACCTTTGGATATTTAGTGTCACCCTTCTGAGATGAAAATTGTTTGCATTTATGATGGGAAAATAATTTTCATAACTTATTTGTACTGCGTGAATTTGTATAGAAAAATATGGAAGAAAATTTTGTGGCAGCCACAATATACTAGCTATGGGCGGTTTCATATTTGTAGCCTATATTGAATTTTATTGATAATTCTAACAATGGTAGATTTACGATAACCTGACTAATAAAATTCAAGGTAGGTTATATAATACAAACCAATAATACATATTACACCTTCACCCTAAATCTAAATAATAATTATGACTAATTTTTAAGGAGTAATTTTAATTACGACTAATCAGCAGTAAACTGCGAGTACAAAAACTAAATCTGGTACATCTACAGACCAAACTCTAAAATTAAAACACCTGCAGTAATTATATATCTAACAGTAATTATGTTTCTTGAATTGTTAAATAATTATTCTTGAGTTTAAAGTTATAGATTTTATTTATAAAGAAAAATGATTAAATTTTAAAATATGAAACAAAAGTAATAAAACAAGCATTTTTACACATTTTTTTTTCATTGAAAGTTACTTTTGAAAGTGTATAAGAGTGGATGGATGATGGAATATATTCTTTAAGTGACTAAATTATATACGCCTCTCCTATGTTTATTTTTGAAGTTAGATATACTTTCCTTAATAAATTCACCTATAGAATAGAATCTGCTAATTCCAAACAAGAGAGAGAATTTATTATTGCCAACAAGAAAAGAGTTTTACAATTTGTACATATCTGGGCTACGATCATTCGATCTGCCTTCTTTGAGGACGCTAGCATATCAGCATTTCTCCAAGTAAGTTGAAAATATTTTTTGTTTGTTAACTATTTTTTCCTTTTTGCAAATGATCTAAATAGTGGAATTATATATATAATGTTAGTGGAATATTACAGTTGAGGCTGATTAACTAATGTTAAAATTAGAGATATTTAGAGAGAAATTATAGGGTGGTATTGAAACGCTGTAATACTTAATACAATTAATATATATTGTAACCAAAACTAAATGCAAAACTGGTGTACAAACGATAAATAGACAATAAGACTTCTTCACACACCATAAATTTTAAGCCAGCACAACCGGTTTCGAAAGGACGTAGCCTTCCTTCATCAGGTGCAAAAAAAAAAAAAAAAAAAAAAAACACCTGATGAAGGAAGGCTACGTCCTTTCGAAACCGGTTGTGCTGGCTTAAAATTTATGGTGTGTGAAGAAGTATTATTGTCTATTTATATATTGTAACTGTTTTCAAAAATATGTAGGTAGGTGCTCCCGTGATTGACATCTATCCCAAAATAATTAATAAATAAGAAAAATAATAAAACCATATTTTACATATAAGAATTTTAACATTTTATGTCAAACACTGGAGCATAGGGTGCTAATAACTGGTAAAATGAATAACTAGCAGTGTCAAACACTGGAACATAGTGGGGCAATTACTGATAAAATTAAAAACTGGCAGTGTCAATTACTGGAACATTGATTGGGTGTCAAATAAAAATTCATAAAAAAAATAATTGTTATCAAATGTATATATTTTAACATATATGTAGTTCTGAATGTCTTTCATACCATAGGTACTAACTTAAAATTTCTAAAAATATTTTCTGATGCCTAGAACATTAAAAACATCAGAGATTGCTCTAAAAGTGTCAATTACTGGTGCACTTACCCTAAATCCTTTATTACGACAGCATTAAACCAGGGTCAAATAAAATGTACTTTATTTTATTACAAATATTTTTGCTATTCATTGTTGTTTAAATTCTTGATAACTTAAATATGTTTGAATTAAGTATGATCAACTTACCTGATAAAATAATTATTCATCATTTGATGATATCTTAATAAATATGTTGACTATTGAAACAGAAAAGTACCAAAACATTATTAGCCAAAATATTTTACAAAAGTGGAAACTTTCTGTTCTACAAGGTTTTATTATATAGTTACAATACACGACAGATATTTTAGAGAGGGAAGGGACCTCTCGAGGGATAGTAACTTTATTTTATATACACTTTGAAGCGGAAAAAAATAAATAAAGCCCTAAAATTTTGTAAATGGAAATTCCTTCCAAATAAAAGTTTAACCTCTTCGCTCCAGAGGTCCACATATGCGAACCTCTGTTCCTTGCTTTATAAAATCTAAACTATTTAATATTTTTACATTTGGATTAGACTAATAAAAAGCTGAATAAATTGGCTTTAAAATTATTTCAGTATATCTGTACTGATAAGTATAAAGGATTTAAGTCCAAAAATGTCGATTTTGAGTTAAGTACATAGTCACACGCAGAAAAAAATTCTCTATCGATTGGTATAAAATATTTAAATCCATGTCATTTAGTCTTTGAGAAATTCCATTGGGAAAAAAAGATTCAAGTCAGAAGTTTAGCATTAATCTTTAGCATAAAATATTTAATTTAATTTTTTACCTTTATTAAATGAAGATTGACAATCACTAAATGCTATAAAGGGTATAAATCAACCTAAACCCTTTTCCCTAATCGATTCTTCTGATTAGTTTTTAGTTGGTTTAACTTTATTTTTCGTCTCCTGAAAAATCAAGAATATGGACTTAAATCCTTTATACTTATCAGTACAGATATAGCAGCATACACCAAGTTAATTTCTCAAAATATAATGTTATTTTGTCTAGTTTTGGAAAATGACTTCAATAGGGCGTGGTCGAAAAAAGACACTTTCCAGAATAAAAAGAAAAGTAATATTGATTTATTTATTTACGGGCATCAGATTTTAAATTGTGTTACGGTTAGGAAAATTTATGTAACTTAATAATTTAGAGTTTAGTTGTTTAAAGCCATACATTTGTATCGTACATTACTAACCTCCTAAGTTATCAATGTAAGAAAATTATACTTTTATGTACAATGTCAACGTATATGTCTAAAAGCCTTCAAGTGTAACTTATTTTGTTATTATAGCTTCAGTTCCGAAGAGGTTAAATCGAAGTAGGGAGAAAAAAATTAAATAAGAAAGAAATTTAAATAAGATGTTTGTCATTGAGCATTATATCTGTAAAGATAAGCTCTGCAAATATATCTGAGGTAATAAATCATGTCTAATGATTGTTTCTGTTTGAATCTGTAAGTTTATTTTCTGTACTTTGTTTTATTTTACAGGAGCTTCATGAGGCAGTTTTAGAAGACTGCAAACGTTATGGGTTACACGAAGAACTTTCTGTGATAACTCAACTACTCGAAACAAAGCAAAAGTTGGTATTATGTTTAATTTTTTTTTTTTTTGCAAATAATTCCCCTATTAGCGTAGCGTTTTCAAAACTATTGGGGTGTTCGATAAATGTCTTTTTTTTTTTCCCACGTTTTTCAAAGTGAATTTATTTATATTAACAACAAACATTAATCAATGATATATTGACCATTTTGTTGGATGACCTTTTGCCATCTTTCGGTAAGTTGAAAAATTCCACGTTCGAAGAAGCCTTGGATTTTAGAAGCGAAGGTGATAAAAAATGACATTATTTATCGAACAACCCAATAATATGTAAATAAATACCGATTGTAATTCAGAAAATGTTTAAATTATGTATCAGATTTAATCAGATTTATTTTTCAAGTAGTTAACTTTAACCCAGTAGCAGTTGATATTTTAAAATGAACATATTTACAAACTTTTAAGTGTTTAATTCCCATACCATTTTAAATTATTTAACATCTTTATACATAACATAACAAAATATTAGGTCATTTTCATTTGTAATCACTAATTATAAAAGAATTTTACAAATGATAATGTTGCATTTCCGCAACAGTCTGTATTTCTTTAGAAAAAAAGTAATCTTTTTTTTTTTTTTTTTTTTTCTTAATTGCTTTTAAATTATTTTGTTATAGGCATAAATTTTGGTTTATGAAAATGCTAAGATAGGTTTCGTAAGTAATAAGTTTTTTTTTTGTGTGTGTTGTTGTTGCTCATTCCCCAAAATCAGACCGAAGGTCAGACGAAATCCAAGAGATCGTGGGTTCTCAAAAAGTCCTAAATGAGAAGAGGCGCAGGAAAAATGTTTGAAAATGTTTGATTTTCACTTTCTGTTATTGGCTGCATTTACACTATGGGGACATTCACACAACTTTTCGCCCAAACAGCTCAGAATTTCGCTCTAAAAATATCTCATTGCTGTGACATAAAATGCATTAAATACTAAAATAAATAATAATAAAATAAAGTTTACAAACAGCATTACAAAAAAAAAAAAAAAAAAAAATCATTTTGAAAAAAATAGAAAGTTTAAGTACAGCATCCACTATATAATTAAAACAAAATACGAAAATAGACGTCTAAGGATAGCATTGAAATAAGAAATGAAAAAAATAAAAAATAATAAAAATAAAGAGAGATTAACCTAATCTACGCTCCGAAAATGTAAATAAAAGTGAAACATTCCAAATAGGGAAGCAAATTGATTGTTCTCAGAGGACTTTTTAAGGAATGTCAATCTTAGGTGTTCAGTGAGATCAATTTTTATTTTCAATAACGGGATATCTAAACCTAGAAATTAATTCAAGAAAAATATTTACATTCAATTCAAGAACTATTTATTTTTAATTTGGGATAATTCGTTGATTTCAATAAGATAGGAAGAAGGCTGGGTTTTTGGGATGCCCTGAAGAGCTTTTTGGAAGAGCTTTTGGGCAATTTTGGAATTATGCTTCCCACTTCTTTTCCAGGAAAGAAGGACAATCTGA
The DNA here is from genome assembly GCA_963930645.1 of Salticus scenicus. Classification (NCBI taxonomy): domain Eukaryota; kingdom Metazoa; phylum Arthropoda; class Arachnida; order Araneae; family Salticidae; genus Salticus; species Salticus scenicus. Next base: position 15,422,560 of record OZ005661.1, read on the forward strand.
AAAAACTGGAAGGGTGATCCCTCAGAGAAACATAATCGCATCTTTTCGGTACTGCAAAATTTTCCTCGCCGAGAGCTTAGTATTGCTTAGTCTCTCATTTCTCAGAACATTTGACACATATCGCGTCCATTCTACAGTTTTAATCGTGACTGTGAAACTGTTGACACTATATAAGCCTTTTATCTTACGAGAAAGGTTCCTGTAACTCTTGCATTGAAATTTGAAATAAATATGAAGGTAGAATTTTTTTTTAGAATCGCTATTGACCAGACGAATTTGGAAGTACGTCGAAATTGAAAATAGCACATTTAACATCTAGAGAGCTAGTGTCTAACAGAATTATCTCTCTGATACACACAGGCTAGGTCCCCTTAGAAAGACCCCTGAGGAGTGTACTCCCCTCAGGTCTAAGACCCCACTGCAGTCAATCGGCTTTAATCCCCACAACCCAACCCAAAGGATTTCAACGGATAATCACCTTAATAAGGGATAGAGTACTTTTCATACAATAAGACAGATATATTTCCAATTCTTCTATCTTGAAAATACTTATTCTATAATTTTTTTAGGATTCGGATGTGATTAAAAAAAAAATTCCCGCGAAGGCTACAATAAAATTGCATTGATTCAAAGCCTTACTAAGGTTTTTAGTTACCATCATATTATTACCGCATTTGACAGAAATAAATCGACCAATAACGGGTGATACAATTTTTAGAGTTTCTATTAAATTAAGAAATCTAAGCCTGTGGAACAAAATCATCCAGAAAAACTTTTTTTTTCCCAAAAAATTAAAGTTATTACTGGTAAAAAACAAAAGTTTTAGATAATTTTGCAAGTTTATGTTTAAGATTACTGTTAATAATTTTGCATTTACAGTCAATCTGATAAAAGAAAAGGTTAAAATCATCAATTAACTGAAAATCATCAATTAACTAGAGGATGTATAAGCTGAAATGCTTATACATCCGTATAAGCATTTAGTGTTATCAGTTCTCTTTCAGTCCATATTGTCGACAACTTCATTGCTAGCTGTAAATTCCGAAAACAGCAGATTTTACTAATATAGATTTTCTTTCTGTGACGAGTCTTAAATTATCATGTTGTATCGGAGCAACTTCAGAACCCAGAATGGAAACCGTAGTATTCATATTTCTATTATATCCATTATCACCGAATATATTATACTCCATATGCGCTATCTGAACTTGAATAATCTTCAAAAAATTACCAGCTTTCTAAACTTTCAGCCAGACTATTAGTAACCTCCAGAAATCAGAACATCGGAGCATGGCTGCTCAGCCACAGAGTAAATTTGTATATTTTCTCTGTGCAAAATTTCTGTTTATTTCCCTTTATTTACAGACATGTGTGGTTGGTTATACATATTGTTATTGAATTGGTTTACTTAAATGTGTTTTGTAAATGATCATAAGTTTAAATTTTTAAAACTTTCATTTTACAGATTCGATTGTGAGGTACTGGGAGTCCCTCATCGGTGGAAAGTTGGTCCATATGGACAGATTCGTCTACTTTCAGCCAGTGAATCTCAAGACGATGAAAGAATAGAATTTAGACGCTGTATCAAATCCACTGATGAAGGTTATTATCGATTTATTTTCTATACATTTTACACTTTTTTTTTTTCTTTTTTTTTTAATATCAATAAACAAAACAAATTAGAATAATCGATCCCACTTAAATTTTAACATTCATTGTACGGTGGTAGACTGTGTAGAATTGAATGAGTTTCCATAATACATTTTATTGAATATTTAGAAAATATTTTGCGAATAATCCTGGAGCTATATAAGTTTAAAAAATGTCTTACCTTATATATTTCAGTGAAGATTCTGTCCGGAAGACAAAATGGGGTTACCAGAAATGTTTAGGGACCAAGCTCAGACAAGTATCGTGAACTTAAAAGAAAAAAAAAAAAAAAAAACTGTAGGTGATCGAATAAATTAATTTTCAGCTGTTTTTTTTTTTTTTTTTTTTTTTTTTTTTTTTTTAAGTGGGAGATCAATAGAAATTCTCATTCGATCCCTAATATCTTTCTGAATTTTTACTGTATTTGACTTTTTTAAGAGTTTCACTATACATTTGTCTATTAAATTATGCAAATTAAATTTTGTTAACACTTACACATGCGCAATTATATATATATATATATATATATATATATATATTAGCAATAATAGTATCGTATATCATCGGATAATTGATGCTTTTATATTCCGATTGCAGTATCTTAATTCTGGTTTAATATGCCAAGTTTTTTAAAAATCACATTACACTGGTCTGAAAACATATCTCCCAGAATAGAAGTGCTTTTCTCCAACAAATTAACCCCTTAACTTCCCCGGGAGTATATATACGTCTTGCCAAAGTACATATCCTTGTGTTACGCTGCCACCAGTGAATCTAGTCTCACGGCTTTGGAATGCAATTAAATGACCATGACAGTGTTTTGGACGGATTTACTTATTTCGGAGAAAATGGTGAGTGGAAGGAATCAGAAAGGGAATGTTTCTGGAACAGTGAACGCATAACTACTCGCACCTGTGTGAAAAATGGGGGCACTTGAAGCGAATCTCATAATTTTTCATCGGCGGGTAAAGGGTTAATATAGATAATTAAAATATGTATCATAATCAAGCTACCGTTATACAATTCATTTCAGCTTTTTTTATATTTCTAAACAGGGCGATCGGAATTTTTTTTTCTTTAATTTGTCAGCATTCCTCTTTTAGTCGACAGAACAAATCTTTTGCTGGAATATATGTAGTATAAAATGTTCTTTACACACCAAATTTCGAACAGAATAACTCAAGTATTCTTTTAGATATTTGACATATCTATTAAATTCCAAATATTTCTAAGAGTTTTTTTTTAACTATGAAATTTTTATTGTGTATTGTTAAATGAAATTTATTTTTCATTTAAATGTACTTTACCACATAAGAAATTAATTCTATGAAATACAAAAACTAAATTATACAATTATATTGTGATTTGCAATAATGCCACCAGAAAAGTCAGTTCCATTTGAAAGAAATTTGAAGTAATGACATCTATTCTTAAGCGAATATCTCTGATGTCTGAGAACTGAAAGTATTATTTATTTTGAAAGCAGTCTTTCTTTTCTCTTTTTAAGCATTAGCTTAGGTTTTTCTAATGTTAATGTGGCTTTCGAAAAGGAATAGGGCCTATTCAATTTGATAGTTTTGAATGCTAGCACTAAATTTTACTGCGTTTCAGAGAAAAGTTTAAAATTTACTTATTTTCGATTTTTGCTTTAGTTACAGAGATCTAATAGAATATACTTTCTCTCCTCCGTTCTCACCAAATTATTGTAATTTACAAAGTGTTTTACAGAAACAGCTTTATATAAATGCTTATTTACTTCATTGGTATTTTAGTTTTTTCTTTCTAATTGTCTAGGTTAAAAAAAAAAAAAAAAAAAAAAAAAAAAACTTTCATACTTTTAATTTTTATTTTATAAAAATTGATTTGCTATAGACTTTTTTTTTTTTTAAGTTCACGTAAGGTAATTTTGTAAATGCAGTTTGACGTTTCCATGTATAATTTTGCCAATATATATATATATATATATATATATATTTTTAGCCAAAAAAAAAAAAAAAACTATTAAATTTTATACATTTTTAGTTGTTTTCCGGGTGTACTGTGCTGATCACACCTATACGACGATCAAAACTCCAGTCGGTGCAACAGCTGAAGCCATCAAACGCAGTGCTGCTGAAAAATTAGGCTTTAAAGATGAACTTTTACTTGTTGAAGTGAAATCTACATCTGAACGTGTCATCTTCAAAGACTCCGAAGTCAGTGTCCCCAGCGGCCTCAGTGTTAATGGCAGGATTTTCCTAACTCCAGCGAATCAAATAGATCTCCTAACGCCACTGCCTGAACAAGACGGTCCCTCGGACGGAACGGGAGTTATCTTGGAATCACTAAATTCCTTAGATATCGCTTATAATATGACCCTGTACGAGTGGGATCTCTTTGCCTGTGTTCATGAGGTAAGAGATACATTTTCACTGTTTTATTAAGATTTATTGCAGCAGATGTCTATTTAGGTTTTAATTTTTAAGACCAATTTCAGTTTAAAAAAAAAAATAATAATAATAAAATAAATAAATGGGGGGGGGGGGGGAGGACAGTTATAAAATCTTCCATATTAGGAATTAGCTATTTTATGTTTTAATATACAATTGTTTCAACTATGTATAAGCAGTAAAATGCAATTGTGTGTGTGTATATATATATATATATATATATATATTTTTTTTTTTTTAAGAAAAAAAAAAAAAAAAAACACCCTGTATTTAAAAGTGACAGAAAGTTGTTTTAAATTGAATAAGAAAAATGGAAAGTTTCAGATTTTTTGAAATATGTTTTTAAGCTGTTCTAATTTATTAAACTGTTATATAAAAAAAATAAAAAAAGATTATTTTAATACTATTTACAATCAATAATTCTTTCTCATCGTACTATAATAACGAAAAAAGGAAAAGGAGTGGTTTAAATGTTATTCAAGATCTATGAAAAGTCCACTACAGCAAACAGAGAAGGAAATAGGTAACACGCGATAAGTGGACGCCCCATCATTGCATGATGAAGATGACTTCATCTCCAATAAAATTGAGACGTAGATGTTAGAAGTAGATTGAGGCGACAATATAGAGCGGTAATGCTTTAAAATTCGATGTATAATTTGGTTAAGCAATATATGAGGAAAGTATGATTCAATTAGTTATAGTAAAGTATTTTGAGCATGAGAACTATTTGAAATTTTTGCTAGCTAAAAGTTTCGGAACATTGAACTGCAGTAAAAGTCTGATTCATTTCTAGGGAGAATTTCTGATCAAGGCTTAAAATTAAAATATTTTTAAAAAAACTGAGGCATCTCTGATTGGATAAGAAGCAAATTAAACAATTGTTCAAAAGTTTTTTTTTTTTTTTTTTTTTTGGGGGGGGGCGGGGGAGGAGGGGTTAAGCAATATATAAGGAAAATATGATTCAATTAGTTATAGTAAAGTATTTTGAGTGTGAGAACTATTTGGAATTTTTGCTAGTTAAAATTTTCGGAACATTGAACTGCAGTAAAAGTCTGATTTATTTCTAGAGGGAATTTCTGATCAAGGCTTAAAATTAAAATATTTGGAAAAGAAACCGAGGCATCTCTGATTGGATAGAAGCAAATTCAACAAAAGTTCAAACTTTTTTTCTTCTTTTTCTTTTTCAATTGTACCACAAAAACAGCATAGTCCAAGAGAAAGCCCATCTAAATGTTCTATGAGTATCTGAGAAGTAGATAATTCCCCTGGAACAACAAAATATCCATTTGTAGCTACAGGTTTTTTTTGCTTTCTCTTACCCATAAGGTAGAGAAAGTATTGTTTTTGGGTCAAATTTTCGAACGCGAGATTTTGTTATATTTACACGTTTTGAGGTCCCCTGAACACGAAATTCATGTTTTAGCAAATGGTCTGTGTGTGTGTGTGTGTCTGTTATCAGCATATCTCAAACAAATTATGGCAGAAAGTTCAATCTTGGTATTTTAAATGTGTATCATATAGGGATGCTACAGTAAGCTTTTCGTTAAGATCAAGCAAATGGTTCGTGTACAGGGACAATCAAGAGAATTCTAATACATTACGTCTATGGGGGAAATTGCAAGAAAGTAGAGTTTAACATCTATAGACTGTACTAAACCAAATCAAACAAATATATATATTTTGTAATAGAGATAGTTAACTGGGAAAAAAAAAAAATGTGTATGTAAGAGCCTCGCCTTCCCACCTGGCCCCTCGAGGGGAGTAAATTTTCATGATGGGTATCTTTCAAAAGAGCTCGCAAATACCTTTAAAACGAATGGTTGAACCATCGATCTGCGATAATTTAAAACAAAGTTTTCGATTTTTTTTTACTTGTAACGAAAAAAAAAAAAAAAAAAACTTAGAAAAAAAATCGTACTTTTTTTTTTTTTTTTTTCAATTTCGAAAATAAAATGGACTTTTTTTGGATATTTGGTGTTATACTACTTCTCTAATATGGAAGTCGTCTGCCTTATCATAAAAGATAATTTTTTTAAACAATAATTTTAATAAATTATTTTTTAAAAAGAGAATTATTTTTTTAATAACCGAATTAAATTCTATATAAATGTAGGTGCATTAATGAAACGGGGGGTTGAGGGGGGCGGTAGTCCCCCTCACACAGAACTAATTATCATATAAATCTCTTCAGAAGCTTAATATGAATTGTTTAACATCGGTTTACATATTTTTTTTCCACCAGTTTATTAACAACATCGATACATTGGATGGGTAATCCCTGCCATTCTGTAAATTAAGTGTTGGTTTAAATTTTTTCCTTTGTCAGTTTATCTAAAATGATACCTTTTAATACTCGCTCGTGTATCACTTTCAGAAAAAATGACTCAGGTACTAATCATCAGGATTGATCAGTAGCGATATACTTTCTTCTAAAATTGTTTTTCGATAGTAAACTTTACCACATTTTTCTATTAAAAGTATAAATTATTGTCGGTCATGTATCGGAAAAAAAAAAGGGGGGGGGGGTTGTCTGTATTTCTAATATATGCTTTATTCGTCGTTTTTCTGGACAGTTTCATGGGTTCTTCGCTTTTCCTGTCTAAAATTTCTTGCGTCAATAACATTTTCCATATAATCTTCAGATATCATACTTACATTTTCAATAAAACTAAAGGCATTATTACCGTTAACTTGTCGGAACTACCTGTTGGAACAATGTTTCTTGTTTGTATGTTTATCTGTACATATAGATCGCTATAGTGATCACAAATATTATCAAAATAAAAGGCATTAAGCACTATGTCTAGTTACTATAAAGGAGATAGGACAATGGGAAATAAACCCATTGTTATTTTCTTTATTCATGACAAATTAATTTTACATCATTAATCATTCCTAAAAATCTATTAGGTCTTTGAACAAATTCGTGTGGTTTTTTATTGCTTCATTCTTCATTCCATAAAAATGCATCAAATCAAATGACAATTTTTAATCAAAATACTCTCCATTACTTTCTTCACCCTTTTTTCATTTTTCGGGTAACAAATGTATACCACGGCTATAGAAGCTCTCATCTTTGGAGGCAATAAAATGATCAGCGTCCGCACGAACTTTTGCAACGACCTAATACATTTTTGTGACATGGTGTCTTTACTCCGTGGACAGAAATAAATAAACAAATAAAAAGTATTTATTTCAAAATAATAAATTTGGAGATAATTCTAATAGAAATTAAAATTTAACAAGTCGTTTTTTATTTAGCATTCAACGATATAACTGATGTAAAAAATGTAGAATTATTGAAACCTCAAAATCAAATAAAACATTCTTATTTGAAATTAATTCCGTTCTTATTTTCAAAAGTCTTTAAATAATTCAGACATACATATTTTAAATTTTAAAGATAAAATAAAAAACGAGCTTATCAAAACACTTAAAAATTCTCTTTAAACAGTTTTACATATAACTAGTAGATGGCAGCACTATCTAAAGCTTCTATTTATAGCAACCACGAAGTTAACAACCATGATTTATAATATTTATATAGTCATTAATCATGAATGTCATTCATTGTATTTCATTTAAGTATATATATATATATATATATATATATATATATATATTAAGGTAATTTCATACTTTCATGATTAATTTATTATATATTTCACTAATTATTGAATTAAGGGTTGAGGTTATTTATTTTTATTTTTTTTTTGTATTATCGCATATTCTTACAAATTTTTATTGCATATCTTGTAATAATAAAAATTAAAAAATAAATAAATAAATAAATAAAATTTTATTTTTTTCTTTGATTTTTAAAGACTCCATTGGTACTAAATGAGGAATATTGTTATTTTCTTTATATTTAGCTTATCTTTAAGCACCTTTAAGCTTTAACTTTAATCACTATTGAAACTAAATCGATGCTAGTGTAACAATAGTGTTTTATTTTTAAAATATGACTTGTAAAAAAAAAAAAAAATCCTGCTTATTTTATTGAAATGAATGCTTTCTTTCTAAGTGACCGTAAATTTATCTCTTAGGAATGATATTTCATAAAAACGTTTATGTATTAAATATAGATGGCAGCACTATACAATTGCAACATCTTTGAATGTGTTAATAATAATAATAATAATAGAAGTTATTTATTTATTTTCTAGCCCTTTAAATTAAAATATATATATATATATATTAAAGAATTGACCAAAAAAAAAAAAAAAAAAAAAAAAAATCTAAAATTAATGGCATTTGATTATTATTATTTTTTTTTTTTTAAAAAAACAATCTTACCTTAATTAAAATCGTCAAAATTTAAAAATAAAATTTGTAATTGGAATTTGCATAGAGAAAATTATTGGAAATGAAATGTCTTCTGTGTGATGAAAATTTTATTCTTGTAATTACTTAATTTACATTCTTTCACGGGATAAGGGCGGAGGATAAAGAAATATGATGAGTTTAATCCGTTTAGTATACTGCTATACTGCATAAAATTTAAGAACAATAACAATGCACTTTTTTTTTTCCCCCATCCGTCATCCCTAATAGTATTAAAAGATTAATGATTAATTTAAAATTTATGTAATTTAATAATGAAAAGTAGTCAATTCAAAAGAAACGCACCTGTGAGCCATACTTATTATGTCAGAATATACAAAAATATAAATTTTGCTAAGTTCATTTTCTTTTTTAGAAATTTATAAGGAATAAATTATAGAAACATATTTAATTTATATTGTTGAAGCAATTTCAGTGCGAAAAAAAAAAAAAAAGTATTTGATAAACAATATTGTAAATATTTTAAGTACTAAACTTTAAGTCTAAAAATGTTTAATAGCAGATTATTTGCCGAATATACACGCTTCAGATAATTGCACTCCATGTATCTAGATTGCTTGCCGAAATTAACACCCATTAAATTTTGGTTTTGGGGGTGGTGTTGGAGTATGGGTTAAACCTGTTGGCAACATGATTGTTCTAGAATTGGATGGGATCCTTTTGAGGGAAGTTATTTTTAGTACGAAGGACTATTAGTTTCAGTCTTCGGATGAAACGTGGTCGCTAGTTTTACGATGGTTGGACATTTATCGAAATCGAAAATTTATCGAAAATATAAATGAATAATTTGAATGTTATAATTTGGAAAAAATAAATAAAAATTAATAGTCATCCGTACTAAACTAAATTCTGCTTTCGCCAGAATTTCCTCAAAATCTTTTCTTTTTTTTAAAAAAAAGAGAAAAAGAAAGAAATTTAATAATAATCAGTATTGAAAAAGTTGAAGAAGACTTTTTTTAGACAAAAATACATAATTTATTTTAATTTTTAATTGTTGCCGAAAAAGCTTACAAGTTCATTTTCCATTTTTTTTTTTTTTTTTTTTTTTTTTTTTTTTTTTTAATGAAAAGTAATTCACGCATAAATATTAAAATTAATATAAAATTTTATGAAAAATTAACGTCATTAAAGCTCTAAAGTTTTTTTTTTTTTTGACCAGCCATGAACTTACACTAATTTTAGAGAAAACCTCGGATACTCTGTTAGGTTAAGACGACTAGTTTACCGGGGTTCGAACCCGGCACCTCCTGTCTACAGCTTATACAGAACATTTTGGTCAATGATAGGACGACCGCATCTCAAAATCATCTCTAACGGTTTTCTTGATATTTTACATTATTGCTCTTTTAAATAAACTTCGTTTTATAGAATTTCCTTTTCTTATATCTTATTAATAAAAGCGAAATCGTTCTGCCTTTCCCTCTGTCAGCTGTCTACAGAAAAATCTACTGCACTTGCAGACATGACATTTGGCGCCAGATAATTTGTAACGTCTCCGTGTGCACCTCGAAACCGGATTTTCAAATTTTTAATTGGGAAGAAAGGTATTAATTAAAATAAATTAACGTATTTAGCTCTCTTAAATTTGTCGACATTTTTCTTTGCGTTGTAATTTCAGCCTGTTGCCAATAAAATAAAACGCTTACAACTTTTTATTTAATTTATTTTTACTTTCTTTTACCCATAGGGTCGAGAAAGTATTGTTTTAGGGTCAAATTTCTTAACGTAAGCTTTTGTTATATTTACATGTTCTGAGGTTTCCTAAATACGAAAATCATGTTTTTAGCAAATGGTCTGTGTGTCTGTTATCAGCATATCTCAAGAACAAATAGTAGCAGAAATTCCAAACTCGGAATTCTAAATGTGTATCATATAGGGATGCAGTAGTAAGCTTTGCGTTGAGATGAAGCAATGGTTCGTCTACAGGGACACTCAAATGTATTCAAATACATTTCGTCTAGGGGGGAAATTGCTGGTAAGTAGAGTTTAACAGCTATAGACTGCACTAAACCAAATGAAACGAATATATAATTTGTGTAATAGAGATAGTCAACTGGGAAAAAAAAATTGTGTATGTAGGAGCCTCCCCCCCCCCCCCTCGAGATGAGTAAATTTTCATGATGGGTATATTTCAAAAGAGCTCGCTAATACCTATAAAACGAATGGTTGACCCATCGATCTTCAATAATTTAAAATAAAGTTATCGATTTTTTTTCATTTTTAACCAAAATATTTTTTTTTTTTTTTTTTTTAAATGTAATAATTGAGAGTAAATTCAACTTTTTTTTTTTTTAATATTTAGTGTCATACTACTTCTCTAATATGGAAATCGTGTGCATTATCATGGAAGATAATATTTTTAAATAATAATTTTAATAAGTTATTTTTAGTGAGTGAATTTGTATAGGAAAACATAGAAGAATGTCGTGTGGTGGCCACAACACACTAGTTATTTGTTGTTAGTGGATGCGCTTTACTAATAATTAACCATTTCCAGGAAAGCTGTTTGGGAATTGAAATAAATCCCTCATAGAGATGTGGTAATTAATGTATGTTTGAAGCTAAATATTCAGCGCTTGTTTTTTTATATTAATGAAACGGGGGGTTGAGGGGGGCGGTAGCCCCCCTCACATAGAACTAATTATCATATAAAATTCTTCCTAAGCCTAATTTGAATTGTTTAACATATGTTTACATAACAGTACTCGTTATTTTACCTCTTAATCCCCAACCAGTTTTTATAGTATTAAATTTCAGGGTAAGAGAAAGTATTTTGGGTGGCACACCAGATTATTTCTAACAAAAAAAAAAAAAAAAAAAAAAAAGATTGATTATAAAAAGTGAGAAAAACCATACTATTAATGCATGACTGGGTAGTAATTACGTATATCATATCTTGAGTATTATATTACATTTTTTAGGAACTATACGAACACACTTTGAATATTAATTATATATATTGTGTATCTTTAATAATAAGCATACGATTTATGTCCATACAGGTAGTTGTTTAACAACATTAAAAATCTTTAATATTCGTCTGATTTGATGCTTGTCTATGAGTATTAAAAATTCTACTGTAAATCAATTGATTCTTTGATCAGTATTCTTCGATCTTTCCTGCGTTTCTTTCTAGAAAAAATACATCTTATTTAGAATGGAAAATAATGACAGGTCGAAAAAATTTCTGAATTTTAGTAAAGTGGAGAAGACGTATTACCGATATTAGCGGCGTATAAGTGAAGAATTTTTGCATTAAAATGAATAGGAATGAATCGGGGCTTCACTAAAAGGACGTATAAATGTAAAAGACGTATAAACAGTGCTTTACTGTACTTAAAATAAATAAATAAATAAATAAATAAATAAAAGGTATAACAATTTAACGGTTGTTAATTTTCTGAATGATGAAGTTTTTTTTTTTTTTTTTTTTTTTTTTTTTAAGAGCAATTTTTAAAGGTATAAGCAATAGAACATATACACATCACCTCATCATACTATGTAATTAATGAGAATTAGTACTTACTGGTCAATATAAAACGTCAAGAAAAAATATAAACGTGTATATATTTTTTTTTTTTTTTTGTCATTTTATATTTTCCTAGGACTGATGGCAGGTTTTAGAAACGATTTACAAGTTAATGATAACGCAGGTGAAGATTATGAAAAACATCAGTCATAAATAGCTACACACTATAAAACCGTTTTGAATATAAACGGTATCATAAAACCGTCTTGTGTCATGGAGTGAGTACATGCGTTCGATCCAGGAGAATAATTAGAGACGACATCTGCAGGGGGTTAAGAGGGATGAGACCGATATATTAGTTTGGTCAAAAATGAAAATTTATTTAATTTTGAAGTATTTGGGAGAAAATAGACTTGAGCCCCATAGTCTACCCTTATTTACGCCATTGGTTTGATCCTTATAAGTAAGTACCCTTGTCTTCCTATCATACAATCGATTTTAAACAGTTTTCAATCTAATCGGAATAAATAAAGGGTTAATGTTAAGATGCCACTTATAAAACTTTTAAGTATGGCTCTGAATATACTTTAGAATTTATCAGAGCTTTGATTCTTTTCAAAAGAACTTTGTTGAAATATCCTTATTTTCCAAGAATTTATAAACTTACTACTTCATTTTATTACAAAATAAAATGAAGCATTTTATTGTGAATTTATTCCTTTTTATTGTGCATTTTATTACAAAATGAGCAATAAAAGGCAACAAAATGTACCTATATTTATTACACGCAATTCTATTTTCAAGAGTCTCAAAACATCAGACAAGTGGACTTTTATTATTCTCCATTGTTATATTGGCTGTCTGTGTCTGAAATCTAAACGAAACTTAGAGCTGTTTTCTTTTGCACAAGTTAAATAAAAATAATTTTAAAATTGTTCCTTATTCCTTTTTATGCATTATTACTTTATTCTATAATCAATGGAAGAAAATACTGGATTCACAAAATTTTTTTGACTTCCGGTTTTCGATGGATTTCCACATTTTGAAAAGTACAGAACACGGTTTGATCATTAAAAAAACATCTATGTGTGCGTGTGTGTGACAAGTATCTCAGAAACTAGTACTCAGCATTACATATAAATTAGTACCTATCAAATTTTGGTGGCAATCTCTCAACAAGGAGCGCTACTATGAAGCGATTTTCACAATTTCAGGGAATGCTATATCTCAGATTTTATTGTGTATAGTCAAACAAAACTCAATATGCGAAAAGGCCATTATGAGACATTATGCTGATACCATTTTTTGTGCATATCAGCTGATGGTTGCTTCTGTACTGCAGATTTCCACGAGAAGACGAAGGGTGTCATCTGCTCGGTAAAAATTCGCTTCCTTTGGACGTTTCGTGTAATTCCTCTCTGAGATGAAAACAGTCTGTATTCACAATATAAAAATAAATAGTTTGTACAGCGTGATTTTGTATAGGAAAATATAGAAGAAAGCTTTGTGATGGCAGCAACTAGTCATTCTAGTTTTTTTTTTTTTTTTAAATATACTCTATAACAAAAAAAAAAAAAAAAAAAAGAAAAACGACGCACCAAGAAGTGGAGACAAGAATTGGTAGATGGGGGTGGAATGGGTGGTCCGAATGGGACAAAAATTGGTAGATGTTATGTACACGTGGAGAAAAACAATTGATTACAGTTTCAGAAAATTTGAATGATTTAATCAAGAGAAAGGGCCTCACATAGTAAACAATTCAACAACGCATTGGTCCACTTCTGGTCCTTATGTACGCAGTTAATCGGCTTGGTATTAATTGATAGAGTTGGCAGATGTGCTCCTGTGAAGTATCGTGCTAAATTCTGTCCAATTGTTGCGTTAGCTTGGTAAAATCCCGAGCTGGTTGTAGGACCCTTTTTATGATGCTCCGAACGTCCTCAGTGGAAGAGAGATCCGGGGACTGGGCTCAACCCCATTGAGCCGCCTGTTAAGGATATTTGAAGTCACTGAAGTACCAGTTGCATGTAGGATCGACGATAATGATGAATTGGTGCTTGATTCCATCAAAACCTGTATGTCTGTCAATTTGTGTCCAGTTTGCATTTATCCTTCTTGGTGCGTCACTTTTTTTGTTATAGAGTATATATTTTCATGAGCACTCTAATTTAAAGAGGAAGTAGCGCCAGTCCATTCTTTCTTTGTTGGCTTGAACGTATTAAGGGGACTGGACTGGGTACCTTTGACCTGGTTTATAAAACTATAAAATGGAAAGTATAAAATGTTTGTTTGATGTTTGCATTTGACGAACAAGAATGCAAGTTTTAATCACAACGGTATTTTTGCTCTTAATGTAATAATTTGCATAACTATGGGCTTTCAAAGTTATTCAATACATCTAGAAAATTATGCATTGAAGAAAAGACAGCAGCATGAAATTAAGTGAGAAAAACTCTTCTTTAAGTCAAATTACATTGCTCGGCATGAAAATTGCCTCTGACACCATTTCAGCATATTCTTATGTAAAATGACCTCCTGAATCCGAATAGGATGCCCATTTTGCCCTACCACCTACAGCTTTTAGGAATGGCCCCCTATTTTTATCATTTTTCAGTGATTTTATGGCTATAAATTTTATTTTTAGGATGGAGGATGATTATTTTAACCATAAAATATCTCCTGAGGGGCTACAGAATTAGGAAAATTCTAAAAAAAAAGGGCATTTGCGACAAGGAAAAATTTTTTGGGTAGGATTTGTCACTGAAATTATGCGTTACATATCTTATATTTTTTTAATCTGTTTTTAATGTTATTTTTTAAACTTTATATTATTCTGTTTTTAGACGTTAATAACTATTTAACATTCTTCAAATCAAATTCATGATCATAAAATTATCGAACAGAGAAAGAAATTAATGGAGGGGGAACGGTGGGTGACTGGGCAAAATGTGAGTCATATTCGAATTCAGGAGGTCATTTTACATAAGAATTAGCAAAAATAGTATCTCATCTCGAAAAAAAAAAAAAAAAAAAAACTTTTAGAGCAGTGTAATTAAACTGAACTTTTTAAACTTGTCTATAACAGCAGAAAATGCCTAATTATGCTTATATTCTGTTAATATATTTTTTTGGCGGTAGCGGGTGGCAAAGTGAAAGAAGAAAAAGTAATTCTTAGGGTAAAGCTTTCAGGAAAACTGTAGACTATTTATTCGCGACACTCGGGTGTGTAATGTGTGCCCTTAGCGGAAATCTATAAACCTGTGTCCTTAGCGGAAACGTTATCCCACCCTCGGTGGCGTGCTTTTAGCATACGTGCATTTAGCGGAAATATGTAATAACTTTTAAAATAAATTAATAAATAAAAAAATGAACTCTCAAATTTCCTCCACACTTTACCGACATTTAGCACTGGCTATATTTTGCTTCAGAAGTAACCTGTCGCAAAAATAGGTTACTGTAGAATATCCGTTATTTGATGGAACGGTGATCTGTAACCATATAAAGTTTAATGAATCACAGTACTCCATACGAAAACGTACTTTATTGCCCTTTTATGATTTTAAGTATTTGAAAATATAATTAAGCATTACACTTTTTAAAACAAAAACGAAAAATCATGAGGTACACATTGATTATCAACACTTTCCAACTGTGCGTACTTGTTGTATCATATAACATTCTATGTTCTTTGTCTACATTATCACACAACAGACAGACAGAAAGACAGACATATAGACTAATTGAATTCATAATCATTCTGAAACATTGTTGGAAAGTGTTAAAAATGCTTAAAAAGCAGAAATGCTGCTCTTAATTTCGTATTTGCACCCCTTAATGTATCGAAACATTTTTGCATAGCCCTGGAGGTTAAGCATATTATAGTTTATACAAAACATTTTCTTAGCATCTAAACGATAAATGCGAAATTCTTTATGATTTTTTGATAAAGTTATTTAAATGTGATTTATAAAAATGTCTCCCCTAAAGCGCAATGCATTGACATTTTTTGGATATCCACAAACCAGTGGCATAGGTTCTATTAGAGTCATTTTAAGTGGGGAATATTCAATAATGAGTTTGAATAACACATTATCATTTAAAAAATAAAATAAAATAAAAACTAATATGTTGTGGCCACCACAAGACTTTCTTCTGCATTTTCCTATACAAATTCACTCTGTGCAAATAATTAATTTTCATCTTAGAGAAAACTAACACTAAATATCCAAAGAAAGGCAGTTTTATTGTCTATAAATGACATCTTAAACTAGTATGTTGTGGCCACCACAAGACTTTCTTCTATATTTTCCTATATACATATTCAATCAGTAACAATATAAAAAAAAAAAAAAAAAACGATTTTTTTTTTTTTTTTTTTTTTTTTTGTTAAAAGTAATACATATTCAACCAGTAACAATATTAAAAAAAAAAAAAAAAAAAAAAAAAAATTTTTTTTTTTGGTTAAAAGTAAAAAAAATCGATAACTTTGTTTTAAATTATCACAGATTTATAGTTCAACCATTCGTTTTAAAGGTATTGACGAGATCTTTCGAAAGATACCCATCTTGAAAATTTACCCCCCCCCCCCCCGGGGGGGACTTCTCCCCCAGGGGGGAACCGGTGCCCCCACATGCACAAATTTTTTTTCGTAGTTAACTACTACTATTATCAATAATTCATATTAATTTTACAATCACAAGTTTAAAATAACGCTCATTATGTACATTTATACGAAATTTTGTCCTATATTGCCATGTTAAAAATTTAGAAAAAATGCGATCACAGCGCCACCTGTTGAGATATTGATCCCTAAATGTAATCAGCACCAAATTATGTCTGGGACCAACTAAATACCAAGTTTGGTTGAGTTTTGTTAAAAAAAGAAAAATAAAATAATAATAATACGATTTTTTTTCTAAGTTTTTTTTTGTTAAAAGTAAAAAAAAATCGATAACTTTGTTTTAAATTATCACAGATTTATAGTTCAACCATTCGTTTTAAAGGTATTGATGAGACCTTTCGAAAGATACCCATCTTGAAAATTTACTCCCCTCGAGGGGGGACTTCCCCCCAGGGGGGGTGGCGAGGCTCCTACACGTACAAAAATTTTTTCCCAGTTGACTATCTCTATTATAAATAATTATAGTAAATTTCATAATGATTACTAAAAAATAATTCTCTTTAAGCACATTTATACAAAATTTTGTCCTATATCACTATGTTAAAAATTTAGAAAAAGCGGGATGGCAACGCAACCTGTAAGACAATTTTTACCAAAAGTTGATAGGCACTAATTTATGTCAAGGTGCAACTACATACCAATTTGTATAAAATTCTGTGCAGTAGTTCCTGAGATACAGTTGCCACAAAATTTTGTCACACACACACAGACAGACAGACAGACAGACAGACATTTTCTAAAAATAGTCAAATCGTATTCTACAGCTCTCAAAACGTGTAAATCCATCAAAAACCCGAGGTCGAAAATTTTTACGAATCCAATACTTTCTCTATATTACATATAGAAGAAAGTAAAAATGCACTTTTCTAATAGTTATCTCACATATCGTGTTTCGTACAGTTATATGCCATAGAAGTTCCGATATAGCTTTTCCGTTATCGAGGAAATTTGCAGTATAGCAACGCCATATATTGGCCGATAAGCATCCAAGTTGAATTTGCATAATGTCTCATAATGCTCTTCACATATATCATGTTTTGTTTGATTATACGCAATAGAACCTGAGATATAGCCTCCCCTTAAATTGCGGAAATCACTGTATAGCAGCGCCACCTGTGGTGCAGTTGACACCAAAAGTTGATAGATACTCATTTAGGTTAAGGTGCATAAACATGTAAATTTATATGCAATTCTGAGCAGTAGTTCCGGAGATACAGTTGCCACAAAATTTTCGTCACACACACACACAGACAAACATTTTCTAAAAATAGTCAAATCGTGTTCTAGACCTCTCAAAACGTGTAAATCCGTCGAAAACCGGTAGTCGAAAATTTTTACGAATCCAGCACTTTCTTCTGTTGAATGTAGAAGAAAGTAAAAATAAAAAATTCTTAAAATATTTCCAGACGGTGGAGGCGGAAAAACGGACAGTAGAATAGACAAATACACTAATTCAAATCATATTCACTTGTAAAAAAAAAAAAAAAATAAATAAAAAATAAATAAAAAATAAACGTTTATACGAAAATGCAATTCAGAAAAAGTAATTCAGTAATGAACGAAAATGCAATTCAGCAAATTCCCAATAATAATCCTCAGTGTAACCGAATATTTTTGTGTGACTCTGTAAATCTAATGCTAATCATACTACATTCTATAGAAATCATTCTTTTGTGCATTTAATAACATATTTCAATATCATTAAAATTTGTGCAAAGTTATTAAAATTTGGTTTATAGAAATACCCCTCATAGAACGAAATGCTTTGGAATATTTTCGACTATCCTTGTACATAAAACAATAACAATATTTACTCCATTTTCGACAGAGAACACGCACACCTTCTTATTTCCGCTAAGGGCACGGCTTCTTCTATTCCTCCTCCTTCCCTTTAACCCCATGTCGCTAAGGGCACGTTCCGCTAAGGGCATGGTCGCTAAGGGCACGTCACCCTTTCATAATCTATTTTAATTATAACTATGTGAAATTGAGAAATTTACTTATAATCGATTCATTATTAGGCCTTATTACATTCCTTTTTACATGATTTCTCTCAATTTGATATTAAGAAAATTATATGGTACTCACTTCACAGAATAAATAACAAAAATGAAATAAATTATCTAAAAATAATAATAATAATAATAAAATATGCTTACTAATATGATGCTTTATACCATTATCTCCTAACGATAAAATATTTAGTTATAATAATTCTTTATAGTTATAAAGTTTTCAATTAAAAACATTTTTCATAAAAAAAAAAAAAAAAAAAAATCAATATTTTAAAATTGTTGATAAAGAAGATATTTTTCAGTTTTAGCTAAATTATATTTCGGATAAATATCAAAATTTCTTTTTTTTTTTTTTAATTTTATACCGCAAACTGGAAATAAACTCGTTATTAACTTTTAAAAAAATACCAGAAAAGCACTTTAACAGCAAGTAATCAATATATATACTTTTAGGAAAGGTAAGTGCATTTTATCTTGGATAAAAACATCACAGAAAGTGATAAAAATATATTAAATTTTTGTAATTTAACTTTATTTTATTTATTTATTTTATTTTTTCTTTTGTGAGGAGGGATAGAAAGGGAGTACATTTCCGCTTTCGTTGAATCGATTGCAAAGTGAAATGTGGATTATTTTTACTTAATATTTGTTTTTATTCTTAGTTAATTAGTGAATTATTTTAAAGTATATATTTTTAAAAGTTTAGGTACATTAAATGTAATTATACAATTCCATATATAACTAGTATGTTGTGGCTACCGCAAGACTTTCTTCTATATTTTTCTATACAAAGTCACTCAGTTCAATTAATTTACAAAAACTATTATTTATTAACATTATCTCCCAAGATGAATGCAGACGATTTTCATCTTAGAGAAAACTAACACTATATATATATATATATATATAAAGGCAGTTTAACTAACCTCTTAAAAAATGTTATTTTACAATGGTTATCTCTTATATCGAGTTTCGTACAGGTAAAAGGCCATAGAAGTTGAAATGTACCTTTCCCGTTCTTGGTAAAAATTACACTATAGCAGCGCAATCTGTTGGAAGATATTTTTCTGAACTGAATCGGCATAACGTCTCATAATGGTTTTCTAACATACCAAGTGTTGTTTGATAATACGCATTAGAACCAGAGAACCCCTTAAACTGAAGAAATCGCTACATAGCAGCGCCACTTGTTGAACAATAAGCACAAAAAATTGATTTTTACTAACCTACGTTAAGGTGCATCTACATATAAAGTTTTATTTAATTTTACGCAGTAGTTCCTGAGATACAGCCCTCCCTTAAACTGTGAAAATCGCAGCATAGCAGCGCCACCTGCTGAGCAGTTGACAATATATATATATACTAACACATGTCAAGATGTATCTACATATAAATTTATATGTATTTTTGTGCTGTAGTTCCTGAGATATAGTTTTCCCTGAAATTGTGGATATCGCTGCATAGTAACGCCATCTGTTGTGTATTTGATACCAAAAGTTGATAGGCTCTAATTTAGGTCTGCATATAAAATTATATGCAATTATGGGCAGTAGTTCCTGAGATAAAGTCAACACAAAATTTTTGTCTCTCTCTCTCTCACACACACACACACACACACACACACACACACACACACACACACAGATAGACACACTTTTTCAATAAATGTTCAAATCGTGTTCTGTACCTCTCAAAACGTGTAAATCCACCGAAAACAGGAAGTCGAAATATTTTACGAATCCAATACTTTCTTATATTGAATATAGAAGAAAGTAAAAATAGATATATCTGTTTTTAATGATAAACTGTATGAGAAAAATTAAATAAATATATAAAAACTTTACTTAATAAAATTATGTAGTTTCTTTTCACCAGTTAGAAAGCGTTTTTAGTTGGCGTCTTTACACGTTTTAAGGTGTGAGAAATCAGAGAGTGAAGAAACCGATATATTGTCCGTCTGTACATTAGAAAGTTTTTATTTGTAGGCATTCTAAAGAACAATTCATTTTAATTAAGTTGCACCAGTTTTCAAATATTTTTGAGAATGACAATCTTTTGGAATTTCAGTATCCCAAATTGAAATTTTGTCGGTTATTCGAAAAATGACTTTCTTAACATGGCTGACTAGGAAAATATTTTGCATTGAACTTATATTGTGAAAATTAGTCTTATCGTAAAAAAGCCGGGCTAATTTAAAAATATCATAATGATATTTCTCAGAATCTCATTTAATTTAATCATTTTACTTTAAAACTGATAAGTTATACGAAATTTCATGACAGAATGTGGAAATATTTCTCATAAACGTGCATTACTTTTTTCATAAAATTACAAATTAATAATAATAATAATAAAAATCAGATATTCATGTGAATATTAATGAATATCAATATTCGATTTAAAAATTTTCACAAGTAATCAAAATTTGAATTTTCTTCATGTGACAGAATCAGGCAGTTTTTTTCCATAATTTACATTTATACAGATTATTACAAGTAAAATAGCATGAAATAGCTGGAAAAACTAAAATACGAAACTGGTATCAGAAAAATTACATAACAAAATCGGATAATTTTAAAGTGTGGTGAATAGCATGGCCTAGTCGTTCGGATTTTTCTGGTCGTGTTGGGACAACTAGTCAAGTTTATTGGAATTTTCGTAAAGCATGACATAAAATAGAAATTTATGAGAACAAATTACATGATGGGAAGCTGCGCAGATTCAACCTATGCCAATTAGTTTTGAAATATCGTTTTATTATATCTACGTGACGTATTCCTATGTGACAGTCGTGGAAGACATAAGTAATCTAGTCAGGTTAACGGAAAAAGTCTTTATTTAAAATCCATTTCAGGGCTGGGGATCAGAGTCTGGTAGGGCAATGAAGATTGATGGGGTCTTGAAGGCGGCCCCGCCGTGCTAAACAGAATTTGCCGGCAGCCGGCGCACGGCCTCGCACGTTAACTTTCAAATTCGGTGGCGCCGATTTACCAGATTTTACTGGCAAGAGCTAATCAAGGAAGATCCCAAATTTTGGCGAGTTCCATCTTTAAAACCCTTAATTTTTGGTGCAATTTGGCATTTTTCTAATTCCATCCCATTTTCTTTAATTGGTTATTTCATTTAATAACAACGCCTTCTCTTTGTCTCTTACTGGTTGTATTTTGGTTTTTTGCAGACATCGTGACACCGGTCGCCGCTCCACTTTGCCAACTCATTAAAACAATTATTTATTGCTTTATGTTTGCTTTATATAATCAAACCTTAATTTAGAATCATAAATCTTCTATTTCTTTTAACATCGCTAATTTAATTCTTGTATTGAATCTTTCTGGCGCCAGATATTTTTGTATTGCTCATTAAACTTATTTATAGGATATTTCCAGATATCAAAATGTCTTGAATAATTAACTTGTTTATTTCAAATGATCGCGATTGCAATTTCCGTTCGTTATTTTTTATGCTTAAATATCTTTTAATTCATTTTGCAATATTACTCTGAAATATAAAAAGAATACTCTGAAAATATGAAAATAATAATTTAAAATTTAAAAATATTAATTCTTACCTCTTTTTTATCCCTTATATTTCGCATATATATATATATATATATATATAACGATAAGGTATTTTTTCAGGTTACCCATTTTTAAATTTTTTATTTAAATCACTTTAGGAGTATGTTTATAGCTAAGTTGTAGTAAGTAAGGGATAAACAAACTTAGTATACCTCGCTCTTGATTTATACAAAACAAACATCTGCTAATTTGCTTGAGTACATTGCTACTGTACCTCCACCCCCCCTTTTTTTTTAACATACAACCCACACAGTACAGAATGTTATGCTGCAAAAAGCTTACAATCCTTATTATAACGCTTTTCCGATATCTTCCTGAAAGGTTCACTTTTTACAATATTCTGTTTGTTAAGTGATTATAACTTTTCTGTTACCTATCCGATTGTTCGTTACGATCGTGAGCATTTCTACGTTTTAAAAACTTATTTTTTAGCAAACTGAACGTTTTGAAACGTTTCTGCAGCCCTTTACAATGATTCGATGTTATATGATCGTTACTTTTCTGGATCCTTTTGTGCTACCCATTATCGTACCCATATATAATAGCTGAATGTTAAACGCTCTGGCCTTCAATTGCCTGATTCAGGGTCAGAGTCCTGGTTAAGGTATCTATTTTCATAGGGGTTTGGAATTATCTTTAAGCTATATTTTTAGGTGCTATTGTGTCCACCTATATTTATATACAGCACTAATAAAAATACTAAAAATTATTTCAAGCAACCTCAAAACATGCAAATGATCCAAAATCTATACTCCTTTTTTTACTTTCCGAACACTATGGTGAGGAAAGTATTGTAATCATGTCAAAAATCCGAATTGGAGATTTTGATGTTTCTATACGTTTCGAGGCCCCTCAGTCCGTTTCCACTATTTTTACAATGATGTATGTATGTATGTGTGTGTGTGTATGTCTGTGAGTGAAGATGCTAGCGTCTAAACGCTTTGTTCGAATAAGTTAAAAGTGGGTACGTATATTGAAGTCACCATAGTTCGAACCCTATAGATTTTGGTGAATCTAGCACTTATAGTTTTTTTACAGGGACACCAGGAAAAATTCTTTATCACTATGGCCTATGGGGCCAAATTTTTAAAAGTGCGATAGCGTCTAAACGCTTTATTAATCTGGGCAAAAAAATTGTGCACATGTTATAGGCCACAGTTGCACGAACTGTATAGATTTTGGCGAATTTAGCACTTACAGTTTTTTAACAGGGGCACAAAGAAAAATTCTTTATCATTATGGCCTATGGGACCAAATTTTTAAAAGTGCGATAGCATATAAACGCCTTATTCAATTGAGCTGAAAATCTATATGAATATTATAAATCGCTGTTGCACTAAATATAAGCATTATGGTGAATCTAGCATTTATAGGTTTTTACAGGGCCACAACGAAAAATTCTTTATCATTATGATCTATATGCTCAAAGTTCAGTAGCGTTCAATAAAACATCGTGTAATATATGGAGAAAAGTACTCACTCTATTATGGTTTTCTCTCTTTTGTTTGTTTAACAACTCCTCTTTCTTTACTTTATCTACAAAACTGTTAATTACTCAATGTTCGGAAAGTCGAGTGGAGTCACTCCAGATTTTTTTTTTTTTTTTTTTTTTTTTAAACACATGATTACAGTACTTTAATTACGTAAAGATGAGATGATTTTGTCTGTGCAAAATAATAATAATTTATTTAGAAAGATTATTACAATTTTTCAATTCAAAATATAATTACGGGTAAATGAAGTAATATTAATATTCATTACTCCATTACAAAATTAGCGTTTTTTTTTTTTTTTTTTTCTTTTTATCAAAATGCTTTTACATGGAAAAATACCATTATTTATTCATACAAATAATGATAATAATAAAAATAAATGGCGCCTGTATTTTACACTATTCTGGAGTGGTGTCTGTATAACTAAAAGTACCACTCCAGAAAACTAAACTGTTTTATATTTGCTGAAAAATTATTGATTTAAGCGAATTTTTATTTTTTCTAAATTACTTGTTAGCAAATCGTGAATTTTTTAAAACTAAATCTGTTGCAAATAATTTTATTTTCTTCTTCGTTTTCAGTATGAATTGATTTACCAAGTATTTGGCAGGCATCAGTTCCGCAAGATAATGTCCAACTTGGATGTATTTCTTCGACGATTCAATGAAGTTCAATACTGGGTAGCCACTGAAATGACGCTTGCAACATCTCCCGCTAGAAGAGTGGCACTTTTACGAAAATTCATCAAGATAGCCGCACAGTAAGTAATACAAATCGATTACTTTAGAGTTTTATATGAGATTTAAAATTTTATATTATGTTATAAAAGATCTATTAACTTCATTTTTGACGAAAGAGAAATTCGTAGACAATTTAATTAGAGACGTTTGTTCTGAAAGATTTAAGGCAGAGTGCTCACTGCATGGTATAACCGCCGTATGTAAGAGGATTCTTTCTAGGAGGTCGTAGCCTCATGCGAGTTAAATGAAAATCTCCGAATGACTAGGTGGACAAGAGCGAGATGCGTTCGACTTGGTATCATCTATTTACCAACTAAGAGAGTAGAACCTCTCAACGAATGTAGGCTAATAAATTTGGAATTGGTGTGTGTTGTTCCTTTGATATTTATTAAATTCTCAATGAAACGATGATAAATTAGGAAGTCATATTACTTTCAACATTGTAGATGGAAATTGTGACTTTTTGTGTGCCTATAACATCAGACGAATTCGACATATTGTGATCAATAAGCTCTTTTTTTTTTGTAACAAATTCTTTTTCTACGCTCCTTTTATATAATTTAGATTCTAGTGTATTTTGATTTGAGACGTGAAGTGTTATGTTGAATAAAATAAGTTCTGAAAATTTTATGAAATACATTTCTCAAGACCAAGGGCAGCATCAGATTTTTACAAGAATTCCCTACTACTTTAATATTTATTTTGAGATCATTAAGGATAATAAAACAGAAAAATATTGTTGTTTAATTCAAAGAAAGTGACACCCTCATCTAGTTGTTCATAACAATGGAAATTTATTTTCAGTAAAGGGGATTACTGATGGAAATTTTCAAGCATTTGGGGAGATTATAAAAACAAGAAAGCGATTATTTTAGGATTATTGTGGAACACACTATTTGTGTGTTCTTATCTTTCCGGTAAGTAAAGATAAACGAAGAAGTTCAGTAGCTTATAAAACTGTTTTATTTTTATCTGGTGAATGCTAGTTATTGAAAATTAGTCCGATGTTTGCTACATCAATAAAAAAGTACTAAGTAGAATTTCGGTTTCTGCATTTTTTTTATATCTGCAGTTGCAGCTAAAACTTTATCTTATTTGCTTTTGCCCATCTTTTACTTATATTTGCATAATCTAATGAGCTTTAATGTGCAAAATGTACCATAGAGTGGCACCCTAAATCTTTTATTTGTTCACATGTCATTGGTTTATATTTAAATTACTTTTAATGAATATATAAATTATTTAAAAATTTGTCGCTAAAATTAATTATTTTTAATATATTGCTCAACAAAAAAGGAAAACAAACCCCTCATGTTTCTAAATGGCTTTCTACAAACATTCTCAATCATTCCCCTTTAATTATGGAAATTTGATATTGAGATGTTCAAAATCTTTCTTGAGAAAAAAAAAAAAAATCTTCGTATTCTTAAAATTACGAAGACAATAGTAAAACTCAATTTACAGTCAGACGCTGGAATTTATTTTTAAGTCTGAAAATTGTCCATTTTATCGCCATTATTACTATTTTGCGTTTATTGTTTTTGATGCATAACATACCGATTTATAATTCAGTTAAACAAACGTTACTATATAGGCCTTCCCATTAAGACTACAAAAGATTTTTGGTGTGTATGAGTGTATACAGATAGCTATAGGCCTAAACAAAGCGTTCTATTGATAGGAAAAATTGGTACAAATGTTTATGCGCTACATGAAAGTAGCGTTATAGTTTTTTTGTGTATATAATGTCAGTGGCTCGTATATAAGGGCACGTCAGAGTACCATTATAGTTGATAGATGGAATTTTAAAATTGATACACTGCATTGAACACAATAAAACCAATCTACTTTGTTAACGATTTAACCTTCATTGGTTTCACACTGAAAGCAAGCATTTAACATTTGAAAAATTTTATGCGAAAATTTTTCAAGATTTTGTTTGAACCAATTTTTAATCTTTTTTTCTATCTCAGTTTTCTTAGGTAGCAGCATTATTTTGAAAATGAAGAAATAATGTTTTGAAGGAAGATATATGGGGAAGTCAATTTAAACTTCTCACTAGGAGTGAGCCTTGCACCTTGAGTGATGCACTCTTGGCCTAGTTTTTTCACCTGTTAAGTGCAGTTACTTTTATTTTGACCTGAAACAACTGTGTTTTAGTTTTTTCCCCAATTTATTGCGTTTATTTTCAAAGTTATTTATCCATTAAATTATTATTTGAATTTTATTGGATTAATATGTAGATGTTTCAACCCAAAAATTTTTCAAAAATAGTGATATATTTTCTAATTACATATTTAGGACCAATCATGTGTCTAATAGCCCTTTTCAAATTACTTTAGCAATTTTTAAAAAGAAATTTTGTAATGAACATTAGAGGGTTATGTTGCTTATAATAGAGGTTACGATAGGAAATGGTGCATTGAATTAATAATTGGTTTACAATGCTTCATAAAATAATTTATGTATTAAGCATGCAAACGTCTGAATGTGTATTTTCGGTATGTTATGTTCACTTGGGAAAAATATATACTGGGTGTCCCTTAAGTCTGTAGACATTTAAAAAATTCATAAAAATTGAAAGAAATGGTAGAATTGAACGCGGTTTGCGAAAACGTTATTCTCGTGACGGAGATTTTCGAAAAAAAAAAGTTTTCATTGGTAAAGGGTACTGCGGGGATGCGTAAGAGACATATACAAATTAAAGTCCTATAAATTCCACAATTTTACGATTAGTACAGCTTATACCCTATTTTTCTTCCTTTTTGCGCATATATGAAGTTTTAATTGCGATGTTCACTTGGTGGATAAAACGTGGTGAAGTTGTTTTCCTTTATGTAAGAACCATCGACTGAAGCTTCAGTTAGCGATATTGTAACTCGTTTCCAAATTGTAATTTGTGGTAATGGTAGGCCCATACAATAGGACTTATATGCCTGTAAACATTTGTATGCAAATAAATAGTCTTCCATGGAAATGTGTGGTTTGTTCACGACAGCGCTCTCTATCGATGAAAACATTAACTATTAATTTTTGTTGAGTGGTCGGAAAAAAACTCTCCAGGCTACAATCAAATTTCAATCTTCTGTGACAGCCTCTCGAGCCTGCAGGCCATAGCTCGTCACAACAGCAGAACACCCACAAGTACTTGAAATTAAAATAAAGCTCTCAAAATTAAAAACTAAAATCTCCCTGGCACACGTTTCTGCCTATAAGGGGTTCGTCGGAAATGAACTAGCAGACACTCTTGCAAAATCAGCAACAGAATCTAGTGACATAGCCTATTCACTCCCAGCTTCCCCTTCCTACATAAAATATCACCTAAATCAAAAACTAATTAACGACTGGCAGGATCTCTGGAGTGTTTCTCAAAAAGGCAGATACACTCACGAGCTAATACCAAATGTCTCATTCAATATTTGGGACCTCTCCCCGGAAATCTCTGCCTTTCTGTCAGGTCATGGCCCCTTCCCCAAATACCTTCACAGATTTCATTGGCGACGATCACCCATATGCTCATGCGGCGAGGAGGGGACTGCACAACATTACTACTTTCACTGTCAACTTACAATACCTTACCCTTTAAGGAACCCTAACCCTAGACCAGCAACTTGGCTGAACAATATAATAACTAGAAAGCCCCTACGGCTCAAATTAAAGCGCATCTATGCCTTCCTTCAAGATTTGTCAAACTCAACAAATTAAATTGTTTCTCTATCTTTCCTTAATTTTTCCTCCTCTCCTACATGGCGAATACTGGTCATATCTGATGCTACAGCATTCCACGGAAGTGCTCTCGGGAAGCAATCATCCAGCGCATGGTGTTGCTATTAACCAGCATTGTTCATAGGGTGTTTGGGCTTGGTATAAAGACTGCGTGAACTTTGTATAAAGACTGTATGAAATTTGTACATTACCTGTATGAACTTTGTAAATAGACTACCACTCGGCTCCGGTCCTCTTCACTTTCATGCAACTTTGTCGCCTTTTGTCGCGGGAGAGCTCTGGCGACCATTGTTATTTTTTTTTTCTTTTTTTTTTCTTTGTTGTTGTTTGCTTATGCAATAAACAATGGGGGAGGCTTAACCTTTGGAGACGGGCTCCTGTGAATCTCCACAGTGGCTTTGGAGCCCCTTTCTAAAAGTTGAAAACACTCAAAACCGCTGCATAGTGGTGAGAGGCCTCCCTCCGTCTTAGAATCTTAAAACTATTAATTTTTTCTTCACCAAAAAGAATCTCGAATTACGAGAATAACTTTTGAAAAACCGCATTTAATTCTATCGATTCCTGCAATTTTTACTAATTTTTAAAATGTGTACAGACTTATGGGATATCCGATATATTCAACGGGTGGTTTGATTGAGGGATAATATATCTCCTCTGAAATGTCTCATTAGAAAAGTAAAATTGTGAAAGTGTTAAAATATTTTATACGTAAAACTAAATTCATTTCAAAATTACTTTTTTATTCATGACTGAATTATAGTTTAAATTTTTGTATTAAATATTTTTACTTAAGGAAAACTGAATTGAAATATATTGTATTTTTTCTAGTTGCCGAGAATATCAAAACATGAACAGCTTTTTTGCCATCGTTATGGGTCTAAGCAATGTAGCTGTCAGCAGATTAACACAGACCTGGGAGAAACTGCCCGGAAAATTGAAGCGAACTTTCGCCGAATTTGAAACTCTCATTGACCCTTCAAGGTAATATTATTCCTTTTTACGTTTGTGCTATAAAACACACACACACACACATATATATATTTCCATAAAATATTTGTATTAGAGTATATAGCACCTTAGATAAATGCCAGTAAAAACACAGCAACGAATAAAACGTTTGTAATCTATCAACATAAATTTCAAAACCATGCAGTTTCATGTCGAAGTAAATAAGAACCTTTCATCAGGAGAAAAGAAGTAGTCACGAGTACAGTCACGAAGTGCTAAGGATTAATAAAAGCTTTTTTACAATTACCTTAAACTGCAAAAGTACACAGAAATTCTTTCGGCTCAAAATGCTGCACTCGTGCTTACTATATTCGCTTGATCAAGAGTCGTATTAATTATTCAGATTCGAAACAATTGTTGTATATTTTGAAATATACAACAATTGTTTATACAACAAGTGTTACAAATTTTATATTCATCATCATTTAACACTAGTATTTTCATATTGCTGCTTTTTTTTTAAAAGGACTGAGGACTATTAGTCCCAATCTGGGATTTTTGCGGTGTCATTTTTCGATAGTTGGACATTTATCGAAATCTAAAATTTATCGAAAATATAATTAAATAATTTGAAAGCGATGTTATAATTAAATAATAATAATAATAATAGTTCTCTGTCCTAAATTAAATTCAGCTTTTGTCAGAATTTCATCAAAATCTTTTTTTTTTTTTTTTTTTTTTTTGAAAGAAAAAGAAAATAATAATAATAATAATCAGTATCGAAACAAACACTATCGAAAAAGTTTTTTTTTTATAATTTCGAATTAGGAGATAAAATATGCGCGTGTAAAATGAAATAAAAATAAGTAAAGAAAAATGAATTTAATGATTTAAATTTTATATAAAACATGATCGCATGCTATCTTAAAAAATAGATGTAAAATTTAAAGTTTATGTGGTGCGTGTGGCCTCTATAAAAAATTTTTTAAGAAATAGAATAGAATAAAGAAAGCAACGATGTTGGTTGCATTTTATTATATAGTTTGAATTTTTGAATTTTATAGAAGTAATATCTACCGTAGGAATAATTTCTTGTGTTAAAACCATAGGGACTTGTTATGCGAGCACAAGCGATGCTACTTTATTTATTTATTTATTTTTATTTATTTATTTATTTTAAGTTTAACGATAAAAATGTATGATTGCTTTAGATCTGCTTAAAATATTCACATGGACTGACGGAAATTAGGAAGAAAGTATCAAATGCTTTTCCAGTTAAGTTTTCTGCATTTAACACATTTAACAAACTTAAATGTCTGATGTTTAAAACATGAAATTATTAAAAACGGTGGAAAATGTTTTAAAATCTATGCAAATCGGGTAATTTCTCAATTCTAAAGGTCTCCATGCTTAAATATTGCTTTTTTTTTTTTCCTTTATTATTATTTTTTTTTTCCAGTGAAAAGGTTGTTAAAGAACATATTTCAAGATATTAATGAGAAAACTTGTTGTTTCAATTGAAATTGTATATCCCTCCTCCCCAACATAACAAGGCATTTGAGATATTCAGCTCGACAGTGAAATCAGTAAAATAAAATATAGAAAAAAAAATTACATTTTAAAAAACATTTTTTTTTTTTTTTTAAATATATACGTTAACTATTATAAGAAAAGGATTATTATTTGCAGCAAGCGAACAATGTATTTAACTTTCCCTCGTCTGCCTTTTATTATCTTCTTTTAAAAACAAATTATAGCATCTAATATTTTTTTACAATACTATACAAAATTATTAACTTTTTAAATAAGCATTTAAAATTTCACGATCTAGAAACTGCGATAAAAGGTAATAATGTAAATTAATCCATTAAATGTGTGTTGATTTGTGTTTAACAATATGAAAATGTTATAACTGTTTTTTAAGCATTTACCTTAAATAGAAAAATAGATATGAAGAGCAGACAATGTGTAATCTCGCCGATAGCCATGGCCCATGTTTATTTTATGGGAAAATTTGTTTCCATAATTACTCATTACTCATATTTTCTTAAATTACGTTTTCACATCCAGAAAGTTCATAACCATTTATTTTCCAAAAACTGATTTTTAAAATTTTTAGTATTCCACTTTACGGCTAAAAAAATGAGAAAAATGCACTTAGTGAAAATTTGCATTTTTAAACTGAAAATTAAAATATAAGATTAAAAAAAAAAAATTAATTTCTCGAACTGAGTACGATTTAATGATCTTGAGTTTTCTGAATGTGAAAACGGAATTTAAAAACATACATTAGGTAATGAGTAATTGTGGAAAATGATTTTCCTATAGAATAACACGAGCCCTGGCTGTCCGCGAGATTTGGTATTAATTAATAAATTTAATTAATTTTATAAATTTAATTTGATTTTTCTTTTCAATATTTCAAAATTTGGTGATTTTAAAATCCCTCTTATTTACCTTAATTTCAGATTTTCTTCATGAAAATTTTTCTAGTTTATACATAGTAAGTTTATACATATCACCTATAAAATTGGAGATTGAAAAAGGAAGGGGGAGGGGATAGCGACAAGTACCTTATACATTAACCCTTGCTTTCCCAAGATCAACACGTTACTGCAGAAAAATTGCTTTCAGGTGCCGCTTGGCACGTTTAGCGAAAATCACCAGCACCGCGCCTTTTTGTATCGTCTAGAAGTTGCAACATTCCACTGATTACGTTTGCTATTTCTGGCGAATTAGCGTACTCTTTGAATGAGGCGGGCTTAACTAAATTTCAACTGCAAAATTGGGGTCACAATGACCCCATCTTGGAAAAGCGAAGGTTAAGCAACACAAAGATTGATAATTTTCTCAAATTCTAACGACTTAATTTCTATTTTGTTCTTAAAGTTATTGGTAGACTAGAGTTGCCGAGTTGGAACATTTGTCAGCCTAATTCTTCAGAGTGTTCTACGATTTTCCAAGAAACTCGTCTGAATCCGGATTATAGTAGACCCCTTAGAAAACCACGTTGAAGACATTTCTCCCCAGGTCTAGCATAGAAATCCTAGCATAGATAAGTTCCTAGCTTAGACAATTAGCCTTTAAGTTCTCTCATTATCATGCCAGCGTTGTACTTACTAACGGACTTATTCAGCATTAGCTTAAAATCCTGGTTCAACGCAAAAACTTGAAAAGTGTCGAAAAGAGAGAGTGCAGCTCTCCAAGAAAATTTGCCACTTTGCTTCTGCCATCTAGCGGCATTGTTATTTTCAAATTTTTTAGGTAAATATATCCAGTCAAAGATTCTCTGAAATTTTTGACGCTAGATAGCAGAAGCAAAGTGGCAAATTTTCTTGGAGAGCTGCACTCTGCTTTTAGATGCTTTTGAAGTTTCTGCGTTGAACCGGGAGTTGAAGTTAATGGTGAATAAGACCGTAAGTCATTTTAATGCTAAGTCATAAATTTTGCTGTGCTTTTATTCACATAGTAAATGTTAGAGTATTCGATGTTTTTATACAAAAATTTAAACGGTTTCTGTAAACATTCTGTAAAGCCATATCATTTCCATTTAACTAGAACAAAAATAAACAGGTAGATTGGAAAAAAGTTTTCGTTAAGATGTTGTATAGCAATGTAAAAAAATTTAAAATTTTAACTAATTTGATATACTTCACAATTTTTCTTCCATGCAGAAATCTTTTTTATACCTTATTTTATTATTCATATCTTAAAAAATGAAATAGTTTTTATTATTACTATTATTTTTTTCCCACTTCAAATTTTCTGAAAAAGCAAACGATTTCTAGTTGGTAGTTATACTTTTGTACTTTAATTTTTTAAGAAATTTAATGACAGCCTGTAGAAATATTATGCATTTTAAGTCTAAAATATGAATTCACGATTACTCCAGAGTTGAGCGGACGCATTCTTTCTCCCCAAACCCCCTTTTTATCTTTTCTTTTCTTTACAAGGTATGTTTTCGGAGTTCGGGTTGAATTCTGGGGATTGCCATCCGTGGGGATCTTTCTAAGGAGTCCTAGCGCGTAATCAGATTGTCTTAACAAGAAGCTGCAGTGAACGCAGAATTCTCCATCTCCACCTTAAAATTTATTTTGATGTATGTCAGGAAAATGTGAATTATTTTAACATTAAAAATAATAATAATAAGTTTTAACACTACTTCAGTAATTATTCAGATTTTTATAAAAATAAATTCAGATTTTATAAATAAATAAATAAAACAAAACTTTGTGGTCTTTTGAAATTCTAAAAATAACAAATAAACAAATATACATATTTTTTCTTTTTTAGAAGTTGAAGAAATAATGCCGAGGTTACATTTTAAACGCATCAAAGTTTGTTATGTATTAATTGTATTACCAACTATAACTCAATAAATTTTCAAATGTATGATGAATATTTAAGTATTTCTCATTGATTAAATTTTAATTTTATGTAAATGTATTTACTTTCCTCTCAAATTCACTTACTTTTATAAAAGATCTTTAATCCCATGATCCCTTCTTTTCCTTTTAATAAAAACACAGAATAGTATAATATAGATATATTCTGAATTCTTTTTTAAAGAAATGAAATTTTTTCCCTTGTATTAATTAAATTCAGAAGGAGGATTAGTTTTTTGTTATGTAGGTTCTGAATAAACGACTTTGTTGGAATGAAGGAATTTTACATGAGCTTTAGAGTAGACAATTTAGGTTTACACATTGACTTTTCTTTTTACATAGATTTGGGTCATATGTTTTCTTGTAAATTTAGTTAGTTATTTTTCAAAAGACTTTTTTACTTATATATCTCTATCAAAATACATTACTATTTATCGAAATTCGTAGAATATTAAATTTTAAATAAATGTATATGGTATGCAGTTAAGAAAAATTGAAATAAATATCATAAAATGCATGTACACGTAATAAAATTTTTAAGTAAAAGGGCAAAATAATTAAACGCAATTCTTCATCAATTAAACTGAAGACGATTCGAATGCAGCATAAAATTAACAATGCATTTTTCGCATTTTTTTTTTTTTAACCAACTTTCATATCTTTTAACACGTTGAGCGCCACTCAAATTCTTAAGAAAATCCTCGTCAGGTCACAC
This sequence comes from Salticus scenicus, assembly GCA_963930645.1. Classification (NCBI taxonomy): domain Eukaryota; kingdom Metazoa; phylum Arthropoda; class Arachnida; order Araneae; family Salticidae; genus Salticus; species Salticus scenicus. Next base: position 15,456,736 of record OZ005661.1, read on the forward strand.
GAGCTGCTCAGAACTGTTGGTATTGTGGTATAACAATGCATTTTTATGTTTATCGTGTTTCAATAAAATCCATTAAAATGCCTTAATGATATAATCCTGTAATAAATAACAATTAAGTAAATTTTAAATAAAGTTTCTTCAATTACTTAAAACAATGCAAATTTTATAGTTTTATATCATATTTTACACTGTCAGCCACCGGTGGTTGGCGTGACGTGTTAACCAGTTAACGCCCAAATTAATTTTGTAAAATATTACTAGATGATTATTTTACTTCTAAATTAATATAGACAACTGACAGTAAAATATATTAACTTAAACATTTCTTCTGATAGTTTTAGTTAAGTCTATCCTTATTTATTGACATTTAGTGTTCTAGCGAGAAAACTTTGAGACAGAAAAACTTTGAGATAGAAAAACTTTGAGACAGAAAATCTTCGAGATAACAGATTAATTTCCTATTATATGTTGAAAAAGATCTTGAAAGTAAAGTATTGTAATATATTGTTATTCAACTTGATTTAAGTTAGTATACCTGCGCAAAAAGCAAGTATATGTGTGACGAATGAAAAATCATAAAATGAGTATCCAAATTATGAAATAAGAATTAATAGTAGGCACATGAAACATTCAGGGATCATTTAGAGTGACGCTATAAACTGTCACTAAAAAGCAGAAATAATTCCAAGAAACCACAAAAATATTATTTGCCATTTTATTAGCTGTCCTCAAATGAAGACACTGGGCGCTAACAGGTTAATATGCGATTCGTCTGATTATAAAAAAGATTCGATTGCATATCATAGATTGCAATATTTATTCTTTTATTTTCTTTTTTTGAAATGATTTGTTTTACAGATATAAAGAAAAATGCTCAGGGGAAAGCATAAATAAAAACGAAGCATTCATAGATGTTTCAAAGAAAATGGAAATTTTATAAAATGCCAAAATGATTTTTACATTTGTAAGGAAGGTGTATTTTTTGACATGCAACAAAGTGTTTTAGACATGTAGGTTTTTTTATTTTGGTCAATAAATGTTTATTATTTTGTATCGTATATATATGTTTTCAATAATGTATTCTAACATGCATTGTAGTTTAAGTTTTGGGAAATAACAGAAACTACATTCTAGATTAAGGCATCTGCTTCTAGCATTATATTGGAGACATGATTTTAGTTTAATTTCAATTTTTGTTAATTTTTGTTATTTTGTGCTTGTATTGCAGAAATCACAGGAGGTATCGTTTGACAGTGGCAAAGATGGACCCTCCCATCATACCCTTCATGCCCTTGCTCTTGAAGGACATGACCTTCTCGCACGAGGGCAACAAGACCTATATGGAAGGACTATTGAATTTCGAGAAGATGGTAAGTACATAATGTAATGGAAATTATTTTTATACCGATTCAGTTGTTTTATTTAACTTTTAAAACAAAGGAGAAGTGAAAAGGTTTTTTTTTTTTTTTTTTTGCGTGGTAATTTAAGTTCTGAAAAAAAAAAAAAAAAAAAAAAACAGAAAATCCATTGTAGAAGTATGTAATTTGCTTCTAGGATTTTAATAGAGAATTTTTATTTATTTAAAAGCATAAAGTTGTTAAAGCTAAGGGAGCATCTGGAGTTGTAACTTTCAGTTTACTTTGCATATTTGCATTGCATGAAAAAAAAAAAAAAAAAGTGTATGGTATTTCTACAGCAAGCTTTGAAAGACAATTTAATTTATTGTTGCTACCCTATGTTATGCTATGCTATATTGCCATACCAAAGTTTAATTTATGTGTATGTATATATATATATATATATATATATATATATATATACATACACACACACACACACACAGACAGACAGGCAGTTTATTAGAAATACGGGATGGGTTTTTCTGTTACAAAGTTAGAAATTGTTTAAAAAATTTGAAATCTTTAATATGTATAATATTATATATATATATATATATATTAATGCCTTTTGCATGATTTCGTAGATACGCAACAAAATAATTTCCTGTCATTAAATGTTAACTTTTTTGTTCTACATTAAATATATATATATATATATATATATATATATATTATACGTTTCAGATAATGCATTCCAGTATGTGAAAAAATATTTTTTTTAAATAAGAGTATGTGAAAAAATATTTTTTTTTTTAAATAAGAGTTTTTGAAAGACAATGGTTTAACAGACATATATGAAAATAAATTCGTGAAACAAAGAAACTAAGAAAAGTATCATGATATCCTGCTGAACCATTTTGCTTTTAAACATGGCTTGTCAAATCTTTCATATTTGTATTTATGCTCGTGAGGGGCAAACAAATTTCTCACAGTGGAAGTTTTTCTATATAGAACATCATTGATGATTCATTGAATTAAACTTGTTAATGAGACATAAAAGTACAAACGAGTTTTTGAACGAACGTCTTTGCGAATCCAGATTATACTACAAAGATCACAAACCGGTGGTTCGCGAAAAAGGTTGATGTATTTTTAAATATTTGTATCTTTTAATGTTATATTAGGAAGTACGGTGATGTTAATTTTAAAATTTTCTAAATCACTTACATTCACGACATTATATTTCCTAATTTTCAGGATGAGAGGAGAGAAAATATAGATGAGATATTGTTTAGGCTTAATATTAAATTCGTATTATATTTTACTAATCTAATGATGTGCATATAACTATATTGATTTGTTTAAATACATTTACATACACCCCGAGACAAAAATATAGGTATTAAGGTTTTTTTCTTTGATTTTTCATAAAATAACATTATCTAAATTGTGCTAATCATTTATTATTATCATAAAATAACATTGTTCCCGGACTTATTTTTATTTTAAGACTAATTTAGAAAAAAATTAAGACTAAATTTTTCTAATTTAAGACTACACACTGCGACAAAAAGATAGGAACAAAGTTTTTTTTTGAAAATGATTATTTTGAATATGATTCAAATATTTAATATGTTTTTGATATGATAATATTTTGTTATGATAATAAATGATCAGCACAATTTAGATAATACTATTTTATGAAAAATTTAAAATAACCCTTTGTTCCTAACTTTTTGTTGCGGAGTGTGTTCTTAAATTAGAAAAAATTTGGTCTTAAAACTTTTCTAAATTAGTCCGGGAATAGTGTTATTTTATGATAATAATAAATGATAAGCACAATTTAGATAATGTTATTTTATGAAAAATCAAAGAAAAAACCCTTGGTACCTATCTTTTTGTCGCAGGGTGTATATGGAAACAAAAATTTATCACCATAATTAAATGTTTCGCCTGAGTTTCTTCTATAATATGGACGCAGTGAAAAAGTGTTCACGTTTTCTCCCCTGTAATTGTTTTATTACAATCAAATAACCTTTAAGCATCATTATTAAGATTAAATATGTATTTAATTTTTTCTTATAATAAAATAAATATTTCGATTTTTTTTTTTTTTTTTTTAATATAAAGTAGGTTTACTTTATACATGAGTGCTAGAACGTGCACGTTATTCTAGAAATATATTTATATTTCTTAATCATATTAGTGGTCCTCGGGATTTTAAATTATAAATTTGTTAGTCTGTGGAATCTTAAAGTGAATTTAGTGGTCCGCGAATCGAAAAGATTGGCGGGCGCAGATTGGGGAAAAGAAAAAAAAAATGGTTAAATTAAAAGCAATATTTTATTTGAGGATATTTTTACTTTCCTCTCTCTCTCTCTCTCTCTATATATATATATACTAGCAGGCTTTGCCCGCTTCGCTGGACATTAAACTTAAATGAGTTGTCATTAATCTTTATTAATAACATAAGTTCTCGCTGTGATTGGTAGAGGTTTTCTCGCTCGCAACGTGAAGAGTCTTGGTCCCCACTGTCTTCGGCACAACTTAACTACTTCTTACTTCCCCTTCCTCAGAAGGTGAGTTCGAAGTTTTGCAAAATCCCACTAATGTACATAATGCGTACACTTAACCAATATCCACACACCAAAATTCGCCATTCTAAGATAATTGAAAGCGAATTCAAACGGAAAAACGTGTTTTTACACATGCTTATTGCCCTCCGACTCCGACAAGGTTGGGGGGGGGGGATTTCGAATTTCGTAAAATTCCGTTACAATAAGTGCCGGTTGCATACAAACAATTTTTTCACCAAATTTCGTGACCACAGAAGTCTTTAATTGAAAATATTATAAATAAAAAATAAAATTATACAGACACGACATTATTTCATTATTTAAAACATGAAAATCTGACATTGACAGATTTTAATTTAGTGCCAGAGGCCTACTGCTAAACTTGTTAATATCGATAAATTCTTCTTTAGTTAATTCGTGACGATCTAAATTCCATGATAAAGTTTTCACTAAATCAAACCAATGTGTTTCAGCTGCAGATACTGTAACAAATAACGTTGGAAGTCCAAACTGTCTTATAGCCGCAAAACAACATTTTTTGCTCTTTTTCCCAATGAGGGGGAGGTGTGCCTTGGGGGGGACTCATGTCAAAGGTGTGCCTTGGGGGGACTTATGTCAAAGTTGGGCCTTGGGGGGGACTCATGTCAAAGTTGGGCCTTGGGGGGGACTCATGTCAAAGTTGGGCCTTGGGGGGGGACTCATGTCAAAGTTCGGCCAGGGGGGACTCATGTCAAAGTTGGGCCAAGTGGGGGACTCATGTCAAAGTTGGGCCAGGGGGGGGACTCATGTCAAAGTTGTACCTTGGGGGGACTCATGTCAATGTTGCGCCTGGGGGGGGACTCATGTCAAAGTTGTGCCTTGGTGGGGGACTCATGTCAAAGTTGTACCTTGGGGGGGACTCATGTCAAAGGTGTGCCTTAGGGGGGACTCATGTCAAAGTTGTACCTTGGGGGGGACTCATGTCAAAGTTGGGCCTTGGGGGGATTCATGTCAAAGTTGGGCCTGGGGGGACTCATGTCAAAGTTGGCCCTTGGTGGGGACTCATGTCAAAGTTGGGCCTGGGGGGGACTCATGACAAAGTTGGGCCTTGGGGGGGACTCATGTCAAAGTTGTACCTTGGGGGGGACTCATGTCAAAGGTGTGCGTTGGGGGGGACATGTCAAAGTTGTACCTTGGGGGGGACTCATGTCAAAGTTGGGCCTTGGGGAGGACTCATGTCAAAGTTGGGCCTTGGGGAGGACTCATGTCAAAGTTGGGCCTAGGGGGGGACTCATGTCAAAGTTGTGCCTTGGGGGGGGGACTCATGTCAAAGTTAGGCCTGGGGGGGACTCATGTCAAATTTGGGCCTTGGGGGGACTCATGTCAAATTTGGGCCTTGGGGGGACTCATGTCAAAGTTGTACCTTGGGGGGGGACTCATGTCAAAAGTGTGCCTTGGGGGGGGGACTCATGTCAAAGTTGTATATTGGGGGACTCATGTCAAAGTTGGGCCTTGGGGGGGACTCATGTCAAAGTTGGGCCTGGGGGGGGGACTCATGTCAAAGTTTTGCCTTGGGGGGACTCATGTCAAAGTTGTAACTTGGGGGGACTCATGTCAAAGTTGGGCCTCGGGGGGGGACTCATGTCAAAGTTGTGCCTTCGGGGGACTTCATTCAATAAATCCCCATTAAATAAACCGACTGAAATAGGACCTTAGCACTATTAAGAGTATTATAAAAATTCGACAACGCTGTACCGACTGAAATAGGGGTACCTTGGGGGGGGGGACTCATGTCAAAGTTGGGCCTGGGGGGGACTCATGTCAAAGTTGTGCCTTGGGGGGACTTCATTAAATAAATCCCCATTCAATAAACCGACTGAAATAGGCCCTTAGCACTATTAAGAGTGTATTATAAAAATTCGACAACGCTGTACCGACTGAAATAGGGGTACCTTGGGGGGGACTCATGTCAAAGTTGCGCCTGCGAGGGGACTCATGTCAAAGTTGTGCCTTGGGGGGACTTCATTCAATAAATCCCCATTCCATAAACCGACTGAAATAGGCCCTTATCACTATTAAGAGTGTATTATAAAAATTCGACAACGCTGTACCGACTGAAATAGGGGTACCTTGAGGGGGGACTCATGTCAAAGTTGTGCCTTGGGGGGACTTCATTCAATAAATCCCCATTCAATAAACCGACTGAAATAGGCCCTTAGCACTATTAAGAGTGTATTATAAAAATTCGACAACGCTGTACCGACTGAGATAGGGGTACCTTGGGGGGGACTCATGTCAAAGTTGGGCCTGGGGGGGGACTCATGTCAAAGTTGTGCCTTGGGGGAACTTCATTCAATAAATCCCCATTCAATAAACCGACTGAAATAGGCCCTTAGCACTAATTAAGAGTGACGTATAAAAATTCGACAACTGTTCCGACTGAAATAGGCCTCTAGCACTAATAAATACAAAAAGCACAGCTTTAGTATGGGAACCCTTTGGTGACTTTAAATATTTTAAGCCATTTTTGCGATGAACTGAATTGGCTATCTCAATTGTGCAATTAAAGATCTTGGCGAGAAACGTCAGAACTACTTCGGAGCCAAATTTCAAATTTTGCCAAAGGGATCCAATACTAAAGCTGTTCCATACCGAATCTGGGTTGAAAACGGAAAAAGGGTAAAATAAATTAGAAATATCAGACCTATATTTATAAATTTGATACCAAATAAAAGGGGCGATTTTTCTGAATCCAGGGGTGCAAACAGGATTTCGATGCGACAATTAGATTTTTAAAAGATAAATAAAGTATGAAATTTAAGTGGCAACGGAAAAAGGGGAAAATAAATTAGAAATATCAGACCTATCGTTACAAATTCAGTACCAAATGAAAGGGGTGATTTTTCTGAATCCTATGGTGTAAACAGTTCTTCGATACGACAATCAGATTTTTTAAAATTAACTAAAGTATGAAACTCAGATGGCAACACATCATGTCAATCTTTTCATAATTTGTAGTGCGAATCACGCGAATAAAAAAGTCTTTAACTTAAAAATTTATTTTTATATTTTATTTTTCCATTCAAAGCGTTTTAGTGAAAAAATATTTATGGCGCATGCGCAGGCGTTTTTTACCCACAATTTTAACACTATTCATAATTTTGAAAATTTCTATAGATATAATTTCAAGTTGGGTGAAGACCTAAGTTTCTGTCAAGCGCCGTTGAATTCCGTCCAGCCGTTCTCGAGTGATGCCCGGACAAACGTGTTTTAGTCTTTTACCCCCTAGGGGGGAACGGGGGGGACTTTCTGAAAAGTTGATAGATATAATTTTAAGTTGGGTGAAGACCTAAATTCCTGCCAAGCGTCGTTGAATTCCGTCCAGCCGTTCCCGAGTGATGCCCGGACAAAAAAAGCGACATTCGGACACGATGACACACACACAGACACACACACACACACACACACACACAGGCAAAATATTCTGAAGTCATTTTCGGCTTTCATGGGGTGTGAAACGTGAAGATATCGCAAAATTTTTCGATTCCGACAAATTTACAGACAAAACTCTGATTTTATTAATATAGATATACATATATATATATATATAGAGAGAGAGAAGGGGGGGGAGAGGGAGAGAGAGAGAGAGAGGGGGGGGAGAATGTGTTGGATTCCGGATAATTTTCAAACTCCAGTTTTCAATGGATTTACGTATCTTAAGATATCCCGAACACGATTTGACTGTTTTTAGAAACTTTCTGTCAGCTTCTGTGTGTTGTGTCTGAGTGCGTGTATCACAAATTTTGTGGGCACTGTATCTCACGAACCAATGAACAAAATTTAACCAAACTTGGTATTTAGTTGGACCTTGACATAAACCGGTGCTGATTAGATTTGGAGATCCATCGCTCAACAGGTGGCGCTGTGATCTTATTTTTTCTAAATTTTCAACAGGGCAGTATATGGCAAAATTTCGTATAAATGTAGATAATGGGAGTTATTTTTAACGTGTGGTTCTAAAATATGAATTATTGATTATTGTAGTAGTAGACTAGAGAAAAACGTTTGTGTATGTGACAGCATTGATTCCCACATGGGGGGAAGTACCCCCCGGAGTAGTGTACACTTTTAATATAGGTATCTTTCGAAAGATCTCGCCAATATCTTTAAAACGAATTGCTGAACCACAGATTTGTGATAATTTTAAACAAAGTTATCGATTTTTATTTTCATTTTTCAAAGGAAAGTACTTAGGGAAAAAAAAAATCGTATTTCTTCTGATATTGGCAAAAAACTGACTTTCTTTCAGCACTTAGTGATATATAATTCTGTCAAATAAAAATCGTCTGCGTTTATCATGGAAAGTAATTTAATAACTTAATAAATAATTTGTATTGCATGAGTTTGTATAAAATTATATAGAAGAAAGTTTTGCGGTGGCCACATCATACTAGTGTAATTTTGCATATGTACATTATATCAACATTTTGAAATTTGCGTTTTTAGTTTGTTGTATACATTCTAAATTATACAATTTTATTTTTAAAAAATGCTTATTTTCTTGTTCTAGAATTATTTATATTGTTTTTCTATGGAGATTTTGATTGTAGTTATCTTCAAACATAAGGTTTAATTCTGTTTGATTAAAATTAAAAAATATATTTGCTAATATCTTATCAAACAATTAAATGAAAGAAAATAATTAACTTATAAATAAATATTAGATCGTTGCAATGATATTTAAAAATTACTAATATATTGGTATTCATCCGATAGTTTATATTGCTTGTAAACACTTATTCATTTCTGTATTTTGATAAATTTCTGTCTCGTAAATCGGTACATTCATTTGTTTTGAAAAATACATGTTTAAATAATATTTACGTTACTTAATTTTCTATACACTGTTAAAAATTTCTGTAAATTTAATGTAAATATTTATCCAGAGCCTCTGTAAATTTACAGTAATTCTTAGTTAAAAGTGAATAACCGAAATTCTCAATCTTTATTCTGTATTTTTACGTAATTTTATTATTTAAATTTTTATTAAAATAAAAAATGACTGCTTTTACTTTAGAAAAAGCATTCTAAGTCCGAAATATATTCTCTTAAGTAATTAATTAAATTAAAATTAGTTATTAAAATGAATGTATAAAATACGTTCTTTAACACCTTCGTTTATTTTTCTCTGTAATTTTACGTAAGACTTAAGATAATAGATTACACAGAGTTTTCTGTTGAAACTTTTAACTGTGTATCGTGAAAAACACTAACATTAGAAGAAACGCTATTTTTTTTTTTTTTTTTTTTTTTTTTTCAAATTAAAAATGAGATATGTAACCGAAAAATATTTAAAAGAATTGAATTATTCTAGAAAACCAAATTCTGAGTATTTTTTATTTAAAATTAAGGCTGAATATAGTTAAGAGTAAACTTCTGAAACACTAAAAAAAAAAAGGAGGGGGATATTTTAATGAAACGTCCATTTGTAGTTCGAATGTATTGAATCAGCTGACTTGAATAAAAGTACAAATGAAAAAGCTAGGAACATTTCCTTAATTTCTTAGTTCACTATTGTTTAAACATCTTGTGAAATCATTTAAAAAAACAACTTCTGAAATGTCCAGTGAATGTATTGGGTTGTTTGATAAATAATGTCGTTTTTTAAAACCTTCGCTTCTATAAACCAAGGCGTGGAATTTTTCGAACGTGGAATTTTTCAACTTAACGAAAGATGGCAAAAGGTCATCCAACAAAATGGTCACTATATCATTGATTAATGTTTGTTGTTACTATAAATAAATTCACTTTGAAAAACATGAAAAAAAAAAAAAGCGACATTATTTATCGAACAACCAAATATAATTAAAGCAAATGGGAAGGACTTGAAGATGCACCAAATTTTTTATATAATCGGCTTAATATTTTCCAATTTTTCTATTTTGTTTTACTGACGACTGCTTTTAACCCTTTAACGTTCGTTGGTTTCGCGCTGAAACCAAACATTTAACAATTACTGTTATTTTATGTAACGACGTTTTATGTTTTTCCTTGTTTCAATCTATTTGTAAACTTTTAGTTGTTTTCTTTTCCACAGATGACAGCACTTCTCAGAAAATTTACAAACAATGTTTCAGAGGTAGTTAAATTCAGAATTTTTTTTAAAATTCATAAGTGCGAGTGCATAGTTGCTGTTTTAAAATTGACATCGTGAATAGATTTTTTTTTTTTTTCATCTGATAAAAAATGCCGCCGTGTATTTAAAACAGCAATTTCGAGTTTTTAAAAAGTTATTTATTGATTGAAATTTGTTATATATTTGAATTTAATTCGCTAAAAATAGAGATGTGTTAAACCAAAAATTTCCTGCAAATTAAAAATGCTATATACATAATAATTTTTTAAAACGTAGTAAAAGCCGAGTAATAGAAGATTTAAGACTTCTGAAACCACATAGACCAATAAGAATAAAATTTCATCAAATTAAATTTACCTGTGAAGACTTTTTGTTAACTATTGAAGCAATTAATTTTACTTATTGATTAATGAAACATTTAGTTTTTCTTATTGATATTTTTATTTAATTTATTATCAAACTTACTTTAATTCCTAGATAGTAGTTAGTTGTTATTTAAATAATGTTCATTTTACGTTAAAACGACGTGAAACCAAAACAAAATAGGAAAACAAGGAATGATAGAATAAAAAATTGAAACAATGTTTTCGCTAAATTAATTTTCACTTAAGAATAGCTCAGAACGGTGAAAAAAACTTTTCAAGGGAGATCTTTTCCACTTTTAACCACCAATGTAAGATTTCGTTTGCTTGTGGCTATAATAGTAAATTTCCAGCGGGCTCCCGATCATACATTAAAATAATTTAATTTCAATGCGAGGAAGAATGGGGAAAAAACAACTGTATGCCGACTGGTTTGTTGGCCTGGATAGCTCAATTGGTAGAGCCTTGACCTTCTAAGTCAAAGATCCGGGGTTCGACTCCTGGTCCAGGCATTATTTTCACTCAGTCGGAAAAATAAAAATTCCAATAAATATGATTTTCTTCCAATCAGTTGATTGTGTGATTTTAATAAAAAAAAACAACTGAGTTCGAATATATATATATAAATGATCAGTTGTGTGTCTAATAGCCAGTTTCGATATTAAATTAGCAATTTTGAAAAGGAAATATGGAGTGAACGTTTAAGGGTTAATTAAATGTGATGATACAACATATATGAAATTGGTATTTGTTTTGTTTTTGTCATGTAGTAGCAGACTGTATAATATAAATGTATATTTCTTTCTTTTACTTACTTCTATTTTTTTTTTTTTTTTCTTGTAAGCAGTTCTACTAAGCTTGTAAGACCTGTAGCAACGATAAAATAATACTACTCTGTTAACTTCAATTTATTTAATGTTTTAAAACTTCTGTCAATCTTCCGAAAATAATTAATTTCTGTCTAAATAGATTAATTTGTTTTAAAATAACCAGTTAAGTTACATGTGTTATAGAATATCACAAATAAATGAAAACTTCTGAAAAATAAAAATTTATGAATAAATTTGTTAAATAAATAAATAGTAATAAAAAAAATAGAAATATCAGAATATAGTTTGCTTCGAGTTGCACTTTTTTCCCTGAGTGGGACAAATAAAATAGATATTAAGGATTTTCTTTCCATGAAACGAAAGTATGTCTGGAAAAAATCTTTTAGCCTGTTTCTTTTTCCAAATAGCATTACAGATACAATTTTAAAGCCATATATGTAATATAAATTCCCATATCGTGAAATCTTTCGCCATCAGGGAGGATATTTTAACAAAGTTTAAAAACAGAGGATAAGAAAACGCATTATACATAATCAAATCGAAACAGAATTCCATTATTTTCAGTTTCATTTAAGTTCTTGTGACTTAGTGTAATTTAAAGTTTATTGAAATAATAATACTAATAATAATTTTCATAAATATATAGTTATTAACTGCATTGCGAATAGTTAATTTATCATAAACCATATTATAGAATCGAATCTCTTTTATGTCAGTGGGATTTTTTTTAATTATTAAGCGACGAAAAGTCACATAAAATTTCAAATTTTATGTCTCGGAATAAAATACTTTGCAATCTTTCTATCAAAGGTATATTTCTTTTTAAATGCTATGAAACTATCTTATCTTATAGCATTGTAACTTCAGAAAGTAGACTCTGACCTAAAAATTGTACACTAAGAGACAAAATAAAAGCCGCACTTGGATATTTTCCTTCTTTTTTTTTTCTGCAACAGCAAATTTTATCGTTTAAAAAGCAAATTTTCTTACATATTTTATTGCATCGTCCTTCACATACACTTTAGGATTGAGCCCAGTATTAAAAACAAAATGTAATTGTCAAAAAAAAACTGTAATTTTAGCAAGTTTTCAAAAATGGCAAGAATAAGGCAATTAACGATGCCACAAAAAGTATTAATTTTATAATGAAAAAAAAAAAATAATAATAATACGTGAGATGGCAAAATAATTAAATACTAACGAAATATGATGAGATGGTTTTTAGTAAGACATAAAATGTTTTCGCTGTTTAAATTGGAAATTTAGCTTTAGGCGGCCGTGTTGCTCATCGAAGCGGGATGGCCGCAAGTTAAAAAGCAAATGTTTAAAAAATCAATTTGTATAATGTTCAGAGCTTAGAAAAGATTAAAAAAAAAAAAAAAATGTGTATAGTAAAATACTTTCTTCGAAAACAAAGTGGAAATAATTAAACAAAGCAGGTAAAAAACCAAAAGATTAAAAAAAAAAAAAAAAAAAAAAAAAAATCAGTTGACTAAAAATTTAAAACAATTTTCAGTTAATTATTGGGCTGAATTGGTTTTGTCTGATCAGTCAAGTTTAATTTATTTCGAGTTGATAAAATAAGCTATTAGCACGACGGAAATGTGGCCGACCTAATGAAAATTACACTATTAAAACAGTGAAATAGTCTCTGTACATTATGGAGCGGAGGTGCATAGTTTTTCAAGAAGTCAGACAAAATTTCATGCTCAAGGGATTAATTAACTCTAAATAAAAAACGGCCATTGTAAAAGTGACGCCTTTCTGACTATTTTGGAGGTATTTCTGACTTTTCCACAAACAGCATTTTAAGATGATAATGCACCTTGCTGTACGGCGTCTGTGGTGCGTTTATTTGGTTCATATTGTTAAAATTACCTATCCATTCCCATGAGCACCTATAATTTTGCAAGCAATCATATCTTTTTTCACAAGTTAAATCCCACAAACGATAGCGTAGAATTTCTTCTTTACCAGACATGGACACAGTTCTAATCTCAATCCGCTTGCAAATGTTTAGTCTATAAAAAAACTTGGGGAGGGAGCTGGATTCGAAATTTCAGCCTATAACTCTGCAAGAACTAGAAAAAATTATTTATGATATTTGGCACAGTGAAATTTCTGTGATATATACAAAAAAAGACTGTATAATACGATACCATTGCGAATTAAAGCATAATTCCATATAAAGGCAGAATTAACCCAGTGCAGAATACATATTTTTATTAAGTAAGTGTTTATATCTAACAAATAAATAGTTTTATTCAATATATTAAAATATAACTTGTTTATTTATATATTAAATCATAATAGAATACAAAGTATATGTTTAGTATATTCCCTCTTAAAACGAGGTTTTATAGACTTCGTAAAGTACTCCATAGAGTGTATTGAAGCAAATTACTAAATTGAAAATGTACATAGATATCATTTCATTTCTTTGGTGTTATGCAAACATGACAGTTTTATTAGTTTTGTAGTTACTAGAAATTAAAAAAAAAAAACTAGTATGTTGTGGCCGCCACAAGACTTTCTTCTATATTTTCCTATATACATACATATTCAATCAGTAACAATATTAAAAAAAAAAAAAAAAAGAAAAAAAAAAAAAATACGATTTTTTTCTAATTTTTTTTTTTTGGTAAAAGTAATACATATTCAAACAGTAACAATATAAAAAAAAAAAAAAAAAAAAAAAAAAAAAAAAAACGATTTTTTTTTCAAAGTTTTTTTTTTTTTTTTTTTTTTTTGTTAAAAGTAAAAAAAATCGATAACTTTGTTTTAAATTATAACAGATTTAAAGTTCAACCATTCGTTTTAAAGGTATTGACAAGATCTTTCGAAAGATACCCATCTTGAAAATTTACCCCGCCCCGGGGGGGGGGTACTTCCCCCCCAGGGGGGGAACCGGTGCCCCCACATGCACAAATTTTTTTTCGTAGTTAACTACTACTATTATCAATAATTCATATTAATTTTACAATCACAAGTTTAAAATAACGCTCATTATGTACATTTATACGAAATTTTGTCCTATGCTGCCATGTTAAAAGTTTACATAAAATGCGATCACAGCGCCATCTGCTGGGCGATTGATCCCAAAATCTAATCAGACCCTTTCCATGTCAGGGTCCAACTATACACCAAGTTTGGTTCAATTTCATTCATCGGTTCGTGAGATACGGTGTAACATACGAAATTTTGCGATCACAGCGCCACCTGCTGGACGATTGATCCCCAAATCTAATTAGCACCATGCCCCGTCAGGTTCCAACTATATACCAAGTTTGGTTGAATTTCTTTCATTGGTTCGTGAGATACGGTGAAAAATACGAAAATTTGTCCTATACTGCCATGTTAAAAATTTACATAAAATGCGATCACAGCGCCACCTGATGGGCTATTGATGCCCAAATATAATCAGCACAATGCCCTGCCAGGGTCCAACTATATACCAAGTTTGTTTGAATTTCATTCATTGGTTCGTGAGATACGGTGAAAACACTAAACCACAGACAGACAGACATTTTTTAAAAACTATCAATTCGTGTTCAGGACATCCCAAAACGTGTAGATCCGTCAAAAAACGGAGGTCGAAAATTTTCGCGAATCCAATACTTTCTCTATATTACATATAGAAGAAAGTAAAAAAAGGTATAAGTCAATTTTTCTACATCGCAGCTTTTTTTTTTTTTTTTTTTTGTCCCTTATTTCCAATGATTTGTTTAGTATGGAATTTGATCATGAGATATATATATTTCTACTCGATCTGTATGTTTACATGTAAATGGTAATGAGACAAAAATGAACGATTGTAATTTTAACGAAAACATTGAATCAAAAAAATTATTTAAGTATTTAAAAAAATTATTATACGCTTACAAGTTTACGACAGACTGCCATGTCATACGAAAATGCTTGGTGATTTAATCCTGTAATTTTTAATAGTTACCCCCCCCCCTCCCTCAAGGAAAAAAAAAAAAAAAAACTAGTATGATGTGGGCTACCTCATGACTTTCGTCTATATAATTTTCCACAAAATTTATTTAACACAAATTAATTGTTAAATTATCAAATTATTTTCCATTATAAATGCAGACGATTTTTATCTGACAGAATTATATTATCCCTAAATGCCGAAAGATGTAAATTTTTTGCAAATCAAAAGAAATAAGGTTTTTTTCCCCCCAAGTTTTTTCGTTAAAAGATTAAAAAAAAAAAAATCGATAAATTTGTTTTAAATTATCACAGATCTATAGTTCAACGTTTTAAAGGTATTGATGAGATCTTTCGAAAGATACACATGTTGAAAATTTACTCCCCCCAGGTAGGGGGGGGGGGAGCGATTTTCCCACATGCACAAAATTTTTTTCCTAGTTTTCAATAATTCATATAAATTTTACAATCCCACGATTAAAATAACTCTCATTATGTACATTTATACGGAATTTTGTCCTATACTGCCATGTTAAAAATTTAGAAAAAATACTATAACAGCGCCACCTGTTGAGCAATTGTTCCACAAATCTAATCAGCACCAGTTTATGTCAGGGTCCAACTAAATACCAAGTTTGGTTAAATTTCGTTCATTGGTTCGTGAGATATAGTGTCCACAAAACTTGTGATAAACACACACACACACACAGAGAGAGAGAGAGAGAGAGAGAGAGACTGACAGACAGACATTTTCTAAAAACAGTCAAATCGTGATCAGGACATCCTAAAACGTGTAAATCCATCGAAAAGTGGAGTTCGAAAATTTTCACGAATCCAATACTTTCTCTATATCTTATACTATTAAGTGAGCAATATTTGTATGTATATTTCACTGATCTCGAAAACGGTAGCTCGGACAGTCACGAGATTTAACACAAAGGTGCCCCCCGAAGGGTCATTGTGCACATCGAAGTCAGATTTTCGAATTTTTGATTAGTTTTTTCTTAATTAATTAAGATGTGAAAATAATAACCTTCTAATTTCTGATAAAAAAGCCATTTAAATTTTAACATTTTATCCATAATTTAATTGTTGCCAATTTTTTTTTTCGACAAAATAATAATAATTAAAAAAAAAAAAACGTACATTTATTTAAAATGAGGAAAATAAATCAGAAAGATTAGAAAATAAATTAGAAATATCAGTCGCATCGTTACAAATAAAATACCAAATGAAAGGGAAAATTTTTGTAAATCCGATGCATTAAACAGCTTATCAATCGGATGATTAGATTTTCCTTAATTAAAATGTGAAAATAATAACCTTCTAATTTCTGATAAATAAGTCATTAAAATTTTAAAATTTTATCCATAATTTAATTGTTGCCAATTTTTTTTTCGACAAAATAATAATAATAATTAAAAAAAAAAAAAAAAAAAACGTACATATATTTAAAATGAGGAAAATCAGATTAAAATTTAAAATCAGAAAGATAAGAAAATAAATTAGAAATATCAGTCGCATCGTTACAAATAAGATAGCAAATGAAAGGGAAAATTTTTGTAAATCCGATGCATTAAACAGCTTATCAATCGGACAATTAGATTTTTTAAAATTAACTAAAGTATGAATTTTAGGTGGCAACAGCAGAAGATTGTGTGGAAACCGTAAGGAGAAAAAAAATGAAAAATCTGCTTCACATTAAGTCACATGATTTTTAAGTGGGATTAAAAATTGCAGTTTTCAAATTCTTTTAAATTTTCTCTCACGAACACAAAAATATAATATACAGCCTGTACCCCACAAGAGCAACTTGCATTTCAAATTTCATCAATTATTTTGGTTAATAAACAAAAGTTATTATTATTTTTTTTTTTCAAATTAAGTTTTATTCTATCTTCGAAAAGAATTATGTGATCATAGATATAATAATATATATAGATCTATCATCCCCATATAATCGTGCAAAGATTTTTGATGCCGAAAAAAAAGCTTTGGAATCAGCCATTAAGTGGTATTGAAGGAAAAAAGGAAAAAATAAAGAATGAATTTGAAACTATATCTGGAGCTTTTCATTGACCTTTAGTAAATAAATTATTCATGAATTTTACTTGCTAAAACATTCGTGTGTATTCACTCGGGGAAAGACTGCCAAATTTTGGTAGAATCGCCGTCTTTTTCCGAGTGAAAAGGAATCACTTTTTTCTCCCCAATGATCAATCTATATATTATTACTATATCTATGTATGTGATACGATACATTAATAATTTGGGTTTTAAAAGTTTTTTTAAATAGATTATTTAAACTCTATGAACCATATTTTTATTTTATCAGTTTCATTAACAGATCCTGCTGGGCGAATTTTTAAATTTTGGTGTTGAAGTACACCGAACGTTTTTCGACAAGAAATTTAATATAGCAACAGCCATTTTAATCTAAGTAGCGCATCAAATATATAAAAACATAAATGATTTATTTTTACACAAAATTTACAGAACAAATGCAGTTTTAAAGATAGGAAATTTATTTCAACAAGCACGATTTTGAACCAAAAAACCATTAAAAATATAAGCAGAATATAAAGGATTCTTATGTATAAACAAAAAAGAGTCTGGTAAAATTATTAGCAAAATAGTCTTCCCCTTTTCATACAAAAAAAAAAAAAAAAAAAATCCATCGCTAATATGGCGACAAAAATTCAAAAGCCGCCAGTGGAGCAACATAATAAAGTTGTGCAACACGATAATGTTTACCTATTTATTTATATACTAGTATATAACCCCGTCAAAAATGACGGAATGTGAACGATAAATCTTGAAAACAATGTTTAGATCATGATGGTTACCACGTGATCATTTAAATGTATTTTCAATTTTTGTTTATAAATCAAATGTGTTTCGATATTTTATAATTTTTGTTCTTTGTGAGGTCTAACTGCAATGGAGACAGTGTCCGGAGATGAGAGAAGTCGTGTAGAGCCGTACCAGATTGTAAAAACGTGACAAAAATTGCAACTTTGGCCTTTATCACGGTTTTGTGAGGTCTAACTGGAACGTTTCCGGCTGCAATCTTTAAGAGACTGTGTCCGGAGATGAGAGAAGTCGTGTAGAGCCGCACCAAATTGTACAAACGTGAGAAAAATGGAGGCTTTGGCCTTTATCACGGTTCTGTGAGGTCTAATTGTAACGTTTCCGGCTGCAATCTTTAAGAGACAGTGTCCGGAGATGAGAGAAGCAGAGCTGCCAACCTAATCCGGCAAATTGTTAGTATCGCCTCTTTTTCTACACCACTTAATTTTTAGAGCAATTCTCTTCAAATGTATCTACGATGAATTAAGAAGAAAAATACTCTAAAAATTAAGTGGTGTAGAAAAAGGGGCGGTACTAACAATTTGCCGGATTAGGTTTGAAACTCTGGAGAAGTGTAGAACCGCACCAGATTTTAAAAACGTGAGGAAAATGGCGGTTTTGGTCTTTCTCATGGTTCTGTGAAGTCTAACTGCAACGATTCCGGATGCAATCTTTAAGAGACACTGTCCGAAGATGGGTGAAATCGTGTTGAGCCACACCAGATTGTAAAAACGTGAGAAAAATGGCGGCTTTGGCCTTTCTCACGGTTTTGTGAGGTCTAACTGCAATAGAGACAGTGTCCGGAGATGAGAGAAGTCGTGTAGAGCCGCACCAGATTGTAAAATCGTGAGAAAAATGGAGGCTTTGGTCTTTCTCACGGTTCTGTGAGGCCTAACTGCAACGTTTCCGGCTGCAATCTTTAAGAGACAGTGTCCGGAGATGAGAGAAGTCGTGTAGAGCCGCACCAGATTGTAAAAACGTGAGAAAATGGCAGCTTTGGGCTTTCTCACGGTTTTGTGAGGTCTAACTGCAATAGAGACAGTGCCCGAAGATGAGAGAAGTCGTGTAACGCCGCACCAGATTTTAAAACAATATACAGTATATAATTATTAACACATCACATTAGCAAGTTAATTGTGTGATACATTATTTGTATCATACAAGGATGGAAAGCGTTTGCTGACGATGACGCGAATTCAATGATTTTTCTTCACCCAAAAGTTTTCACTTCAAATGGAAAGCGTTAGCTAACGATGACGGGAGTTCAATGATTTTTGTTCACCCAAAAGTGCTCAACGCACCTAAAGAAGTTTTCACTTCAAAAATTCTACCCGATCAATAAATATGAATGACAATAAAAAAACTGCTGGTTGACAAAAAATATAGGCCCGACAACACAACAGCAACAACACATCTCAGTGTTCCATTAAGTGCTCTATACGCAGCGAAGTGTGACGTCACTGACCGTCCGTGTATGCAAGAAAATGATTTCCTATGTTAATCGCCCATTGGATTTTTTGTAAAAAATTATTAAAAATCGAGGAAAATTATTTCCCGATTTTAATCCCCATATTTGGATATATATATGTATTAGTTATCATGTGCATATGTTAGATTGAGTTATTTTGCTGTCAAATTGATAAAATTTTAATTTTAAATTTCAAAACTCTGTTGTCCTTGGCGTTTTTGTATTTGGCGATCATAAACGTACTACGAAAATATACATGCCATATGTATATTTTCGTAATATGTGTTGTGCGAAATATTGTTTCATATTATTCATTACTTTCTTAATATAAGTTTTTAAAATAACTATGATTTTTGAAAGGAATTAAATTATACTCGCCAGATAATTTGGCGATATATATATATTTTTTTTTTTTCTGCCAAGGATGACCGATATCAAATCTATTCCGCTGCAACATATTAGTATCTTATATCAGATACGTTATTTAGATATTTGAAAACAAATTTCACTTCAAATTATGATAGAATATTTATCATTTTCCTTTTAATATATTTTAAGTATATTTTAGTATAATATATTTTAGTATATTAGTTGGATATTTATTGTGAAAATATCATCCTTTGAAATGAAATGTTTATGCTTTCAATGGAATATGGAAGTGTTTTTTTTTTTTTTTTTTTTTTTTTAATCTAGAGTTTTGAAATTTAAAATTCAAATTTAATCAATTTTAGAACAAAAACAACTTAATCTAGCGCATGCACATGATAACTAATACATATCTAAACCTAAATATGGGGATTAAAATCGGGAAATAATTTCCCTCGATTTTTAATAATTTTTTACGAAAAATCCATTGGGCGTTTAACATAGGAAATATTTTTCTTGTATCCACGAACGGCCAGTGACGTCATCATTTCGCTTGCGTATTTAAAGTCCTCATAATAAGAAAAAACGATTCACTTCATTTTACCAAAATACTTTTTTTTAAGACTATCGTAGATCCTGTTTTCAAATTTTCTAACTAACTATCCAATAATTACAGACACTCCATGATAACCCAAATTCACCTCTGCTCGATACCCTCTAATTTCAATACTCATTTCAACTGGTGACTTTTACTTGCCCAACCAAACATTCTATCCCAACTATCATTTTACACTAATTTCAAAACTAAAATCAACTGGCGGCATTTACGTACTAAACTCGACGCCAATCATACCTTACAATGTAAACAAACAATGAAGTTTGATAAAAATATTTAAAGGCTTTAATGCGTTTTTACAAATATTTTAAGATTTTTAAGGCTTTAATATGTTTTAGAAATATGGACAATATTCCTGTGACGTCACCGTAGGTAAAATCGCCGAACACGTGGTCGATATTTTGTAAACAAATTAGATTCAAGATGCCATATTATTGTTATGCATAACATTTTCCTTAATATTTCTGCAGTGAAACTTAATAACAATGTTCAAACAAGAACAAAAGAGAAATGTAAACAACTGAATCGAATGATAAAGTTAAGACAATTCCATATCGTAAAATTTTAGAACATTTTATGTATACACACACACATACATATATATAATGAATAAAAGATTAATAAAAACATTTTATACATACACACACATATTTATAGACATCAAAGCTTAAATAATTAGAATTTCAATCATTTTAATAAAGGAATCTATTAGATGGAACATTCATTTAAATTTGTTACCATCGCCACAGTTCACATGACATATTTTAATATTACATATGTTGATTAAGATTAAAGTATATTACTAAAACTGGATTAAAAACAAAACAAAGTTATTACTATATCACTCTTACTTCAATTTCATATAATCTGTAACTCTTGGAAAAAATATTGCAAGATAAAAATTTGCAAGCCACAATGCTTTGCTATGGTAGAGTTGAGAATTGTTTACCGAAAACAGCTGATTTTTTATAATCTCGAACCCAAAGGAGGAATATGGTCCATTTTAAGCGTTTTTTTTAATGAAACAGTCAAAGAGTCGTTCATTCGGAATTAAAAAGTTGTCCATTTGGAATTTGTATTTTCTGAATGGCAACAGTTTTAGTTTGTTTTTATTTGGTCTTGCTTTGTTTATAATTATGAAGTTACATAATTCTATTTATAGGTTCATGTTTATAATAGCCAGTGATCCTTTATACTTAATTTAGACATTTAAACATAACAATTGAATAGTTTTTCAAGGTTTTATAGGAGATAAATAAGTATATGTGCGATACAAAACATGTATGAAAATGATATATATGTTTCTTAAGTTGAATTAAACAAACGGAAAAAAAAATGGCTGCCAAAAGTTTCTGTTTTGAAGCGGTACTAACCGGATTCGTTCATGACAGATGAGGATCATTATATATATTAATTTTTTTATAATAATCATTATGCTAATTTATCATACAAACAAATGAGCCACTGTGTGTTACTGCACTTGCACGCTGTCGAACAGAAATATTTGAAAAATTCAAATTAATATTTAAATAAATAAATAAAAATGTTTAATGGGAAATATATATAACCATAAAAAGATTAGTTGTCTAAAATATGGCAGAAATAGCACTCATAGCATATTGTTACAAGGTATTAAGTCTTATTGTTACAATGGATTAAGTCTAAAATGGTGAAAAAAATTCAAAAGCCGCCAAAGAGAACTATATTAAGGCTGTACTATCAGGTTTACAACCCATGAATTATATATAAACACAAAAAATTAATTGTCTCATGCGACAGACGTAGCCGGTCACAGCATATTGTAATATTTGGCGTGAAATTGCTGTCATTTAATGGTTGATTGGATAAACAAAATAAACATATGAAATAACGTAAAAGCAAATATTATGTTGTCTAAACCCAGTTACATTTGAGTCCAGTCCGAGTTACATGTGAACAACACGTATAGTGTTGTTCACATATAACTGGGATTCAAATATAAAAGGGAAACTACAATTTTTTCGAAACTATCTATTTCGAAACTGTTATATAATAAGCACCTAAATGGAAGCTCATTGGTAAACTATTGTCGCAGGTAATAGGGACAAGCGCCCGAGTTGCAGTGGATGACCAAATCGCTGCCGAATGCTGCAGGGACCTGGAGCGAACTTTTGAACAATTTCAGTAATTTATTTTATTTTTATAAAGCTATATAGAAAAGAATTTCCTTTAAATTTAGTGGCCAGCGAAGCGGGCAAAGCCTGCTAGTATACATAAGAGAAGAAAGAAAGAAAAAAAAAAAAAAAAAAAAAAGATTTTAAAAGTTTATAAATCATGCATTTCTTTTATTTAAAGGTATACATTCAAGATAGAGTATGTTTATTCTGTGAAAGAACGTTATGATATGTTATTAATACCTTAATTATAATATAACAGTAACTCTTTGTTCATATAACTCTTTGTAATATTTTGATGTAGAATCATCTCAAAAGTGGTTTATATTCTAGTGCAGATAATTTAGGTATATTGATTACCTGATGCTAATAGTGCGAAATAAATGCTTCCCTTTACTTCCCATATTATACATGTTAACTCTTGTAATGTAAGACGAATTTTAGGATAGGCAGATAAAATGTACACATGGCAAGGCGGTAGGGAAGGGGGGTGGGCGACAGGCCAGAATAAATGATGAAAGACCGTTTTCGTGTAGTCTAATGTATAAGGCAACCATTGCTGCTTGAAGAAAAATGGTTTAAAAAATATTAATCCACATACAAATAATTTAATAAGAATTATTAATTCAATTTAAGGGAATTGCTTATTATTTTCTCTCTTCTCTATATTTAAGCTCTAGAGCGTCGTAAAAACCATTATATCTTAATCTCACTTTATTTATTCGCTTAATTTTATCCACCTCCTTTCCTATAGCTGTAATAAACTATCCTACGTCATGAATTTGCTGTTTTGATTTCCTTCTGTATTCAATAGAATTGGTATTTGTTACGTAAAAATTTTCGACTTCCGCTTTTTGATTCCGCTTTTACATGTTTTGAAAGATCCAGAACAGGATTTGACCACTTTTTGAAAATACATGTGTGTGACAAAAATTTCATTTCATTTGTATCTGAGGAACTATTGCACTGGACAGAATTACATATAAATTTATATGCAGTTGCATCATGACATAAATTGGTACCTATCACGTTTTGGTGAAAATCGTCCAACAGGTGGCGTTACCATCCGGATTTTTCTAAGTGTTTAACTTGGTGATATAGGATAAAATTTCTTATAAATGTACACAATAAGAATTACTTTTGACAAATCTTTATAAAATTAAAAAGAATTATTTATAATAATAGTAATCAAGTAGGAAAAAATCTTTGGACAAATAAGAGTAACGCTTCCCCCTCCCCCTGGGGTCTCCCCCGAGGGGAACAAATATTCGATATGGATACTTTTAAATAAATTCATCAATGTCTTTTAAACAAATAGCTGAACTATTGATCTGTGATAATTTAAATCAAAGTTATCGATTTTTTTTTTTTTTCATTTTTAACAAAAAGAAAAAAAAGTCGTTAGTGAACATAAAATTGGCTTTCTTTGGACATTAAGTGTTATATTTCTATTGGAAAGAAATGTATTCATCATGGTAATCAGTTTTAATAAATAAGTTTTAATAAAGTTACTTGTACAGAAAGAATTTGTATAGTAAAATATAGAAGAACGATTTGTGAGCAAGACCTGATTAACGTAGGGGTATGCGGGCATGTAACCTGAGTAGCTGGGAACCATAAAACTGGCCTTTAAAATGCCATTTTGACTTTTATGCCCTAAAAATCGCGAAAACTGGTTTCATATAATACAATTTATGCCTTAATAATCGCATAAATTGGTATATGTATATACCTGTGCTGATTGGTGCATAGTGCGAGGGCAGGGGGGGGGGAAGAGGCGTGCCCACGAAATCCTGTGTGCCACTGGTCTCGCGTACAGTTAATCAGAGCCTGTTTATGTGTGCGTATGTGCTTTTCTTTATGTATACGTGCATGCATTATTATATCATTCTTTTTCAGTGACTTGTATTAAAAATGTGATGTACCCCTCCCGGAAAAAAAAAATAAAAAAATACTGGCTATGTCCTTGATACATAGTATATACATACTCGCAATTATTTTTACCGTGTAAATTTAATTTATAAAAAGATCCTGTACAATGAGCAATTTAGAAACCCCAAAAATTAATTTAAAAAATATTTTTATGATTTAAACATTATTTTCTTAATATTTTATAAAAGACGATTTTTTAATAACGATGAAAGGCGGGGCTTGTTTTCTTTAGAAAACAAATTGTTTGTGAACATTGTCTAAAAATCATAGTTTTTGTTTAATTTCTTCGCGTTTGGCGTTGTTGTTATACAGTTTGACCCGTAAATAAAAATAAAAAATATTTTGTTTAATTTTCTGTTATTTTTTAAGATTTTCTTCATTATCTCATGCAATATTTCATAAGAGACGGCCCCCCATAGCCACTCCAAAAGAGATTTATTTATATCTCTGAAACTAATAACTGCAATGAGCTGCAAATTTGCGCGCCCATATTTTTCAGTATTAGGATTCATTTTACGTAAAAATTAATATAGATCATAATATTCATAATTTTTTTTAATATGAATTTATTAATATTTTTCATATTTAAAAATATTTTTCAGAATAAAAGCGGTAATGGATTATGTTTGTGTTTCTTCACTGTATCTCGTAAAAAAAAAAAAAAAAAAAAAAAAAAAAAGTTATATCGATCAAAATGATATTTTATGAAGATATTAATAAAAGTTTGAAATATGAATTTAACATTAGCACCTTCAATTTTGAACGCTTATAACTCCGTAAAAAAATAAGCAAAATATGCAACCAATATACTTTTTCGCATCGTCACGACTCTAGAAATTCAAATATAAAATAAAAATTGGGTATTACTATTGAAAAAAAAATCAAAGTTGTTGCTTGTTTTAATATGTAGACGACCCCCATTTCAAAATTTCACTTCATTTTCCAAAAGTACTAACATTTTCCAGTCGAATGATACCTATTATATTTGTGTGCATCGATTAGCAATAAAGTTACATCGAGTGTTGCGTTTTTTTTTTTTTTTTTTTTTTTTTTTTTCCTCCGACTGTACATTTGAAAGTATAAAATTTTTTACTGTACTAAAACTTGAACATGCAACAGACTTAGATGACAAAATGTTACGGGATATGTCAAATTAATCTACTTTTTTTTTATCGATATTATCGGAAAGAAATGCTATGAAAAGCATCGAATATCTGTTTTTTCTTTTCCGAGTAGCAATTCTAAGCAAAAAATAGTAATTACGTTTCAAGAAATCTCAAATCTTTAAAAGAAAGTAAAATTTGATTTCTGCAAATCTTTTCTTTTTGTGAGTCCTTAAACATTATAGGCAGAAATAAAGAAGATATGAAGTTTCTATATAATGATTAAAATAGCTATTGAACGGCTTTTATAACTTTAATCAATATATATATATATATATTGACATTCTTTTAACGTCAACTAATAAAGTTATTGATAAAAGAATATTAAAAGTTTAATAAATGCTATATTAAGTTTGTGAAATCTGTTATATGTCTCTTTTCTAAGCTAGATGTCATTCTTTGAACACTAGCGGTAATGTACGACGTATTGTATCGTCATTAAATGGTCTTATTAGCCAATCACAATGTTTTTATATCCGTTGGGAATTAAAGAATAAAGATTCTGTAGGTTTTTAGTTTTAACGCAGTTTCGAGAATGAATAGTTTTTAATATCATTGAGTACAAAAGCTTGCATCCAGTAGGAATCAGAGTGATTTAAGCCAAAATAAAATCTTTGAATGTCTGCTCTAAAAAAAAGTAATCTGATTTAAAAAATAAGGAAATTTAAATTGAGATTATTTAGTACAATTAATTAATTTTACTGCAATGTTTATTTACTTATTTGTTTATTTATAGTATAATTAAAAAAATATTCCCCAGAAAAATTACATGAAATAAATAAAATATTTTGCGATAATGTGAAAATGATTTCTTAATGATTAGATAAATTAAAATTCCACTATATTTGTTTTTATTTAGGGCTTTTATTAATGCTTTAAAATGTTCCAATATTTTACTTTTTATTTTCAGCATATGATTGCACAAACGCTACGCACAATAAGGCATTGCAGGAGTCAGCCATTAGGTAAGTTCAGTAGTGTTTAAAATAAATTAATTTTAAAATTGTGTTTAAAAAAGCAGTTGTGTAATTTCCGTTTTATTTATTTACTTTCAGTATTAGAGCCACCTCCTGGAAATAAAAACCAACAAGAAATTCGGAACTACATTAAGTAATTATATATATATATATATATTTAAATTATAGAATGTTAGGGATTTGGAGTTATTGTTTGTTGTATTATGTGTGTATTTTTGTTTAAATATTATACAAAAGTAAAAATATTGCGACGTAAGAAGCACCAAAACGCAATAAGTAAAACAGCAGAGTTAAGTTTCGTTAGCATTTAGTGTATCCAATTAATAGAGCTGAAATTTACATTTAGGAATTTTTCTCTCTAATGACGATTTGTTCAACGGAAATTGCAGTCTGCTGTTTTACTTATTATTACTTTCTTATATATTCAAAAGAAGAAAGTACTGTATTTGTAAAAAAAATATGATATCGCGTTTTTGATGGATTTATACGTTTTGCGAGACCCAGAACTCACATTGACAATTTTTAGAAAATTCCTGCTTGTGCGTGACAATTTTTCATCAGTTTTAGCTAACTCAAAAACAAATGAACAGTATTTATTAAACATGTATGTTTAGTAACTTAACATAAATTGGTACCTATTAACTTTGGTGCAATTCTCTGGTGCAATGTGGATTTTTCCTACTTACGGAAAAATTGTATTTCAGCTTCTGTTGTGTACAATTGCACAAAACTTGATATGTGAGAAGAATATTATGAAAGACTTTGCTGAATCAATTTGGCTGAATATTGGCCGACAGATTGCGTTGCTATATTCAAATTTTCCCCGTGTATAGGAAAATTATATCTCTTGAGTTGTTAGAAACTTAATATGTGAGATTACCAATATGAAGATGAATTCTAACTTATTCTAACAGTTTATCCGCCGACAGGTGACGCATCTATGCTTCTACATCTCTTCCATTTTAATGGCAAGGCTGTATCTAAATTAATATGGCGTAAAAATGGACAAATATGATAAGTAAGATATCCTGACTTAATTTGTTTTTATATTAGTCGATAGATGGAACTGCTATTATTCAGTTTTTGAAATTTTTCACATACCTGCATCTCAGCATACGTTGTTTAAAATTGCTCTAATATGCATATGTAAATTCTTCATTATGAAAAGTAATTAATTTTTATAGCAGTAAGTATCGCTTTTATATAGAATGATACAGAAGAGACTTTTGTCATGTTTTCTATGCATTCAACTTATTCTAATATGCATATTATTTCTATTCAATTCTGCTTTGTATTTTCGTTTTCATACAATTTCATACCATTTCCAATGCAACTATCCCCATAATGCAAGTTTAAAATGTATGTGAGATACACTGCTCGACATTGAAAATGCAACACCGACAAGGAATGATAATAACGGAATGAAATTTGTTGGACACATACATTATAGTAGGAAGAACAATTGATTAAAATTTCAGGAAATTTGGAGTAATATGTGCTGAGAAAACAGTACATAAAGCAGCGACCTCTGTGAGCAATAACAGCACATATCTGCCTAGGCATTGAATCGAACAGCGATTGGATGATATGTGCGGGTAGAGCACTTCATGAAGTTTTAACACGATGCCACAATTCATCGATCGAAGTTACTGGTGAGTGGTGGGGGCCAGTCGCTTTTCAACGATTAAACAGTCATTTCCATTGATGCGAGATCAGGAGAACGCGCTGGCCAGAGCAACAGTCGAACACATTAGGCATCAATGAAGGTCCAGACAATATGGACAACATGCGGTCGAGCATTGTCCTGCTTATACATTACCTAATGTATATTTTTAAATTTTGTTTTCGCAGTCAGAAAATTCATAACCGTTAAATAAGTACTCATTTTTGAAAAATTCATTTTTTTTTTTATTTTTACATTTTAATTTTGAGTTCAAAAATGCGATTTTCACAAAATGCATTTTTCTCATTTTCTAGTCGCAAAATGAAATACTAAAATTTTAAAAAATCAATTTTTGGAAAACAAGTACTAATTTAACGCTTATGAATTTTCTAAATGTGAAAACATAATTGAAAAATATACATTAGGTAATGAGTAATTATGCAATCAAATTTTCCCATAGAATATGGGCCAAAGCTGCCGGCGAGATTAGGTATTGTCCGCTCTTAAGGCCACGTAATTTAGTCTTTGAGAAAATCCATTGGTAAAAAAGATTGAAGTCAGAAATTTAGCATTAATCTTTGGTATAAAATATTTAATTCAAATTTTTCCCTTTATGAAATGAAGGTTGACAATCACTGAATGATATAAAGGGTATAAATCAGTATAATTCCTTTTTCCTAATCGATTCTTCTGATTAGTTTTTAGTTAGTTAAACTTTATTTTTCGTCTCCTGAAAAATCAAGAATATGGACTTAAATCCTTTATACTTATCAGTACATAATTTACCTCATGGACACGACAATTAAATTTCGAATAATCTAAGTTTTCAAAATAGAATGTTGAAGATGAATATGTTGCTTACCAGTTTCATAAGTGATATTTTAAAACTGTTCGAACAATTTACCATCATTTGTTCATAAGATGACTACATAGAATAACTAGTTGGCATATGGGGACTCCGTTCAGTTCCCCATCATATATTTGAACTTATAAATGTCTACAACAAAGCATGCTATAGTCATGATGAGAAAAATAAATTTCGCGGATTGCTCGACAAGATCGCAGACTGAAATGCTGAACCACAGGCTATCCAACGTTTAATTTGATAGTCTTTTTTTCTATTTTGCTGACTAATTTTAATAGCGTCAGTTCCGTATTTTAGTTTTCATGCAATACCATATTATCTCCAACGCATTGAATTCCATAATGCAAATTTATGTGAAATATTGCCTTATTTTTCTAAGTTAAGGATCTTAAATTATGAATAACTTACGAATCTTTAATATTAGAATATTCGTAGTGAATTATGTTCCAGCCAGTAACATAAATAATATTTTGAAAGTGCTCTGACATCTTTACAATGTTAATATTTTTTAAAGTGGATGTTTGTGCGAAATTTCGCCCTATTCTGCCCTGTTCAGAAACTCGTTAATTTCAAATGCTTTGATTTTTATTTATTTACTTACTTTTTTTTTTTTTTTAATTAGAAAAATTCATACATAATGGTGTTCATCCTATTATCATAAATGATATTTTAAGAGGATCTGACGTCTTTAAAATGGAAATATTCCTCACAATGGACGTTTATGCAAAATTTTACCTAATGTTAACAAATTCGTAAATTTCGAATAACTTACGAAATTTTAAAAGTAGATTTTTCATAATTATATTCCTACCAGCATCATAACTAAAATGGGTCTAGTAACTTTCCGATAAAAGCATTCCTTTTTAATGCACTTTTAAACGAAATTTTGCCCTTATTCATACATGTTTAGAAAATCGTTAATTTCGATAAACTTACGAAATTTTTAAATTAGAATGTTGTAAATAAACAAGGCACTTGCCAGCATAGCAAGTTATAATTAAAACTTGTCTGACCTATTTGTTATCATTTGTCCTTGAGATATCGTATACAAATACTAACTAACTAACAACCAAACTAACTACACATTGACACCCTACAGACGGATACCATACCGATTTTGTGACATCAGATTCTTCATAAATCAAAACATGTAAAAACATTAAAAAAAATGGTCAAAAATTGTCACGATTGTCTAAATTCCTAATAACTAGAGAATGATAGGGAACTAAACAGTTAACTAACAATCTACTAAAATAACTGATTAACGGATAATATATCGATTTGTAATTTTTAAAAATTTCACGCCTACCAAACGTCTAACATCATCAAAATATGAAGGTTGAAAAATTACAGGAATATCCAACTCCCCTTACCTAGAGTACAGCGTCTAGAATAAACAGTGTAGCAATCGCCTATAACCGTGATGTTAAAATGATGCTACAAAAATTAAGCTTACCCAGATGTCGCTGTGATCGAAGCTATTGCTCAAATCGAAGACCTGATTGGCTTTTCTCAGTTTCGTCAGTTTAATCACCTGATCTAAGCATATAATTAACCAATAGAGTCTCGGTTTTGTTGTCGTGACCCTAGCTTCGATTACAATGACATCTGGTGACAGGCTTAATTTTTTTAGTACAATTTTATTCGCCGCTTTCCACACTGTTTATTCTAGACGCTGTACCTAGAGTAAGATGGAAGAAATAATAAGTAGTCGGAACATAATATTGATATGATTATGCTATTTCGAACAAGATGATGAATTTTATTCTTAATATGCTGATATAAACATTTAATATTCGTTACGGAAGAAAAAAAAAAAAAAAAAAAAAAAAAAAAAAAGAATGAATGAAAAAAATCAGTCAATTACAGTGATTTTATTTTTTACAGCATTGTAAACCTCTTTGTATGTAATGTCGGGCTTTCTAAAAATTAAACTTCTGAAGTCACTTATTTTTAGTTTGTTGCATACTTTCTTTTACTTATTTATATAGAAGAGAGGGTGTAATTTCATGTCAGTTACAAAGAAAAGTAATATTTCCGCTTTATTTGTTCCCACTATGTATAGAAATCTTTATATTATATTTTAACACCTTTAAACGATGTTTAAAATTTATTATGATTTGAATTAGTCTGTGTTCGTGTGTCCGTCTCTAACATCTGTAAATATTTTTAGATTTTATTCGAAATCATGTGTTATTGAAGTTCGCTATGACCTGCTTCCTATTTAAAATGGTAATGAATAACACAAGTGATTTGTGTACATGGACAACCAAATACCAGTGTATTGCGTTCTATGAGAGGCATTTTTATAAATCACATTTAAATAACTTTGTACTGCACAAATCATAGGGAAACTAACGTTTATTATTCTCATGCTAAAACAAATGTTTTGTGTAAAATATTATATTTTTAGTGTTAAAATTTACAGGGTTACTCAGAAAATATCCAGATACATTAAGGAATACAACTGGAAATTTCTGGAATTGCACTTCCGTTTGTGTTAAGAGTTCTTTAGACTTTTCAAAAATGTTTAAACATGAATTAATATGTCTGTCCTCCTTTCATTCTGTGTGTTTGTTGTATGATCACGTAGAAAAGTGCATTGAAGGTTAAAAATTGCAATGTGTACATACAGTTGTAAAGTGTTAATTATCTATGCGAGCAGCATGATTTTTCGTTTTTATTTTATGATTAAATAGGATAGAGTTTGTTAGAAAATACTGGTAAATGTAGAAAATCAGTGCGTGACTGACATACATTTTCCATAAAATTACACTGCTCTGCCAAAAAAAAAAAAAAAAAAAAAAAAAAAAAAAAAATCGATATCTGATACCATTCTGGCTGATTCTTATGTAAAATGACCTCCTGAATCCGAATATGACTCCCTTTTTGCCCAGTCACGCACCGTTTTCTAGATACACCACCCCACCCCGTCCCTCAATTTCTTTCCCTGATCGATAATTTTATGGCCATGAATTTGGTTTGAAGAATGAAAAATAATTAATGTAACACCTAAAAACAAGAAAAAACAAAAATAAATAAAGTTTAAAAATAACATTAATAACAGATTAAAAAAAAAAAAAAAAAATGTAAAATATGTAAAAAAAAAAAAAAAAAAAAAAAAAAAAAAAAAAAAAAAAACTTGTAGCAAATGTCTGTTTTAAAATTTTCCAACTCTGTAGTCCCTGAGAAGATATTTAACGGTTAAAATAATCCCCACCCTCCTAAAAATCAAATTTATTACCATAAAATCACCAGAAAATGATAAAAATAGGTGGGTGATAGGGCAAAATGGGCGTCGTATTCGGATTCAGTTCATTTTACATAACGAATTTACTGAAATGGTGTCAGAGGCAATTTTCATGCCGACCAGTGTTATCAAGAGAAGTTTGTATGAGATCTTTTTATTAGGTTCTTATTTAAATCTCACATTTCTTTTTTTTAGAAACAAAATTATGTATTTGAAAATGAATTGTATTAAACGTAATTGCATACACAGACTGAAAATCATTTTCAAATAACATTTACTACATAAAATATTTTTGTGTTTTACAATTAACTGAATTAAAATAAGGAACTGAATTAATATTTATCTTTTAATTGAAGAAAAACTAACTACGATATTTTGTCATCCTATTATTAGTACAATATAGAATTTAAGTAAGTAAATGAAAAACAAATATAAAAGATTATTTTTAAAAATGTTGAAACTTTTCAATATATGATTTATTAATTTTACGTTCTTTTGCAGGAACTTGAGGGTCATTGACAATCAAAAGCGACTGACACAGTTATCAGATATTTTGGAACCAAGACGGTCGTAGAATATGTGATCACCAAGTTGAAAAGATGCCACTTAAAAACATCACATCAACATGAGTGACTTTATAAATATGAACGATTGACTGTGAAGCATATCAGGCACTATTTAATGACTGTGAAAGATATTGTTGAAGAACTATTCAAAAAATATCTCTAATGGGAAACCATAAACTGAGTTGTGTAATTTATGTGTTGTTGACTGTGAAGGGTATATATATCCATCCTGACATCTATCCAAACAAAAAAACCTGTACCTGAACTGATATAATTGTGAAATATTTGATGTTTCTGGTTTTGATGTTAAGACTTTGAAAAAAAAGTGATGCTAGAATTTTTCTACGCTAAAGGATGATTCTAGTCAGAATAAAACCATGAAAGCAGTGAAGTTTTGATTCTTTCATTTATGAATACTGTTTTGAATACTGCAGAGGAAAAAAAATGAAATTTTGCTTTAAGTTACTGTTTATAGGCATATAAATAAGATTCGAAACAATAAATGATATTCTGAAAAGGAAGGTGTTGGAGAGAGAAATTATACTTCGAGAAATTATACATGAGGAGAAATTAAACTTCGGCCAAATGTAAATAACATGTATTTTTGAAGAAAAGATTGAATTAATTTTAACGAAAACACAATGTAAGCAGGCCCAGGTTGTAATATAGAGATGCGAATTTTTAGCTATTCTGAAAATATGCGAAGTAGTTCTACGGATTTTTCTTTCGATTTTTCTTAAAACTACATCAGTGATTTTCAATTTTTTTTTTTTTTTTTTTTTTTTTTTTTTTTTGTCACAGTGCAAATTGAAAAACTTGATAATACACTAATTTAACAGAAAAAATTAAAAGAATATTATTTAGTTGATTAATGTACCTAAAATATACAAGGTTTGTCCACAAAGTAATTAAATTATTCCTTAAAATTCGTTTATTTGAGGATAATTTTACAGACACATAATATTCTTCAAAATCGCCTCTTCCGTCATTAATACACCGCTGTCGAAGGCTCTGGCGCCCATTAGTGTCTGTCTGGAAGTCTTCAACAGGGATGATGTTCAGAAAGCGTTACGTTTTTTGCAAGTTCTCCAGATTGTCAAAACGATCACCATTTAAGGTCGATTTCATTCCAAGTAATAGAATGGAGTATGACGGTAACAAATCGGGTTTTACGGGTTATTGCGAGCTAGAGTCCTGTAGTCCGACCCGAACCCAACAAAAGAGTTTTAAATCAACTCGAACCCGAAAAAAGTTTTAATAGGCCTAAAAACCGACCCGAACTCTCATTAAATAATTTTGAGGGCTACACCCGACCGAAACAGATTTATTTATACCTGACCCGAAACTAAATGAAAATTAATAATTCACCTAAAAATCATGCGAAATATTTTTAATTTATAAAATAAATTTTCATTGTCACACTGTTGGTAAATCATATTAAAAAGAATTAAAATTATAATTTCAAATATACAAAGTAAAAAATTTAAAAATATGATTATTTTTAACTATTTATGCGTATTGTGTACTTCAAGTGTACAAAAAATAGATTTTAAGCATAGTATTGGTAGTTTTATTGTTTAATGCTTATTGAACACATAAAATTAAAATAATAGTATAATAGAGTGTTACAGACGCCAAATAAACATCCGCTAAATTCATCTAAATTTATATACCTATAACTTCTTAAAAACATATCAAGAGAAAAAAATATTAATTATCAGTCCTCTAAATGATCCTCTAAAACGAAATTATTAATAATCCTCTAAAACGGAAGAAGTTTCCCTGTCGCATTAAATCCGGGTAGTGTCACTACTGGGACTTGTTTTTGAGGGGCAAAAGTAACAACAACAACGCGTGTTTTAATCACCATGTGGGTTCCTTTAGAGCATTACTATTTTTTTTCTTTTAAAAAATGTTTTTGTGTAATCGTGTTTAAAACTATGCATGATGCCAGCGTATACATTTCGTAAGGGGCATTTACGGCATTTATTGCTGGAAAATGCCAAAAGGAGGTTTTCTGTTTAAAAAAGAAGAAGAAGAAAAAAAAAAGACGACGACAATGTTTTAATAAGGCTTGTCAAATGCTTAATATATATATATATATATATTTAATAAAAAAGCACCACAAAACTGGCGTTGCAAAAAATATTACTTATAAACTTTGAAACTTTGAATAAACACCATAAAATGCAATAAACTCGCAACAATTGTTTCGGGTCGAAAAACACACGACCCTTCATCAGGCGAAAAAGGTAAGCACGAGTGCTGCTGTCAAAGCGGAAACGCACGCGGCAACGTATGTATATATATATACTTAAAATTTAATAAATGCTTTTACTTTCTTCATAATTCCTTCTTATTTCAAAAAAGAAAAAAAATGGATTTGTTAAAATATTAGACTTCTGCTTTTCAGTAGACTTACACATATCGAAATGTCCTGAAGGCGATTTGACCATTTTTACAAAATGCGTGTGTTTAAAAAAATTTTTATAAGCTTTGCGTCTTCAAAAATAATCAACAGAATACCACAGAAATGTATGTTAAAACCAGAACGCTTTTTCTAAATCTTTCATACAGTGTGACAAAAAAAAAAAAAAAAAAAAAAAAAAAAAAAAAATTCTAAGGTTAAATTTTACGTCAGCAAAAACAACTTATTTTAGCGAGATGTCTTTGTTTTGTATGTTAAATTTTCTGCTCGACAGTGCAGTGTACATTTGGACCCTTGTTTGATCATTACGCTCACATAGCAGTTGACAGGCCTTCAAACAAGTGTTAAAATGTGCATTGCAAACAGAAGTTTGAACATCGAAAATAAAGGTATTCTTCGACCACATTTCTTGAGACCATGGAAGCGTCTGCGCAAGCGCTGACTCAACGAGTCGAGTTTAAAATAGGGGAGACAGTCATGTGATTCAGGGAAAATAAGTGATAAGAGAGCGTCGAATTACTCGATGTTTTCCAAATCCCAATTTGTTGATCAATTTGGCACCCCTCCATGATTTTGGAGTGTTCCTCACTGCTAGTTTTATGAAACGCGGTTACACTATATCTTGTAAACACTAGTTTTTTTTTTTTTTTTTTTTTAATAAGTGTTAAGAAAGTGAAAATTAAATTCAGAGATACAAAATAAATAAGAAATTTTATAATTATAAATTTTGAATTTTAAGAATAAGTGAATATTTACTCTTTACTTGTGCACTTAATTTAAATTTTTTTATCTGTGTTACCTTTGTAAAATTGTTTAAAAAACTACAATTTTTTTTATATATATATACATAAAATAAAGCTATACTTAATTAGTATTTTACTTTAAAAGAAATTGAAACTTGTTGCCTTCAGCGAAAATGCAAATTGTATGTCGAAAAAACCTTAAAAAGTTGTTGACCGAGTAAATCTGAAAAAAAGTGTTAATTGAACATTTTTTTTTAAATAATCCTTTAGACAATTCTCTTCTTTTATTGCAAGAAAAGAAGTTCTTGAATTCACAATCTACTTCCATCTATCAAATGAGTTGTGTAAGAATAAGGAATTAATTTTTATATCATTAAAAATGTGCTGGTGGGCATGAAAATAATTTTGATGGTTTTCTAGCAAAAAGGTTTTATTGAAAAATTGAAATTGAGAATGGTTTTAAATATTTAAAAAAAGAAGAGAAATATTTGTATTAGAAAATTTAAAATTGAAATCTTAATTATTGTTTATATTTTGAAATACTAGAAATTTAAAAATAGTTCCTTTCTTATTACGGCGACTGATGAATATTTTAATAAAACACTTTATTAAAACGCATTTTTTTCTTTTTTTTTTTAACCCACGCATATTTTTAATGAAAATTAATTTGAAGAATTTTATTTTTTCTTCCACACCATCATTTCTCCTCAGTCAAATACACTTTTATTTTATGTATTTATATCAGTGGCGGCTCGTGCACCGAAAATTGGTGAAGAGGAACACTTCATTTTACACTGTATTCATTTATAGAATATAAATTTACTTTTAAATAGGTATTTTTAGTCAATTTTATTTAAGACCATGCTTAATAAAAATTATGCTTAAAAATACTTAAATATTATTTTTGAGCTATTCACCTATTTTCGGTTCACGAGCCACCACTGATATATATGTCTCAG
Source organism: Salticus scenicus (assembly GCA_963930645.1). NCBI lineage: Eukaryota > Metazoa > Arthropoda > Arachnida > Araneae > Salticidae > Salticus > Salticus scenicus. The sequence goes on from OZ005661.1 coordinate 15,493,894, forward strand.
ATATGTACAAAAAAGTCTTTTGAAAAGAGCTTGTTGGTTGACTTACGGTACACTTGAGGAACTTGATACATTGTTGGAAATTGTTCAACTTTTCATACACTACACACATACACGCGCACACACAAAAAAAAAAAGTGGGGGAGGAAACAAAATAATATTTAAGAGATGGTGAACACTGAAAATTGGTCTTCGAAATTGCTGCATAACAGTTAAGAAGCATTTTAAAAATTTCCAAAAAATTTAAATTTATTTTTCATATTTTAATAGTTTTCAAGAAACTTTAATATATTTAATATTGTTACATTTCAATGTAAATGTATACAAAATTTCATAACTTTAAGACAATATTTTCAAAGTCAACGTCAAAGGTCAAAGTTTTCAACTTCGATCCTCCCCTTAATAATTTTTTATTACCATGTTTTTATTAACGTCGATTCTTGTTTGTTTGTTTGTTTGTCCAGTACAAATCTTACAATCGATTTTTAACCAATTTTCCGACTAGCTAGATATTTGAAACTTTCAGAATACGGTGACAATACTTTTTTAATACTTTTAGTCAACTGTTTCAAATCCCTACTGCCTTCGGCAGCGTTTATATGATTCGACAGAAAGTTTAACTAACTTCCCGACTATCTAGGCATTTGAAACTTTCAGAATAGTTCAGAACACGGTGAAAATGCATTTCAAAAATATTTTTAACCAACTGCTTCGGGACCCTGCTGCCTTCGGCAGCGTTACCATTTCAGAGCTTGCAATCGAATTTTAACTAACTTCCCGGCTAGTCTCCCCCCCCTCCCATTTGAAACTTTTATAATAGCTCAGAACACAATAGCAATGAATTTTTTTAATACTTTTAGCCAATTGTTCCAGGTTCCCTCTGGCTTCGGTAGCGTTTTTATGATTCAACAGAAAATTTAAAAACATGGTATATAAAAAGTTATTTTTATCTTATAATTATTTTATTGGAAGCGTGGGATTTTATATATATATATATATATATATATATATATATATATATATGTATATGTATACTAGTTAATATCCCGTCAAAATTTGGCGGATCATGTACAACTTAAATCTTTTCACGGCATAAAGTTTTAAACATTCTTGTTTTAAAATTTCCTATTGCTTTTAACAAGTTTAACCAGTTGTTGTAATCAATTAATTTTTGGTTGGAGAGGAAGGGGGAATACATTTCAGGAAATTTTAGTAAACAAAATTTAAGCGTGCTCCTAATAATAAAAATAAAATTCCAAAATTTTTCGTAATTTTACTCTAAATATGACCAAAAGAATGTGAGGAGTAATTAAAAGAAAGAATTTATAAATTATGGTAAAAATGGAGAAAGAAAGCACACATGAATACTTTTCATACATATTTTTTTTGTAATTTTATCGATTATTTTTATCTTTAACATACTTTTCTACAAACAGCATATGACAAATAACATGACTCGACAATTATTTATTCAAGAAAACTGTGTTAAGCGCAAATCTTTTAAATACTAATTATTGCTAGCGATTCAATAATTTTGCTGCCGACTGTACATAGCAGGAAAATAAAATCAATCGAGCCAAAGAATATCTAGAGACTCTTTGTATCGAGCATCGATAATAATAATACTATTCCATTTCAATTAAAATATTCCATAATCTATCAATAAAAAAAAAAAAAAAGAAAAAAAAATCTGAGTATTTTTTTTTTTTTTTCATTTATAAAAATATTTTTATAATCACGTAAATTTATAAGGTAAGATAATTTACTTTGAAATAAATATTAATCATGATTTGTGTTTTCTTTATATTCTATAATTATAATTTTATTACTTTCTCTTACCCATAAGGTAGAGAAAGTATTGTTTTTGGGCCAAATTTTCGAACGCGAGATTTTGTTACATTTACATGTTTTGAGGTCCCCTGAATACGAAAATCATGTTTTTAGCAAATGGTCTGTGTGTATGTCTGTGTGTCTGTCTGTTATCAGCATATCTCAAAAACAAATTATGGAAGAAAGTTCAAACTTGGTATTCTAAATGTGTATCATATAGGGATGCTACAGTAAGCTTTTCGTTAAGATAAAGTAAATGGTTCGTGTACAGGGACAATCAAGAGAATTCTAATACATTACGTCTACGGGGGAAATTGCAGGAAAGTAGAGTTTAACGTCTATAGACTGCACTAAACCAAATGAAACGAATATATATTTTTTGTAATAGAGATAGTTAACTGGGAAATTTTTTTTTGTGTATGTGGGAGCCTCGCCTCCCCCCTGGGGGGGGGAAGTCCCCTCTCGAGGGGAGTAAATTTTCATGATGGGTATCTTTCAAAAGAGCTCGCCAATACCTTTAAAACGAATGGTTGAAACATCGATCTGCGATAATTTAAAACAAATTGATCGATTTTTTTTTTACATTTAACGAAAAAAAAAAAAAAAAAAAAAAAACAGAAAAAAAAAAAAAAAAAAAAATCGTTTTTTTTTTTTTTTTTTTTTTTTTTTTTTTTTTTTATATTGAGAATAAAATGGACTTTTTTTGGATATTTGATGTTATACTACTTCTCTAATATGGAAATCGTCTGCCTTATCATAAAAGATAATTTTTTTAAATAATAATTTTAATAAATTATTTTTTTAAAAGAGAATTATTTTTTAATAACCGAATTAAATTCTACATAAATGTAGGTGCATTAATGAAACGGGGGGTTCAGAGGGGGGGGGGCGGTAGCCACCATCATACAGAGCTAATTATCATATAAAACTCTTCAGAAGCCTAATATGAATTGTTTAACATAGGTTTACATAACAGTACTCGTTATCTTACCTATTAATCTGCAACCTGTATTGATAGTATTAAATTTCAGGGTAAGAGAAAGTCGTGTGAATGACACACCAGATTATTTACACTTAGAAATAGACTATGCTACTGAAAAATAAATGAATAATAACATAAAACACTTTATTCTGTCAAAATAGTATATTTAAACAAAAGTATATTGTAAATAAATAAATAAATAAATAAAAGAATGAATCTAATATTTTAGCAAGTTAATTTACTCGGAAAATTTCTTATAATAAATTTTACTATGTAAATTTTTACTCGCATAAAATATCAATACTTTAAGGTTATTATAAAAGTTAATTTTTAAGGAACAATAAAATCTGAGAATTTGTTAACTTTAAAAGATTTCTTTTTTGTTCTTCTTAGATGGCGCCACAGTATAAAATCCTGAAATACAATCCTCTGTAAGGAAATTTTCGGCGAAAATGCACCTGACCGTAAACGATAAGAATTCGCGAATTGGTTTATTTTAATACACTTGGAAAGTATGAATCAATAAATTAATCGTGGGAATTATTTTTAACACGCTTTTATTAGCTTCACCTGTATGTATGTTTGTAACCGCTCTGGTAGCAAACAAAAAATCTATATTGTAAAAAAAGTCTTTCCCTACGCGAACGCTGTGGCTGTGAGGTAAAGCTCAGGGCTACGAACCTAAAGGTCTAACGTTTGAGCCCAGTCAGGGGAGATTTTTAAAAAATGGATTTTGTTTAATTCTAAATTATTTTAAAGATTTAAATGTATGTAAATATTGTGGTGCGTCACTTACACGATTTCTCTTACCCTGCATTTTAATACTAAGATATTTTGTGCTTTTCAGTTCACATTTCTATAAAAGCGTGTTCTTTAATTTTTTTAAAGTATGATTTTATTATGATTAAGCTTTAATTAGGCGTCTGCATAGAAATATGAAATATTATTGTCGTTTGCTCGAACTCTATTATCGGCATTCGTATTGCACTGCATAAAGAGGAAGGAATACTCCCGTTCCGAATTGGTTAAAAATTTTCTCGCGCATGCCCAGATCGTATGATTTTGGTCTTACAGAAAGTGCATTGTGTCTTAATATTGTATATATTGTTTATTTTTAAAACCAAATTTTACGTTTTGTTTATTAATTATTTTAAACAAAATTTCATCTCTACAAAATGCATATCCCTAGAATATTATTCTTTGAAAATTTAATATTCTTTGACATATCCCTGTGTTCAGAAAAATTCAAGCTCGATGCAAAACTTTTAACTACCAGTTACAAAATATGACAGATTTCAGGTTTACACTAAAATGCATATAATGATTTTGATAAAAAATTACCATTTAAATATTTTTGAAATGAAAAACCTGTCTGAATTATCCTCATCTCCTTTAAAATGAGCGTTTTCTGTTAAAAATTACTTCGAACGTGGCAAAATAGGGCAGAGGCTTGGTTTTCTTTGAAACTAGTTTACTAATTGATAAAAATTTAGTTTTAGGAGCTCTTTGAGTTCACAATTCAATCTGAATTGCTCTCTTGTTCAAACCAATTAGCGTTTACCCGGAACATGATCTTCGCCCCGGAAAAAAATTGCCGTTTTCTTTGAGTATCCTCAAATGATGTGATAAGAAGTTAAAATTAGCATGATAATGCTTTTAGAATGCTTTTGAGATGACATTTCGATCTCAAATGACATTTCGATCGATTCTAAATTTCATCATTAACCTCATCTTTCCTAATAAGTCTTATATTAGGCGAAACGTAGTTAACTCTCGAAGATAGCCTCAGGGAATTTTGGCCGACCCTTCCCTAACTTCGGTTACTTTTTCTCATCTATTTTGATATTATATTACTACCGGTTCTGGTAGACATTTTTTCCTTCTACACACTTGTGATTGTGAGCTTTATCGTTTACATCCCATGCTATTCTCTGTAGATTTTTTTACTCTTTTCTCTCGTTTTTTACATTTTAGAGTGCGGTGGTGAATATATCATCATTATTGGATGACTAAATTTTTATTATATGCTTTATAGAGCTCTACAATAAAAAGCTTCTACAGCTTTTTTCCCCCCTTTTAGTTACAAATAAAACACATAGTTTATTTATGTTTTCTTATAATAATTAATTAAAATTATTAAAACATTCATTATCAATAAATATTTCGAATGTTCGACACACACATATATCTATTACCCGCCTTCGAATTCACTCGTATTTGTATATATATATATATATATATATATATATATATATATATATATATATATATATATATATATATATATATATAAAACTACATATGCAATCATGGATTGGAACCTGCTCCTTTGTTTTTTTTTTTTTTTTTTTTTTCAAATGTTTTGACACATACATATATAATCTGTCTTCGATTAAATTCCCTCTTACTCATTAATATATATATATATATATATATATATATATATATATGCACTCATGGACTGGAACCTGCCTCTTTGTTTACCAAATAGTGCGACACACATATATTGTACATATGATGATTTTTAATGTTGCCATTTATATTACTTTTGCTTCTATGTTGAATTTGTATCCTTAACTAATCAAACGTAGCATTTCATTTTCTGCACTGGTCAAAAAATAGTATTAAACCTATATTATCAGCAATTTCTCTTAGACTAATCGTTTTGAAAGAATACTTAAACAAATTGTTCATATGGTATTGATTTGAATTTAGTTATTTTTCTTTATTATTATTTTATTTAGATAAATATATTTTGCACTTTGATATACCAAAATATAGAGATGCGACAATTTTTTTTTTCCCTGTAAAATACTGGTATTCGTATTTAGTTTTTATAAGGATTGGTAATTTGGCCAAATGATTTTACAAATATCCATATTTTGAATCTTAATGTTAAGATATTGACATCAATCTTGTATTAACATATTAATGTTAATATAAGATTCTATTACTGTTACCTGTTTCTATATTTGGAAAGCTATTTATAATTATCGAAATAATTATTCAGTATCCATTACTTATTTCGATTTTTAAATTATCTATTGAAGGCTATTCATCCTTACTTTGAGATCTGCTGTCAGTTACGAGTCAAATAGCGAAAGTGTGGAATATCTATTTTGAAGAGTTAGTTAATTTCAGCACGTAGTTTTTTCCTTTCAATTTCTACATTTGGCGAAATTTGTTCTGTTTGACGCAATTTCGACATGTTGTTCTGAGTGCGTGTACAATTTGTAATTATGCTTTCTGAATAGAAGGAGCTCTTTTTCAGAACGACGTTTTCGGCTGGAAAATCACTAACAGCGGTTGGTTTTAAGTTGAAGGGTTTAAGGCGATTGACTACGCTAGGGTCCTAGTCCTATAGATGGAATGCCGTCCGTGGGATCTGTCTAAGGGGTCCTACCCATTTTTACGTGAGTTTCGGAGAAAACCACGATAAATTCCGAACGGCTATGTCGATGTGCACAACCTGAGATCGTACTCAGCACTTTCCATCAACCAGCTTTTAATGCAGAACCGCTCGGCCGTTGGTGCGCCACAACGAAGAGGGAAAACCATTTACAAGTTTGCAAAGAAATACATTTTTGAGCACGAGGTTTTAACTAATAATTTTGTCAATTATTGTGTTATAAATTGCAGACCAAGCAAAGCATTTTCCTTAGATTATTTTGCAAACAGTGGTATCACTCGTGAAACTTGGAATCTTAATAGGTATTTCAGAAAGAAAACAGATTTTAGTTTTCTACGAATATCGTAATTAATATCTGTTTACATACTATCTGTTAAAGTGTAATTTTGCTTACATCTTTGCAAACGCTGTGAAAACTACTATATTTGTTTTTAAAAACTTTAATTTTAACCCCTTGGGTACATTTGACGTCTGAGACACGTCATTCACGTTTTTTGTTTTTTATTTTTGTTTTGCAATTCTAATTACTTGAAGACATCTTAATACTACATATGTCACCAATATTTTAGAAATAAATAAATTCTTACGTAAAATGTACTGCTTTTACATACTACTCCAAGCAACCAAAAATTATATCCGTTCCACATGCAAATATTTTCTCAAATAAATCCTTACCCAATGGGTTAATCTTCAAATTTATTTATTTAATTTAGCTTTGTTAAGATTTTTGCACTTTTTTATATTTAGATTAATTTTTCTTACTTAGATGTTTATACAATCCATTGTTTACATTTCAATAGCAAATCGTTGAATTATTTGCAAAAATCTGATGCTTTAGAATTTTTTACTCTTTATTTTATTTTATTTTTTAACATAAAAACAAACATATTTGATTTTCAAGCAAGACTAGAATTGTTTTTAAAACTATTGCAAAACTTTTCTTCTAGCATATATTCAATCATATCCTTATCGTATTTGTGCAAATTTCTCTGTTTACTTCCTATCTGGAATAAAACTTTGATTAAATTACATTGCAAAACATATACTTTTGAAATTTCAAGTTTTCGAATATTTACATATTATCAACATAAATAAAAGTGTATATGTTTAAAACAAAATTGAATAGATTGAAAGAATCAGACAGTCTCTGATAAAGATTGATAGAATAATAGGTATATATTTGATTTTTGTTTTGATACATTATTTAGTAAATGAATAAATTTTTGTGCGGAAATGTATTTCAAACGATGTTGAAATCAGACATATTGTACTACTGTTGAAACGCCCCATAAAATATATTTTCAAAAGAGCAGAACATTATAATTTAAAACTAAAGTATTTTTTTAAAAATGGAATTCTAATTTTCTTTCGTAACATACCTCGTCTATATAACGTAAGTTGCACTCATGATGCAAACAGATAACTTATATGTAGAAATTTATTTATATTTAAATCAAGTTGAAATTCACACACGATTTTCATATGTCATTTTACTATACAAAAGGACTTGTTTATCATATTGTAATCTAAATTCTTTGAAATGTAATCATAATTATACAAATTATTCATTAAAGTATTTCCCCGTTTCGCATTTCAGATATTGTTTATTTAACTTTAAAACATTATACAATTCAATGAGAATGCCATTTTAAATCTTTGCATCAATAGAAATTGTTCATTTATTTTTGCTTGTTGATGGCAAAGTTTGTTTGTCCAAAAATAAGATGTTTATTTATTTATTTATTTATTTTTTAATAAAAATTATTTTCCAAAGCTGATTTTTTTTTTTTTTTTTTTTTTTTTGGGGGGGGGGGGGGGTGTAAATTGCTAGTATTGTAACTATGTTCTGCAGTCCATGTCTCTAAAAAATTACATTTTAGAAAATTCGTATATTGTATTTGTTTTAAAATTTATGCATGTTATTATATGAATGTAAACGTATTATGTAAGCCATATTTTTATATGGATAAAATTAAATGAATAAGGTACATTTTTCATACTATTCATCTCATATAAAGATATTTTTTGTATTACCATTTATTTATTTATTTTATTTTTTTTCTTGCTCAAAAAAATAAATAATTACCTAGATGGAAAAAAAAAATCATCTTAAGCAAAAAAAAACAATATGATGACATTCGTAGACCTTCATGATTTTTTAGAACGAATGCATATTTCATTCAGGCAGAATAAACTAAGTGAATGGTGAACTAATGAAAATGTTTTTTATTAACTCTTTCCAACAAACTCGAAAAATGTTTATGACTATGTTTTGTCTATGTGTATGTCTTTCTGTCTTTCCATCTGTCTGTTCATCACTCTATGCTTTATCTCTCATAAATATTCATGGAATTTCTTGAAACTGATGTGTGTTATTCAAGCAGTGATGCCAGATTGGGGATTTTGTCCCCATTTTGGGGACTTTTGATGCTTCTGGGGACAATTTTGGGGACCAAATGTTTATGGGGACATTTTTGGGGAATTCTAAAATTTTTGGGGACAAATCTGGGGAGTTCTTCAACATTCTGTCAATGTTGGCAATATAATGATTTATCCCTTCGCGTAGGGACTTTCAATAGCTTTATTCATGATGTAAAAACAAATTTTAAATTCATAGGGACTTTTTGGTAATTTTGTAAGAAATTTCAAGGAATTACGCATGGATTATGTTGTTGTTTCTAATTTTTTCATGATTATTCACTAAAGTAGGGACCCTTATCGTCAGTATAGGGACATTTCGAATTTTGAGTGGAACATCGCAAAATTTGAGTTTTATTAAAAATTATATTAAAATTGCATATTACAATTTCTATATAATTTTACACATATACAATATTATAGATTTATTTTATATTAATTTATTTATTTTTTTCTGTTCTTAGTAATAATAAGTTGTATTCGGTTCACAATGTTCGATTATTAACTTCTACACTTGCCTCTCCAACAGCACCAACTGATTACAAGGGATTATAATACATTTTTGTATTTGGTTTTTTTTTTTTTTTTTTTCAAAAATTGCCTTCATTTGGGGAAAAATCTGAGCTTAAATCTGCTTGATGTTTTCTTTTTGAAAAAAAGTTTTATTTTCCCTTTTTAGTAGAAATCAAGCTGGGGATTTTTTCGAAAAAAACTCCTGATTTGGGGAAATATGAAGACCTGTTTGGGGAAATAATTTTCGACCATCTGGCATCACTGTATTCAAGTGAGAATGGGATGTACTCTATTGAATGTGAGGTAAATACCACCACTGGTTTGTCTACAGATATATCCGAAATAATTCCTAAGCACTGTGTTCTGTCAGAGTTCTATCTATAAATCATATTTCAATATTTTTAATTTACACAGATTATAATAAAATTAATACTATTCATATATATGCGCATGAAAGTGCTTTTCATAGAATATAGTATAATTAGCATTAAGATTTACTGGACCATGCAAAAAATTTCAGTTACAATATTAATTATGATTGGAATCTGTCGGAATTGTATTTTCGTTTGTATTACGTATCTTTGACACTTTCGAACGATGTTTAAGAGTTAAACACAGGAAAAATTCTTAAACGTCTTGAACGTCAAAGAGAAAAATTAACTAGCACATTTAGTTGTTCCGGTAGCACTTACAAGGGAAGTATGAATGAGTAAAATTCCGATTTAAACCAAATCAAGCTTTAATTAAAAAGCATGGTCGAAAACATAGGATAATGTTCAAATTTGCTGCAACAACTCCCCAGGGGGCAAGAAATGACCTTAAACTTTTAGATGCTTTTTTATGAAAATCGAAAAAAGAAGACTTGAGCTCGCAGAAGCGTGGTGCTGTGGCAAGGTGTTGGATTCATGTTGCGTAGTTTCTGCGTTCGAGCCCCGACGGAGCACTTACTTTTTTTTTTTTTTTTTCTTTTCCAAATATGCATATATAGATATATTATATGCATACTTTTTTTTAATAAAATAAAGGAAAAAAATTAAGAAAGATTATTATTAAATTTAATTAAAAAGTATATTTAAATGTTTAATTAAATTATTAAAACATTTTTTTTTTTTCAACTGAAAAAAAAAAAAATTTCTTTGTAATTTATATAAATGACGAGTTTAAGGGAAAATAAATTTTATTTACACATTTTGTTTTCTTTCCTAAAGTTTCAGTGATTTTTTTTATCAATATTTTACGTCAAAGCCGCTAGTAGCAAATGATGATTATCTGCTTTTAATTTTGTTACTCTTCGTACATAATAATGAATAGTATTTCTATTAAATTATTAAAACATTTTATTTCAAGCGAAAAAATGCTTTTAATTTTTCTTTCTAAATTAAATAAAGGAATAATTCAAAGAAAAATATTACCTTTATTTATTTATTTATTTTTGCTTTATATAAATTCTTAATTAATATTTTTTGCCAACGCTGCTAAAGCATAAAGTGCCTTCAAAAGCTGATCGTCTGCTTTTGATTGAATTATTTTTCATGCTGAAAAACAAAGAACTTTTACTTATATAGTCGTTATTGTGAAAAAATTTTCGTTTATACGTTGCGCTTATAAATTGAAAAATGCTTATGTTTTGATCATTTTTTTTTTCTAATCATAGTCATTATTAACTTGACACTAAATTTGTAAATTTAAGCATATATATATATATTTTTTTTCCGCAAAGAGATAATTTTACCCTATCTTCCTTAATAATACCTTTGTATAGAGTATATTTATTTTTAATTTCATAATTAAATTTCATAATTATTTTCTCTAAAATTATTCATTTATTTTAATATTTTGTTTTATTTCATTTATATATAATAATAATAATAATATATACATACCCAACAAACACACGAGAGTCGGGCCAATTACGGAAGGCGTATGGCATGCCGAACAGTGATTATGGCCCACATACAGCCTTCAGTATCGGTTCCATAAAGTTTTTGTCTTCTCCGCCGCAACGTCGTCAAATGGCATCGGCCCATATTTGGATCAGTATCGGCGAAATATATCTTATCGGCGTAACGATAGTCTATGTGTTTAAAACATTAAGTAAAATGTTTTTGCCCACAAGCGTATTTCCGATCATAAAACAGTCATCGGATTGCAGACACTGTTACGATTCCGGACCGACCACACTGAATAGATCGGCATGCCGTAATTGCCGATGCTGGACCTTACAGCTAGCGACAGTTCTGTGTTTGCTGTGTATATATATATATATATATATATATATATATATAAGAGCAATCGCCTGGGTTCGATCTTTCGACTTTTCGCACTGGAATAGAATACTCTAACCTTTGTCCCACACCGTCTTGCTAACGGAGTCTCTTTCGTAGGTTTTTACAAAAACAACTAAAACTTTTAGGGTGGTTTTTCTCACTCCATGGGGGTTGTTGCAGCAAATTTGTACGCTACCGTATTTTTCGACCATGCTCTTTAATTTAAGCTCGGTTTTGTTTAAATCGGAATTTTACTCATTCATACTTCCCTTGTTAGCGTACAACCTTCAGTGCATAAAGGAATGAGAGAAAAGTGTTCATATATATAGGAAAGGGATCAGATTCTGACTAACCAATAAAATTACGCGAAATGTGGGGCATTGGCCGGAAGAAAATTGAAAAAATGTAGTTGCGAAAAAAAATAGAAGAAATTAAGAAAATTTGGTTTGAATGTAAAATTTTCAACAACCAGAGAAATGGGGTACAGTGAAATCACAATTAACTATATTTTAAAGATTTTTTTAGATGTAAAAAGTATCATAGAAATTGAGTTCGTGAGTACATTTGGAAACTATTTTAGGTGTATCAAATTTAAAATTATTGTTTTTCTCCCATAAAATGCATCAAATTTTAAATTTTGCTTTTTCTTACATTAGCGGTATCAATTGTAAAATTATCGTTTTTTTCCCAGTCTACATTTCTTAAATTCGTCTACGTTTTTCCACAACTACCATTTCTCAATTTCCTATTGTCCGGTAACCCCACGCCCTCCACATTATTCTTAATTCTAATGATTCATCAGATGCCGTTCACTTTCCTATATATAGTAGTTTCCCAGCGGCCGACCGGTTCTGCGCTCAAAGCTGGTAGATGGGAAGTGCCGGGTTGCTCATCTCCATTATGTTGGTGCGTGCATGGCGAATTTTCGTAGCTGGCGCCAAAACCTCTCTCCCACGAAGCAACATTTCTTTCCACTTCATTCACGATTTGTGAAGAATTCGAACAATCTTTTTTTTTTTTTTTTTCCCAAGAGAATAAACTATTAAAGATGTATCAATGGAGTCTTATTATCATAATTTTTAAAGAATACATTTAACGCCAAAATTTATTAGAAATCCTCCACCCTTTGTATTTAATTTAGCAAGATCAATGAAGAAATAAAGTTATAATATTATAATTTTAAAGCTTTTAAAATTGTTCTTGAAGTACATTTATTTATTTATTTTACTTTCTCGTACCAAAATACATGGTAGAGGAAGTATTGTTTTTGGGTCTTGATTACGAAAGTCGAAATTTTAGCGGTTAATGATGTATATCTGTTAGCAGCATTATTTAAAAATAAATAACTGCAAGAATCTCAAATTTGAATTTCATATTAGATTTCCACTTAAAAATTTGATCGAGACTGGCAAGTTTGAATGCAAATTAATAACAGTCTTATTTATTTATTTTTTTTTTTTTTAAACACTTTTATGCACTGCAAGTAAACGGGTTTAGGGAGACAGTGGACAGTAGCCCCCCTCACACACGATTGCATGTCAAATAAAACTTTTCCTAAATCTATTTTAGATTATTTTGAAAGTACATTAAACTTTATTATCTTGCGCTATTGGTCTTGAGATTTAATGTGCAATCTATCATTATAGTATTGAAATGCAGGGTAAGAAAAAATTCGTGTGAGTGACACACCAGATTATCATTATTTAGTTTCTTTTACCCATATATTGTAACGAAAGATTTATTTTTGATTCCTATTTTCGATATTGAGTTTTTACTACATTTACATGTTTAAATATTCTGAAACTAAAAATTAGGTTGTTAGCGGTTGCCTGAATGTGTCTGTGTGTTTGTTATCACCATAACTCAAGAATGTATATTAGCTAGAAATCCGGACTCGGATGAAAAATTAAGCAATTCATGACTAAGAAAAGAATTCAAATTCATTAAGTCTATGTGCGAATTTTCTGGTAGACACAATTTAATATCTTTATATCGAACAAAACAAAATAAATTGAACTTATATTCTTATATGCATGAAAGCATGTTCTGTATACAATGTGGAGATTAAATCCTTCATTGGAAGTTTACACAGAACCCCACAAAAGAATTCAAATATATTCATACAATGAAATTGCTGGAAGGGCATTCTAAGATGTGCTATGTGTTTTAAATTTTGTGCTAAATTAGTGCACTATATTGTGTTCGTATAATATATAGTAAATGTACAGGGCTATCCCAAATTAAGTGAAAGCAATTTCTTATTAAAAAAAAAATCCATGTAATAAATGCAATTAAAATTTAATTAATTTAAAATTATACTCTTTTTCTAATTCCCTTTATCTTATCCGTAAAAGGTAGAGAAAGTATTGTTTTACGATCAAGTTTTTGAAATTTAATATTTGCTACATTTATTCGTTTTGAGGTTTCCTGAATCCAAAACTTATATTTTTAGTGGTTGGTCTATGTGACTTGTCTGTGTGTACTATAGATATGGGACACTCAGGTAATTAAAAAAAATATTTGTCCTCGTGTTTTTTTTTTTTTTTTTTTTTTTTTTCTTGTCACGTTTTGATGTGTTGTGAATTCCAAAAATCACAATATTTAGGAAGTGTTCTCAGGTTACTCAGATTTTTAGTTACTTGTTAGTTACATGTCTCACGAAAGAGTGATTGTAAAATGGGCACATGAGTTTTTAAATATCACTTATGTTATTGATAAGGACAATATTGCTTTGGAACAATGTGAGTTGCAAACTTTGTAGGTTATTCGAAATTTACGATTTTTTTTTTTTTTTTAATGTGGCAGAATAGAGCAAAATTTCGTTTAAACGTCCATCATGACAAATATTTTGTCGTAAAGATGTCAGACCAGTATTTTAAAATATCTTTTTTAATACACTGAATCGTATAGAGGGTAGCCTATGAGGTGCGGCATTTAAGTCTATGACCGTGTTGAGTCTTCTATCATACTCATTTCTTTTAATATGAATACATTTTGCTCTAAACAGAAAATAGTAACAATAAATATATGACGAGGAATTGAGCAGAATACATCTATGCCGACTTATTTCTTTTAGAAAAAATAAATAGATTATGCACATCATTATTACTTTGATATTGTAACATATTAAGTTAAATTATTTATGATTACTGAGGAACAAATAGAATAGCATTAATAAAATGTTTAATGTTTTATTTTTTAACTTTGTATGCTTAGGGGGAAGGGGGTAAAGAATAAGAAATGAACATGTCTCAGGAGGGAATCATACGTAGAAAATTTTAAACTATAAAAATTAAACCAATCAAAATTTCAACCATAAATTTTAAAACAAAATATTGATCTTTATTATGATTAAGATGTCCTTTAAAAATACATAATAATATAAAATGAATATTTAGTGAAAATTCAATCACTGCATCATAAGAGAAATATTTCATAAAGTCATACATTTAAAAAATTTGAATACAAAATAATAAAAATAGTTGAAATGTAATATGGCGTACTACCGATTTGGACTTATGAGCATTCTTCATGCATTTTAGTAAGTATTAGTAATTTGGTCGAACACTTTTTTACAAACTTTTCGGCTTTATACTCATACATGAAATCAGATCTCAATGCTAATATACTGCCATTATTATTATCTACTTCTCTATTCGGAAAACTATTTCTTAATTTCAAGACTATCAAGACATGGTTCGTTTTGCTATTCAAAGCTTACATTAATCATAAAAAAAAAAAAAAAAAAAAAAAAAAAAAAAGAAAGAAAACACCGAATGTTTATTTTATTTACACAGGTTAAGCGGCGAAAAGTTTCTCTCTGCACTCCCATATTAGGTGAAAATCGCACTGTCTGGCGAAAAATTGGGAATTTGTGCTTTGCGCGCCAACATAATGGAGATACGCTGCCGGGTTCGATCCCAGGTTGCAATCATCGACCTATTCGTTCGGAATTTCCCATGGTTTTCTCCAAAACTCACGTAAATACGGGCTAGGACTCCCCCCCCCTTTGAAAGAACCTCACGATGGGCAATTCACCCACAGGCCTATAATTCTAGCGTAGTCAGTAGGCCTTAGAACCCTACAACCAACCAACCTATATGTAGGAGCACATTTCTCTCTCTTTTCTTCGCATTATTATATATTGAAGGCAGTAGAATAAATGCAACCGAGTCCGAGACAGCTGTCTAGTCTTCAACTTTTCTCTTTGGCGTTAAATACGTTGAAGATTTTCCCTGTGTTTAGCTATCTAGCGCCAAATCTCCTTTAATATAATGTTTAAGAGTATTTATCATTTGAGTTTGTTTTTCTATCCATCTGACAGTCTGTCTGTCCACGCTCTAACTCGCATAAATACTCACAGTTTTATGAAACTGATATATGTTATTCAAGTTTACTATGGAATGTTCCTCGTATAAAGTGATATAAATGAGCTCAACTAGTTTGTGTACAAAGACAACCAAAAATACTGCAATGCATTGAGTTATACGGAAGGCATTTTTATAAATCATATTTAAGTCACTTTGCACTGCATAAATCATATGGAATCGACATGTATTGTTTATATGTTTTCTACATAATATGTTATGTTTAGCGTTACGATTTATATTGATACACCTAAATATTGAGATACAGTTAGGGCTACAATAGCAAATTGCTTCAACTGAAATTTCGTTTACTGGGGAGCTACGTCAGTTCTGTAAAAGTGAAATTATTTTTCTTGAATAATTGTGTGCATTAAGAAAAAAAGTTGTATGTTGTGTCTTCCACAAAACTGTTTCCAATGTTACTCTATGCTATTCCTGCTGTACAAATTACATATTAGAATTATAATTTCTTAAAATTATTTTTCAAGATAATTGCAGACGATTTTCATTTTCACATATATATATGAATATTTTACTTTCATTTATATAGAAAAGAAGAAAATTTTCGACATCCAATTTTCAATGGATTTACACGTTCTGAGATTCCTGGACACGATCTAACCATTTTTAATAAATGTTTGTCTGTGTATTTGTGAGTGTGTATATGTAAAAAAAAAGTTTTGTGGACGCTGCACCTCACGAACCAATGGACAAAATATAATTAAACCTGCAACGTGGCTGGACGTTACACTGAATTTCAAAACTTGATCCGAAGATCAAGTGAGCGAAGCCACCCTTGAGAAGACAACCTGCAATGTATCATTTCATCATCCTCGTCGTCATCTTCATCTGTGCGAGTGCAACAGATAACACTATTATATCCTGGCACTCGCGAACTTCCCACTGGACACAACTGTTAGCTTATGCCCTATCGTGTCACAGACACTCCCGATTTGCAGCAGAAGCTGCTAAGCTGAAGTCGCAGAGATGTCCCTTTTTCTGGCGACCCCGCAATTATAGGTTAGAATAAACTAGTGGAAACCACTAGCATATTAAGTGCCAGCGAGAACCTCCAGCACCCATTTAAAGTCCCCACTTTAATAGAAAAACAGTGCTTAACTTTGGGCCGTTAACAAGGCACGCCAGACGAGAACGGCGGAGACCTTTCAAGCACCTGCAACGCGGTTGGGCGTTACACTGAATTTCAAGATTTGATCAGTAGATCAAGAGGGCAAAGCTGCCCATACAAAAGACATCCTGCAATGTTGTCGTCCGTGGGGCCTCCCTTAGCTGGCGAGGCCAGGAACCAGGGAAGACCACGTGGAGGTGGAGGTCCCCCAACGACTGTACCCACCGGGCACCTTCCCCCGTGTGAAGGTATATGCGAGCTGCGCGCACATATTCTTTCTCAAATCAAAATTTTATTATTAAGAAAATGAAATTAAAAAAAATCCTTTCTCATCGGTTAAAAAGTCGGACCGGGTCCCCGCTACCTTCGGCAGCGCAGTCCCGTGTACGCTGCTCGCGCACAAGTTAGGTGTACGCTATTTCTTCCCCTTCCTTTCAGCCCCTCCTAATTAACCTACATATACCAATTTTGAACGGTCTAACTTAATTAGCTGAGATGCAAAAGCAAATTTAATCAGGACGCCTCAAAACGTGTAAATCTGGTGAAAACTTTCGAATCGGGTGAAATCTCGAATTCCACTTTCGATAATATAAAAGAACTTTAAAATATCTTTCGAATGATGCATTAAAAATAATTTAATCATAATTAGAATTTGAAATACGCGTATTAGAATAAAATTTAATTTCCAATTAAAATGTAATTTTTTTCCAAAATCGATGAAATTTGAACTGTAACTATCCCCTGTGCTGTTAACATCGCACAGTAAGTTTGAATGAATTTAGAAGAAAATTGAAGCATTTTGAATTTTGCAATTTTTATTCCTAGTTGAAAACCACGTGATGTCAATTGGTAAAAGATTTGTTTCTTCCCGACAATACATCGTTTCCTCTGTGAATGGGTTGTCATGGAAACGGCAACGAACGCATTATACAATTTCATTACGGAATGAAGGTCGCCGTATTCAATGGTTTAATGCCTAAAAAAAAAAAATATATAAGTCATTCAGTTTTTGAAAAAATCTCTCATTCTTTTGAGAAGTGAATAGTGGAACCGAGATGTATATACAAAAAAAAAAAAAAAAAAAAAATATATATATATAAGCGATTTTGAGTTATAAAATGTTTTGTAAAAGAATCGATGTTTCGTAAAATCTAAAAATATGGATCTCTAATCCGTATTTTGTAAAAAAGTTTATATGGTTCGAAAGAAGATTAAATGACCTTTCCAAATATACCAGTTGTTAAGAAATTGGTCTGTTATTCTTTCGTACTGGCCGTTTCAAAAAAGACGATCGAGAAAAAGAAAAAATTTCGACGCTTTTTAAAACTTCTTTTAAAAATATAAGAAATCCGTATTTTTTTTAAAAAATTGTACCGTAAGAATCGGTAATAAATGCTCTTTCTCGTGGTACTGGTGTATTTTCCATTGCCATCAAATAAATGAATAACAGTTTTACAACAATCTTCAGGTCAGGCTCTTGCAGATCATTTAATTTAGCCTTCATACTAATATGATTTGTTATTATCAATGCATCTGAACATCTTATATTAAATAACCGTAGTTTTTACGGACAGTGTTATATGTGTTTAATTGACACTATTATATTATTATAATTAACACTATTATATCCTGGCACTCGCGAACTTCCCACTGGACACAACTGTTAGCTTATGCCCTATCGTGTCACAGACACTCCCGATTTGCAGCAGAAGCTGCTAAGCTGAAGTCGCAGAGATGTCCCTTTTTCTGGCGACCCCGCAATTATAGGTTAGAATAAACTAGTGGAAACCACTAGCATATTAAGTGCCAGCGAGAACCTCCAGCACCCATTTAAAGTCCCCACTTTAATAGAAAAACAGTGCTTAACTTTGGGCCGTTAACAAGGCACGCCAGACGAGAACGCCGGAGACCTTTCAAGCACCTGCAACGCGGTTGGGCGTTACACTGAATTTCAAGATTTGATCAGTAGATCAAGAGGGCAAAGCTGCCCATACAAAAGACATCCTGCAATGTTGTCGTCCGTGGGGCCTCCCTTAGCTGGCGAGGCCAGGAACCAGGGAAGACCACGTGGAGGTGGAGGTGGAGGTCCCCCAACGACTGTACCCACCGGGCACCTTCCCCCGTGTGAAGGTATATGCGAGCTGCGCGCACATATTCTTTCTCAAATCAAAATTTTATTATTAAGAAAATGAAATTAAAAAAAATCCTTTCTCATCGGTTAAAAAGTCGGACCGGGTCCCCGCTACCTTCGGCAGCGCAGTCCCGTGTACGCTGCTTGCGCACAAGTTAGGTGTACGCTATTTCTTCCCCTTCCTTTCAGCCCCTCCTAATTAACCTACATATACCAATTTTGAACGGTCTAACTTAATTAGCTGAGATGCAAAAGCAAATTTAATCAGGACGCCTCAAAACGTGTAAATCTGGTGAAAACTTTCGAATCGGGTGAAATCTCGAATTCCACTTTCGATAATATAAAAGAACTTTAAAATATCTTTCGAATGATGCATTAAAAATAATTTAATCATAATTAGAATTTGAAATACGCGTATTAGAATAAAATTTAATTTCCAATTAAAATGTAATTTTTTTCCAAAATCGATGAAATTTGAACTGTAACTATCCCCTGTGCTGTTAACATCGCACAGTAAGTTTGAATGAATTTAGAAGAAAATTGAAGCATTTTGAATTTTGCAATTTTTATTCCTAGTTGAAAACCACGTGATGTCAATTGGTAAAAGATTTGTTTCTTCCCGACAATACATCGTTTCCTCTGTGAATGGGTTGTCATGGAAACGGCAACGAACGCATTATACAATTTCATTACGGAATGAAGGTCGCCGTATTCAATGGTTTAATGCCTAAAAAAAAAAAAAATATATAAGTCATTCAGTTTTTGAAAAAATCTCTCATTCTTTTGAGAAGTGAATAGTGGAACCGAGATGTATATACAAAAAAAAAAAAAAAAAAAAAAAAAAAAAATATATATATATATATATATATATATATATATATATATATAACCGATTTTGAGTTATAAAATGTTTTGTAAAAGAATCGATGTTTCGTAAAATCTAAAAATATGGATCTCTAATCCGTATTTTGTAAAAAAGTTTATATGGTTCGAAAGAAGATTAAATGACCTTTCCAAATATACCAGTTGTTAAGAAATTGGTCTGTTATTCTTTCGTACTGGCCGTTTCAAAAAAGACGATCGAGAAAAAGAAAAAATTTCGACGCTTTTTAAAACTTCTTTTAAAAATATAAGAAATCCGTATTTTTTTTAAAAAATTGTACCGTAAGAATCGGTAATAAATGCTCTTTCTCGTGGTACTGGTGTATTTTCCATTGCCATCAAATAAATGAATAACAGTTTTACAACAATCTTCAGGTCAGGCTCTTGCAGATCATTTAATTTAGCCTTCATACTAATATGATTTGTTATTATCAATGCATCTGAACATCTTATATTAAATAACCGTAGTTTTTACGGACAGTGTTATATGTGTTTAATTGACACTATTATATTATTATAATTAACACTATTATATCCTGGCACTCGCGAACTTCCCACTGGACACAACTGTTAGCTTATGCCCTATCGTGTCACAGACACTCCCGATTTGCAGCAGAAGCTGCTAAGCTGAAGTCGCAGAGATGTCCCTTTTTCTGGCGACCCCGCAATTATAGGTTAGAATAAACTAGTGGAAACCACTAGCATATTAAGTGCCAGCGAGAACCTCCAGCACCCATTTAAAGTCCCCACTTTAATAGAAAAACAGTGCTTAACTTTGGGCCGTTAACAAGGCACGCCAGACGAGAACGCCGGAGACCTTTCAAGCACCTGCAACGCGGTTGGGCGTTACACTGAATTTCAAGATTTGATCAGTAGATCAAGAGGGCAAAGCTGCCCATACAAAAGACATCCTGCAATGTTGTCGTCCGTGGGGCCTCCCTTAGCTGGCGAGGCCAGGAACCAGGGAAGACCACGTGGAGGTGGAGGTCCCCCAACGACTGTACCCACCGGGCACCTTCCCCCGTGTGAAGGTATATGCGAGCTGCGCGCACATATTCTTTCTCAAATCAAAATTTTATTATTAAGAAAATGAAATTAAAAAAAATCCTTTCTCATCGGTTAAAAAGTCGGACCGGGTCCCCGCTACCTTCGGCAGCGCAGTCCCGTGTACGCTGCTCGCGCACAAGTTAGGTGTACGCTATTTCTTCCCCTTCCTTTCAGCCCCTCCTAATTAACCTACATATACCAATTTTGAACGGTCTAACTTAATTAGCTGAGATGCAAAAGCAAATTTAATCAGGACGCCTCAAAACGTGTAAATCTGGTGAAAACTTTCGAATCGGGTGAAATCTCGAATTCCACTTTCGATAATATAAAAGAACTTTAAAATATCTTTCGAATGATGCATTAAAAATAATTTAATCATAATTAGAATTTGAAATACGCGTATTAGAATAAAATTTAATTTCCAATTAAAATGTAATTTTTTTCCAAAATCGATGAAATTTGATTTGTAACTATCCCCTGTGCTGTTAACATCGCACAGTAAGTTTGAATGAATTTAGAAGAAAATTGAAGCATTTTGAATTTTGCAATTTTTATTCCTAGTTGAAAACCACGTGATGTCAATTGGTAAAAGATTTGTTTCTTCCCGACAATACATCGTTTCCTCTGTGAATGGGTTGTCATGGAAACGGCAACGAACGCATTATACAATTTCATTACGGAATGAAGGTCGCCGTATTCAATGGTTTAATGCCTAAAAAAAAAATATATATATAAGTCATTCAGTTTTTGAAAAAATCTCTCATTCTTTTGAGAAGTGAATAGTGGAACCGAGATGTATATACAAAAAAAAAAAAAAAAAATATATATATATATATATATATAAGCGATTTTGAGTTATAAAATGTTTTGTAAAAGAATCGATGTTTCGTAAAATCTAAAAATATGGATCTCTAATCCGTATTTTGTAAAAAAGTTTATATGGTTCGAAAGAAGATTAAATGACCTTTCCAAATATACCAGTTGTTAAGAAATTGGTCTGTTATTCTTTCGTACTGGCCGTTTCAAAAAAGACGATCGAGAAAAAGAAAAAATTTCGACGCTTTTTAAAACTTCTTTTAAAAATATAAGAAATCCGTATTTTTTTTAAAAAATTGTACCGTAAGAATCGGTAATAAATGCTCTTTCTCGTGGTACTGGTGTATTTTCCATTGCCATCAAATAAATGAATAACAGTTTTACAACAATCTTCAGGTCAGGCTCTTGCAGATCATTTAATTTAGCCTTCATACTAATATGATTTGTTATTATCAATGCATCTGAACACCTTATATTAAATAACCGTAGTTTTTACGGACAGTGTTATATGTGTTTAATTGACACTATTATATTATTATAATTAACACTATTATATCCTGGCACTCGCGAACTTCCCACTGGACACAACTGTTAGCTTATGCCCTATCGTGTCACAGACACTCCCGATTTGCAGCAGAAGCTGCTAAGCTGAAGTCGCAGAGATGTCCCTTTTTCTGGCGACCCCGCAATTATAGGTTAGAATAAACTAGTGGAAACCACTAGCATATTAAGTGCCAGCGAGAACCTCCAGCACCCATTTAAAGTCCCCACTTTAATAGAAAAACAGTGCTTAACTTTGGGCCGTTAACAAGGCACGCCAGACGAGAACGCCGGAGACCTTTCAAGCACCTGCAACGCGGTTGGGCGTTACACTGAATTTCAAGATTTGATCAGTAGATCAAGAGGGCAAAGCTGCCCATACAAAAGACATCCTGCAATGTTGTCGTCCGTGGGGCCTCCCTTAGCTGGCGAGGCCAGGAACCAGGGAAGACCACGTGGAGGTGGAGGTGGAGGTCCCCCAACGACTGTACCCACCGGGCACCTTCCCCCGTGTGAAGGTATATGCGAGCTGCGCGCACATATTCTTTCTCAAATCAAAATTTTATTATTAAGAAAATGAAATTAAAAAAAATCCTTTCTCATCGGTTAAAAAGTCGGACCGGGTCCCCGCTACCTTCGGCAGCGCAGTCCCGTGTACGCTGCTCGCGCACAAGTTAGGTGTACGCTATTTCTTCCCCTTCCTTTCAGCCCCTCCTAATTAACCTACATATACCAATTTTGAACGGTCTAACTTAATTAGCTGAGATGCAAAAGCAAATTTAATCAGGACGCCTCAAAACGTGTAAATCTGGTGAAAACTTTCGAATCGGGTGAAATCTCGAATTCCACTTTCGATAATATAAAAGAACTTTAAAATATCTTTCGAATGATGCATTAAAAATAATTTAATCATAATTAGAATTTGAAATACGCGTATTAGAATAAAATTTAATTTCCAATTAAAATGTAATTTTTTTCCAAAATCGATGAAATTTGAACTGTAACTATCCCCTGTGCTGTTAACATCGCACAGTAAGTTTGAATGAATTTAGAAGAAAATTGAAGCATTTTGAATTTTGCAATTTTTATTCCTAGTTGAAAACCACGTGATGTCAATTGGTAAAAGATTTGTTTCTTCCCGACAATACATCGTTTCCTCTGTGAATGGGTTGTCATGGAAACGGCAACGAACGCATTATACAATTTCATTACGGAATGAAGGTCGCCGTATTCAATGGTTTAATGCCTAAAAAAAAAAAAAATATAAGTCATTCAGTTTTTGAAAAAATCTCTCATTCTTTTGAGAAGTGAATAGTGGAACCGAGATGTATATACAAAAAAAAAAAAAAAAAAAAAAAATATATATATATATAAGCGATTTTGAGTTATAAAATGTTTTGTAAAAGAATCGATGTTTCGTAAAATCTAAAAATATGGATCTCTAATCCGTATTTTGTAAAAAAGTTTATATGGTTCGAAAGAAGATTAAATGACCTTTCCAAATATACCAGTTGTTAAGAAATTGGTCTGTTATTCTTTCGTACTGGCCGTTTCAAAAAAGACGATCGAGAAAAAGAAAAAATTTCGACGCTTTTTAAAACTTCTTTTAAAAATATAAGAAATCCGTATTTTTTTTAAAAAATTGTACCGTAAGAATCGGTAATAAATGCTCTTTCTCGTGGTACTGGTGTATTTTCCATTGCCATCAAATAAATGAATAACAGTTTTACAACAATCTTCAGGTCAGGCTCTTGCAGATCATTTAATTTAGCCTTCATACTAATATGATTTGTTATTATCAATGCATCTGAACATCTTATATTAAATAACCGTAGTTTTTACGGACAGTGTTATATGTGTTTAATTGACACTATTATATTATTATAATTAACACTATTATATCCTGGCACTCGCGAACTTCCCACTGGACACAACTGTTAGCTTATGCCCTATCGTGTCACAGACACTCCCGATTTGCAGCAGAAGCTGCTAAGCTGAAGTCGCAGAGATGTCCCTTTTTCTGGCGACCCCGCAATTATAGGTTAGAATAAACTAGTGGAAACCACTAGCATATTAAGTGCCAGCGAGAACCTCCAGCACCCATTTAAAGTCCCCACTTTAATAGAAAAACAGTGCTTAACTTTGGGCCGTTAACAAGGCACGCCAGACGAGAACGCCGGAGACCTTTCAAGCACCTGCAACGTGGTTGGGCGTTACACTGAATTTCAAGATTTGATCAGTAGATCAAGAGGGCAAAGCTGCCCATACAAAAGACATCCTGCAATGTTGTCGTCCGTGGGGCCTCCCTTAGCTGGCGAGGCCAGGAACCAGGGAAGACCACGTGGAGGTGGAGGTCCCCCAACGACTGTACCCACCGGGCACCTTCCCCCGTGTGAAGGTATATGCGAGCTGCGCGCACATATTCTTTCTCAAATCAAAATTTTATTATTAAGAAAATGAAATTAAAAAAAATCCTTTCTCATCGGTTAAAAAGTCGGACCGGGTCCCCGCTACCTTCGGCAGCGCAGTCCCGTGTACGCTGCTCGCGCACAAGTTAGGTGTACGCTATTTCTTCCCCTTCCTTTCAGCCCCTCCTAATTAACCTACATATACCAATTTTGAACGGTCTAACTTAATTAGCTGAGATGCAAAAGCAAATTTAATCAGGACGCCTCAAAACGTGTAAATCTGGTGAAAACTTTCGAATCGGGTGAAATCTCGAATTCCACTTTCGATAATATAAAAGAACTTTAAAATATCTTTCGAATGATGCATTAAAAATAATTTAATCATAATTAGAATTTGAAATACGCGTATTAGAATAAAATTTAATTTCCAATTAAAATGTAATTTTTTTCCAAAATCGATGAAATTTGAACTGTAACTATCCCCTGTGCTGTTAACATCGCACAGTAAGTTTGAATGAATTTAGAAGAAAATTGAAGCATTTTGAATTTTGCAATTTTTATTCCTAGTTGAAAACCACGTGATGTCAATTGGTAAAAGATTTGTTTCTTCCCGACAATACATCGTTTCCTCTGTGAATGGGTTGTCATGGAAACGGCAACGAACGCATTATACAATTTCATTACGGAATGAAGGTCGCCGTATTCAATGGTTTAATGCCTAAAAAAAAAAAAAAATATAAGTCATTCAGTTTTTGAAAAAATCTCTCATTCTTTTGAGAAGTGAATAGTGGAACCGAGATGTATATACAAAAAAAAAAAAAAAAAAAAAAAAAAAATATATATATATATATATATATATATATATATATATATATATATAAGCGATTTTGAGTTATAAAATGTTTTGTAAAAGAATCGATGTTTCGTAAAATCTAAAAATATGGATCTCTAATCCGTATTTTGTAAAAAAGTTTATATGGTTCGAAAGAAGATTAAATGACCTTTCCAAATATACCAGTTGTTAAGAAATTGGTCTGTTATTCTTTCGTACTGGCCGTTTCAAAAAAGACGATCGAGAAAAAGAAAAAATTTCGACGCTTTTTAAAACTTCTTTTAAAAATATAAGAAATCCGTATTTTTTTTAAAAAATTGTACCGTAAGAATCGGTAATAAATGCTCTTTCTCGTGGTACTGGTGTATTTTCCATTGCCATCAAATAAATGAATAACAGTTTTACAACAATCTTCAGGTCAGGCTCTTGCAGATCATTTAATTTAGCCTTCATACTAATATGATTTGTTATTATCAATGCATCTGAACATCTTATATTAAATAACCGTAGTTTTTACGGACAGTGTTATATGTGTTTAATTGACACTATTATATTATTATAATTAACACTATTATATCCTGGCACTCGCGAACTTCCCACTGGACACAACTGTTAGCTTATGCCCTATCGTGTCACAGACACTCCCGATTTGCAGCAGAAGCTGCTAAGCTGAAGTCGCAGAGATGTCCCTTTTTCTGGCGACCCCGCAATTATAGGTTAGAATAAACTAGTGGAAACCACTAGCATATTAAGTGCCAGCGAGAACCTCCAGCACCCATTTAAAGTCCCCACTTTAATAGAAAAACAGTGCTTAACTTTGGGCCGTTAACAAGGCACGCCAGACGAGAACGCCGGAGACCTTTCAAGCACCTGCAACGCGGTTGGGCGTTACACTGAATTTCAAGATTTGATCAGTAGATCAAGAGGGCAAAGCTGCCCATACAAAAGACATCCTGCAATGTTGTCGTCCGTGGGGCCTCCCTTAGCTGGCGAGGCCAGGAACCAGGGAAGACCACGTGGAGGTGGAGGTCCCCCAACGACTGTACCCACCGGGCACCTTCCCCCGTGTGAAGGTATATGCGAGCTGCGCGCACATATTCTTTCTCAAATCAAAATTTTATTATTAAGAAAATGAAATTAAAAAAAATCCTTTCTCATCGGTTAAAAAGTCGGACCGGGTCCCCGCTACCTTCGGCAGCGCAGTCCCGTGCAGCTGCTCGCGCACAAGTTAGGTGTACGCTATTTCTTCCCCTTCCTTTCAGCCCCTCCTAATTAACCTACATATACCAATTTTGAACGGTCTAACTTAATTAGCTGAGATGCAAAAGCAAATTTAATCAGGACGCCTCAAAACGTGTAAATCTGGTGAAAACTTTCGAATCGGGTGAAATCTCGAATTCCACTTTCGATAATATAAAAGAACTTTAAAATATCTTTCGAATGATGCATTAAAAATAATTTAATCATAATTAGAATTTGAAATACGCGTATTAGAATAAAATTTAATTTCCAATTAAAATGTAATTTTTTTCCAAAATCGATGAAATTTGATTTGTAACTATCCCCTGTGCTGTTAACATCGCACAGTAAGTTTGAATGAATTTAGAAGAAAATTGAAGCATTTTGAATTTTGCAATTTTTATTCCTAGTTGAAAACCACGTGATGTCAATTGGTAAAAGATTTGTTTCTTCCCGACAATACATCGTTTCCTCTGTGAATGGGTTGTCATGGAAACGGCAACGAACGCATTATACAATTTCATTACGGAATGAAGGTCGCCGTATTCAATGGTTTAATGCCTAAAAAAAAAAAAATATATATAAGTCATTCAGTTTTTGAAAAAATCTCTCATTCTTTTGAGAAGTGAATAGTGGAACCGAGATGTATATACAAAAAAAAAAAAAAAAAAAAAAAAAAAAAAATATGTATATATATATATATATATATATATATATATATAAGCGATTTTGAGTTATAAAATGTTTTGTAAAAGAATCGATGTTTCGTAAAATCTAAAAATATGGATCTCTAATCCGTATTTTGTAAAAAAGTTTATATGGTTCGAAAGAAGATTAAATGACCTTTCCAAATATACCAGTTGTTAAGAAATTGGTCTGTTATTCTTTCGTACTGGCCGTTTCAAAAAAGACGATCGAGAAAAAGAAAAAATTTCGACGCTTTTTAAAACTTCTTTTAAAAATATAAGAAATCCGTATTTTTTTTTAAAAATTGTACCGTAAGAATCGGTAATAAATGCTCTTTCTCGTGGTACTGGTGTATTTTCCATATCTTGAACCGTTTACGTAGGATCGGTTTACAAAAACCTACGAAATTTTCTCTCTCTGCTTTTTCTTTTGAGGTACGCGGTTCCGGATGAAAATGACGGTCGCGTGCCATTTTGAATCGTTTTTTCGTTAGACATGGGTCGACGTTTTAATTAATATATCCGCTAATTAGGGTCGCATCGTTTAGCAAATTAGATACGTACATCTGCTATAAATTCTCCGTCCGATGGTACCTGTCCGAAGTCCGAGCTTTAGCTGCTTCAAGCCGTTTCTCACAGACACACACACGCGTACAGATTTTAATAATATAAGAGATAGTCAGTTGGACCTCGATTAGAATCAGTGCTGATTACATTTGAGGATTATTCATTCAACAGATAGCGTTTTTATACTTCTTCATAATATTCAATACGGAGCAGTATAGAGAAAATTTCACGTAAATGTACTAATGAAAATAATTTTTTACTTTTCAATATGAAATAAAAATATATATATTTAAGATAACAACAACCACCTTGAAAAAAAAAAAAAATTGTATAAGCTGGAACATCGCTGCCCCCCCCCCCCCTCTGTAAAATAGTAAATGTTCAATATTGCACTCTTACAAAAGAATTTGTTAAAATCGTTAAAACGAATGATTAAATCAAATTTGTACTAATTCAAAATAAAGTTATCGATTATTTTCCATTTTAACAACAACAAGAAGAACAAAATAATAATAATAATAGTAATAATATTAAATAAATAAATAAATAAAAAGCATTTCTGTAGATGTTGGCACAAGATTGATTTTCTTTCGATATTGAATGTTTCTCTTCTGATTCGAATATCGCCAGTATCCACCGAGGAAAATAATCTTAAGAAATTATTTGTACTATGTGAATTTGTATTGAAAAATAGTGAAGAAAGTTTGTGGCGACCACAACATACTAGTTTTTGTTAAAAAAAAAAAAAAAAAAAAATCAAAATCAAAACCAATTAATGTGTTTTTAAGTATTACAGATCTATGGTTCAACCACTTGTTTTAAAGATATTGTTTAAAGATTCGTTTTTAATTCTTTTTAAAGAACCCATATCTAAACTTTACTCTCTATGGAGTACTTCTTCCCCTGGGGTTAGGGGAAAATATACCCTACATAATAAATAAATAAATAAAATAAATAAAATAAATATAAATAAAAAACTTCTCGATTGACTACCGTTTTCATAAATTTTTTAACTCAGACAGAAAGACTTTTTTTTTTTTTTTTTTTTAGTTGTGTTTAGAACATCCCGAAATGTGTAAAACTATCAAAAATCTGAAGTAATTTTTTTTAAAAACTGATATTTTATTCTTTTATATATTCACGAAAGTAAGTAAAAATATTTGAACGTTAAATATTTATAATTGTTTTAACCCCTTTACTGCCCTGGGGTTTTTTTTCTCAAAGTACGATCTTTTGCACAGTACTACTACCAGTGAAATTGATGAAACGGTTTGACAGTGCAATAAAATAAACTTTTGAAAGTGAGCTTGACAGTGTTTTTGAAAGATTTACTCATTTTAGAGTTGAAAGAGAACAGTCGCACTTTGAAGCAAATCTCGTAAATTTTTTTTGTCAGGTAAGGGGTTAATAATTTTTTCCATATAATAAAAATGTATAAAATGAGATCCATAATTTTGTTAAATCTATTAAAATAATAGCAATAATAAAAATGTAATTAGAAAATTGACGATTATCATATTTCAAACGGATCAATTAAATTTTTGCCGTATATTTCTATAAATCCTTTTGTTATTATTACTCTTTTAGACTCTAAAACTTTTAAAAAGAATATTTAAAAAAGAATACAGATCCAAAATAAAAATTGAATTACTTACTCATATTCTTATTATCAGATTTAACATAATTGCTTTTCGTAGGCCGTGGACTAACACAACGAACAACCTTCATGTGAATTGGCGAATAGCTAGATAATTTCAAATCAACAGGAAATGAATTGCAACGACTTCTTTTATAAGTATGCATACAAAATGTAAGCGACGGTCCGTTACTAGCCTTATAAATTGTGGCTGAAATACGGCAAACATTATGTTGGACGTGTGATGGTAGCCTGCATCGGGCCACTTGTGTTTGTGCCACTTCTGGGTAGACGATCTTTTTTTTTTTTTTTTGTAGGCCTCCATAACTGCTGGCAGCAATAAACGGCCCACTACTTGAATTACTTGTGGCAACCTGCAATTGATGGCGAGTGTGGGATACCAGCTGTAGGCCAGATCGAGTCCACCAGTATAAGTTTTGCTGGGATTTGAAAAATTACTACTACTACTACTACTACTAATAATAATAATAATTTTCGTGACAGTCTGAATAAAATAAATAAGTAATCAAATAAATGAATAACAGTTTTACAACAATCTTCAGGTCAGGCTCTTGCAGATCATTTAATTTAGCCTTCATACTAATATGATTTGTTATTATCAATGCATCTGAACATCTTATATTAAATAACCGTAGTTTTTACGGACAGTGTTATATGTGTTTAATTGAATGTGTTAGATGATTTAAATGAAAAAAATTGAAAAGCTTAATGAACATAATTACATGAAATTTTACTATGAATGATATATGTCTCAGTTAATAAAAATATTAGCGTCTATTATGTAAAATTAATAACTGATATTCTAAATATTCAATTCATATAATTATTATGCTATCAAACAGAACATATGTTATTCGTTTAAAGTTCTCTTAAAAGAAAAGAAAAAAAAAAGAAATTTAACAAAATTAAGGGCAAAATTTTAGGAGTAAAATGTGCTGGTGACGACTGCGATTTGGCAAGAGTTATACCACAGAAATTCAACAAATACAATTGCTATTTTGATGTTCTTTAAATTAACATGTGCAGTTTGTTATCATTGTTGAAAAATGTATCGTTAGAAATTAATATGCATCGAAAATAATTACATCAGGCAGGACTATATATAATGCGCCTGAAATTTCTAATGTTTAAAATTTCGAAATATTTATGGATACATGAAAGTAAGTTTTAGTTTTAACTATTGCGTTTTTACGTGATTTTTAAACATTCATGGAAAAAATGCATATATTTTTAACTCCAACTATTTTGCAAAACTTTCCGTAAATAATCATTTAAATTAATAATAACACATAATAACAAATAATGAAAAAAAATCTTCACTTGTTAACTGTGTTAATAATTCGCAACTTGCAATATTTAATTTGCTAATATGATTTTTCAAATATAGTTATACGATTTTATAAAGAGTAAAATTTGATTACGTTTTATCGTCACTTATATATAACATCTTTTTTTCTCGTCATTTTTTTAAAATCCAATTTAAAGTATACTTTCCATTAATCTATTCATGTTTAGGTTAATATATACCTGTATGACTTTCAAAAACGAACGAATATACATAAATAGAAGAAATATAACATATGTATCAGAAAAAAAAAAAAATAGCTACAAAGTAATATTTGGCTCAAGAGACTTGCCAATTTTGATTGATGATCCCAAATTTCATTCCATATTCCGTAAAAACTACATGTAGTTATTTCTACAGAAGTAGAGAAGTGAAACACTTTTATGTTCATTAATCATATGACTGATAGAATTTCCGTCTCCTTTGTGCGTATTTTTTGAGAGTAGGTGAGATGATAAATGAAAGTATGCTGCACATTTTCATAGATAAATATGAAAATACTGTATGCATTTAATATTGCGGAATACATTCAGAGAGATTTCTGTATATTGAAAGAAATGTAACGTAAATAAATGAGTTTACATGTAATGGATCGTGTGTTTTTTTTTACTTTTTAAAGAATATTAATGTATGAAATCTAATCTAGCAACTTTCCTCATTGATCAATATTTACACTTTACAGTGTCTTTTAAAATATCTTTTAGTGAACGTATTATAAATATTTTGACTATAAAATACATAATATTAGATAAAATTTGTTACACGTTAAGTTTCTGAATATATAATATGCCAGGAAAGTATTGTAATCATGAAATAATACAATTACAATATTTTTTGTTATATTTTATGTATATGTAAACACGATAGAATTAAACGCTGCATTTGATATACTTCTCTATAGCTCAAAGTTGTATAAATTATACAGGACTTAATCAATGTAGGACTTGTGCAGGGATACAAAGAAGAGATCTTATGCATAACGACCTATGAAATGAATATATTTGAAGTATGTTTTAGTATAGTTCAATTATATAAACAGCACAAAATTGATATATGTTATAATGGACTGGTAAAACAATGGCGTACGCAAGACTGAAGGCTACATTACAGTGAAACATGAAATAATTTACATATATTATTTGGTATAGGACTGAAATGTATGATACGTATTATAATATTTAAAGTCTAGTCTATATTTTTGCGTATTATATGAATTATACTTTAATGTAGTCGTTATTGTAACTTGCATGTTTTATAAGATTAGCATTTATAGTTCTTTCTACAAGAACCCTAGAAAGAATCCGGTATATGACAGTCCCTTGTAGAAATATGTTAATCAAGGAAGAAATATTTAGCCCACTATTAATATTTTATTCATCCATTGAATTATTCACTGATTCATGTTTCTTTCAACAACGGAAATCTTCTAAATGTTTAAAAAATCGAGTGGAGTTATTCAGTTTGTGTTCCCTCTCTCACCACTGATCATTGTTTTACAGCAAAGTTTTTAATTTCTATTACATCTAAGTTTTCTATTGGAGCTATAATAACATGAGGTGATTTTTTTTTTCTTTAGAGGTCACCAAAAATATGGAATATTTTAAATAGAAAATAAAGAGTAATACCATTATTTTACATTCAATATCTAAAATAAATTGTTTTATTAAAAAAAAAAAAAAATAAATAAAATAAAAACACAAAAATATTTATGCAATAAATGTATATTCTTAGTAAGAAAACAAAATAAATATATTTTTCTATATCGAACTTCAAAACTGATTCCGAGTTTAATTCTTAACCCGCACTTTAAATTTTAAGCATAGGGATCGGAAATGGATTGAAGAAAATTATTTGATTTTTATTTGGGGAAAGATCAATATTTAATTTAAACTAAAAATAAGATTAAATGGCAATTTTTGATCTAAATAGTTTCTCTTTATAAATATTTTTTCTGTAAGATTTTGATATACTAAATTCGGGTTTCAAAATAGCAGAAGACGTCGGCGTTATTAAAGAATTTAAATATCTTGGATAAAATTTTTTGAAATTTGTACATGAATACTTTTCATGTGATTTCAATACTGTTGATCTATTGGGTTGATCGGAAAGTCATGTCGTATTTTGATAATAGATGTCGTTAGTGCGTTTTTTGGAGTAGAAGCACCATGCGCACGCACCGAACTGAAATACTATATAAGGTCACACTTCTAGCCCATTTAATAAGCAGAAAATTGTTCGATTCGAATAAGTTGGATACATTTTATATGGATTTGAAAATGGATGACATATGTTTTGCTTTTTTATTTTCGCAAAGGCAAGAATGCGATGCAAGCTTGTGAAAAGCTGCGTAAAATTTATGGGGACGATGCTCTAACGACACGTCAGTGCCAACGCTGGTTTCCGAAATTCCGTTCTGGCGATTTTGATGTAAATGATGCACCTCGGTCAGGAATGACATTGGAGGCTGACGATGACAAAATTAAGGCAATGGTTAAGTCTAACCCGCGGTACACGACACGAGAGATTGCAGAGGTACTACACATTGCTCAGTCAACCGTTCATTCCATTTAAAGAAGCTCGGATTCGTAAGCAAGCTTGAAGTTTGGGTTCCTCATGAGCTGAAGGAAATCCATTTGGTGAAGCGTTTGAGCATCTGCCATTTACATCTTCAACGTAAAGAAAACGACCTTTTTCTGATGCGTATGGTCACTGGTGGCGATAAATGGACTGTGTACAATAACGTCGCACGCAAGCGGTCTTGGAAACAGTGCAATGAACCACCTCAATCAACGCCCAGAGCGAAAATTCACCAGAAAAAGGTCATTCTGTCAATGTGGTGGGATTTCAAAGTTGTTGTGCTTTTCGAGCTCTTACTAAGGACTAAAGCGATTAATTCAACCATGTACTGTCAGAAATTTGACAAATTGAACAATGCAATAAATCAAAAGCGGCCAGAACTCGTGAAACGTAAAACCGTTGTGTTTCACTAAGACCACATACGAGTTTGGTTACCCTGCAAAAGCTGTTGGAGCTTGGTTGGGATGTGTACCCACCGTACACGCCTGACCTTGCACCTTCAGATTACCATTTGTTTCGCTCTTTGCAGAATTCTTTGAATCATAAAACATTCGATTCCCATGAGGCTATAAATCGGCACATGGTACAGTTTTTCGCTTCTAAAAACAGGTCATTCTATCAGCATGGAATTATGAACCTTGTTAACGATGGCAAAAGGTCTTCGAACAAAATGGCCAATACATTATTGATTGAATTCTTATTTTTAAAGGAATAAATCACCTTTGAAAAACATAGTAAAAATACGACAAGACTTTCCGATCAACCCAATATTACGTATAGTTTCAGCAACATAACTTTGATTTTATGCTTTTTTTGTATTTCTTGCATTAACATATTGCTTATATTTCCCAAAAATTAATCATTGAAACTTTATTGTTTACATTCTTCATTTATTAACTATGCGCTATTGTATATGATATTATGGGTGGATTATAATTAAAGTTCAACTTTTAAAAAACTGAAAAAAAAAAAAAAAATTGCCACTCTGAATGACTTGAAATTTTATCTGAATATACTCAAAGAAGGGGGAAATGATACGGCAGGCAGAAGAAAAAACAGTTCCAATCTTTAGAAATAGGTGGCGCTTTAAATGCCATAATATGCAATATAGATGACGTGTCATACGCAAGATATATTTCATTTGTTATACATACTTGGCATACAAGTACATGTTTTTTTTTACACTTTCCAACAAAGTTGAAGAGTATGATTTATGATTTAAATTTGTCTGTTTTTCCATGCTCTGACTCCCTTAAATATTAGTGGTATTTGTTCAAACTGATGTATGTTCTTCGAGTTTACTATTGGATGTTCCTTATTGAAAATGGAGTATATACCACTACTGTTTTGTGTACAGGGACACTCGAAAGTATTCCAAAACATTGGGTTCTAAGAGAGATATTTCTATAAACCAAATTTTATTTTTATTGAAATTTATTTTTCGGACTGAGTGAAAATAATGCCTGGACCGGGAGTCGAACCCCAGATCTTTGACTTACAAGGTCAAGGCTCTACCAATTGAGCTATCCAGGCCGACAACCGATGGACATTACTCACTCAGACAACCTTTAGGCAGAAACATCTGGTCCAGGCATTATTTTCACTCAGTCGGAAAAATAAATTTCAATAAAATATGATTTTCTTCCCAATCAGTTAATTGTATGATTTTAATATATTGCATTTCTTTCTCCCATTGTTTAATGGTGTTTTCTTTTACCTGCGGCTTATTTCTGTCGTGCTATCTACATGATAAACCAGATGTTTCTGCCTAAAGGTTGTCTGAGTGAGTAATGTCCACCGGTTGCCGGCCTGAATGGCTCAATTGGTAGAGCCTTGACCTTGTAAGTCAATGATCTGGGGTTCGATTCCCGGTCCAGGCATTATTTTCACTCAGTCGGAAAAATAAATTTCACAAAAATATGATTTTCTTCCCAATCAGTTGATTGAGTGATTTTAATATATTGTATCAAATTTTAATTACTTACAAATTTTAATTACTTTGCACAAATCTTAATGAGGTAATATATGCTATTTATAAGTATTAAAGTATGCTTTCTATAGGATATAGTGTGAGTGGCATTAGGATTTACATGGTGACACACAAAACTATTCAGTTACACTGAGGACTATAATCAAAAATTTGCTGTTTGTATCCTTTCCTTACGATTTTTAGGAGTAAATTGGATTTGAATTAGCTTATCTGTATGTCTGACTGCGCATATGTCTGCCTCTAACGTCCGTACATATTTTCAGAATTCCTTAAAAATGATGTGTGCTATTCAAGTTCATGGCAGGATATTCGATATTTAAAATGACGTTAACAGTGTGTGTACAACTGGTTTGTGTACAGAGACAGCCCAAAAAAAGTGTTAATGCATTGCGTTTTAGAAGAGACATATTTATAAATCACATTTAAATGACATTCTTCTGCAAAAACCATAAAGAAATTGACATTTATTATTAATATGTTAAAATAATGTTTTGTATAGAATAGAATACGCATAGCATTCAGATTTACAGGGTTGCACTAAAATATTTAGATGCATTAAGAGCAACAGTTGGAAACTGCTGGCGTTACATTTTTATTCTCCTTTAAAGATTTGATTACTCAAAAATGGACACAATATTTTTATCTAAAATGTAAGAGAAATTTTTATGAAAAAGTCAAATTTGAGTGAAATCGGTCTTTTCCGATCAAAAAACGTTTCAGTCAAAATGAACGTTCAAATATTAGATGCGCGATTTTGCAGCTGTTCGACACATTTTTTGTAGCTACAATATGTTCGCAAATCGATAGAGATAGTGTTTGTAGACTAATAATTATAAATTATTTTCACCTGTTTTTACTTTCCGATCATTGTATGTAAGGAAAGTATTGCAGTCATGATTTGCGAAATGGACTTTGAATCAACAGCACAGCTCAAAAACGAATAGTCGTAGAATTTTAAAAATATATATTTGGGGCTATCATGATTATGATGTTGATGTCCGTAATATAGTTAATTATAGTTTGTATTTACACCATATTCTTGACCGTAGAATCGTTGTGCCGCAATCAATTAAATAAAAGTCTGGAAAAGTAACATAACAGTTTTTTATTTATATCGGATAAAGTCACACATTAAATTATTTTTCAGGTTCAGTTTTCAAACATAAAAAACTTAAAACTTTTCACAGTTTTTTCACGGAGCTAGGAAGAGAGAGAGAGAGTGGGCGGGGAGTAAAAATTATAACGTGATCACTACACGGGAAAAAGAGCAAAACTCGGGATCCACGTTTTGATGACACGAAGAGACAAGCGAAGAAGGGAAGCCATCTGCTTCCGCTATCATTGTTTTTCGCCAAAATGCATGCCAATTTCAATTCTTTGTTTCTAAGAATAAACCAATGTTAATTTTTTGAATTATCAGCGACGTTTTTTAAATGTATTAACCCTGTAGTTCGCCAGTTTTATGCCAAGCGCCAGGCTGACTAGAGAATAGCCGTTATAAAACTGAAATCATTAATATTACATAATTTCAAATAAATTATTACATCCGGTATTGAAACACATTAATTCTGACAATGAGTTTTCTTGTTTAGAAATATTTGAGAACACTTTTTTTTATAATGATGCTTAATGTCAGAATTTCCGTTAGATATTATTTATTTACTAGTATATAACCTCGTCAAAAATGACGGAATGTGAACGATAAATCTTGAAAACAATGTTTAGATCATGAAGATTACCACGTGATCATTTAAAAGTATTGTCAGTTTTTGTTTATAAATCAAATGTGTTTCGACATTGTATAATTTTCGTTCTGAAATTAAAAAAATTCTACCCGATCAATAAATATGAATGACAATAAAAAAAACTGCTGGTTGACAAAAAATATAGGCCCGAAAACACAACAGCAACAACACATCCCAGTGTTCCGTTAAGTGTTCTATTTAAAGTCCTCATAATAAGAATAATCTAGTGTGCCACTCACACGACTTTCTCTTACCCTGAAATTTAATGCTATAAGTACAGGTTGGAGATTAAGAGGTAAGATAAAGAGTACTGTTATGTTAACCTATGTTAAACAATTCAAATTAGGCTTCGGAAGAGTTTTATATGATAATTAGTTCTGGCCCCCCTCAACCCCCCGTTTCATTAATGCACCTACATTTATATAGAATTTAATTCGGTTATTAAAAAATAATTCAGTTTAAAAAAAATAATTTATTAAAATTATTATTTAAAAAAGTTATCTTGTATGATAATACAGACGATTTCCATATTAGAGAAATAGTATAACACTAAATATCCAAAAAAAAGTTGAATTTATTCTCAATATTAAAGTAAAAAAAAAAATGTTAAAAATGAAAGAAATCAATAACTTTATTTTAAATTATCGTAGATGGATGGTTCAACCATTCGTTTTAAAGGTATTGGCGAGCTCTTTTGAAAGATACCCATCATAAAAATTCACTCCACTCGAGGGAGGACATCTACCCCAGGGGGGGGGGAGGCGAGGCTCCTACATACACAAAAAAAAATTTCCCAGTTGACTATCTCTATTACAAAAAATATGTATTCGTTTCATTTGGTTTAGTGCAGTCTATAGATGTTAAATTCTACTTACCTGCAATTTCCCCCATAGACGTAATGTATTTGAATGTCCCTGTACACGAACCATTTGCTTCATCTTAACGAAAAGCTTACTGTAGCATCCCTATATGATACACATTTAGAATACCGAGTTTGGAATTTCTGCCACTATTTGTACTTGAGATATGCTGAT
Source organism: Salticus scenicus (assembly GCA_963930645.1). Classification (NCBI taxonomy): domain Eukaryota; kingdom Metazoa; phylum Arthropoda; class Arachnida; order Araneae; family Salticidae; genus Salticus; species Salticus scenicus. The sequence continues at coordinate 15,532,302 of OZ005661.1, forward strand.
AACAGACACACAGACAGACATACACAGAGATCATTCGCTAAAAACGTGATTTTCGTATTCAGGGACCTCAGAACATGTAAGTATAACAAAAACTCACGTTCGAAAATTTTACCCTAAAACAATACTTTCTCGACCCTATGGGTAAGAGGAAGTAAATAACGATTCACTTCATTTTACCAAAATACATTTTTTTAAGACTATCGAAGTTCCTGTTTCCAAATACGTAAGCGAAGTGTGACGCCACTGACCGTCCGTGGATGCAAGAAAAAGATTCCCTATATTAATCGTCCATTGTATTTTTTGTAAAAAATAATTAAAAATCGAGGAAAATTATTTCCCGATTTTAATACCCGTATTTGGGTATAGATATGCTATCGTATCCCTGTGTTAGATTGAGTTATTTTGCTGTCAAATTGACAAAATTTTAAATTTCAAAACTGTGTCATCTTTGGCGTTTTTTGTATTTGGCGATTAAAAACATACTACGAAAATATACATGCCAGATGTTTATTTTCGTAATATGTATTGTACGAAATATTGTTTCATATAATTATAATAATAATTATAGTATTCTTAATATAAGTTGTTAAAATAACCATGATTTTTGAAAGGAATAAAATATGTTCGCCAAATAATTTGGCGATATATTTTTTCCGCCAAGGATTACAGATATATTAAATCTATTCCGCTGCAACATATGAGTATCTTATATCAGACACTTTATTTAGACATTTGAAAACAAATTTGACTTCAAATTATGATAGAATATTTATCATTTTCCTTTTAATTAGTATATTAGTTGGATATTTATTGTGTAAATATCATCCTTTGAAATGAAATGCTTATGTTTTCAATCGAATATGGAAGTTTGCTATTTTATTTTTCTAAAGTTTTGAAATTTAAAAAAATTTAAATTTTATCAATTTTACAGCAAAAACAACTTAATCTAACGCATGCACACGACAACTAATACACATCTATACCGAAATATGGGAATTAAAATCGGGAAATAATTTTCCTCAATTTTTAATAATTTTTTACAAAAAATCCAATGGGCGATTAATATAGGAAATCTTTTTCTTGCATCCACTGACGCCCAGTGACGTCATCACTTTGCTTGCGTATTTTCTAACTAACTATCTAATAATTACAGACACTCCATGCTAACCCAAATTCACCTCTACTCTATACTCCCACCCACAACATCGCCAAAATATCCAGGATCCAGCTAGGGACTTTCTCATTCTCAACCGAACATTTTATCTTGACTCGACATTATCACCTTAGACTACCCTACTTTCAATACTCATTTTAACTGGTGACCTTTACTTGCCCAACCAAACATTCTATCCTAACTATAACTTTACACTAATTTCAAAACTAAAATCAACTGGCGACATTTACGTACTGAACTCGACGTCAATGATACCTTACAATGTAAACAAATAATGAAGCTTGATAAAAATATTTAAAGACTTTAATATGTTTTTACAAATATTTTAAGGTTTTTAAGGCTTTAATGGACCATATTCCCACTTTGGGTTCGAGGCTACAAGAATATCAGCTGGTTAGGCAAACAATCCTCAACTGTACCACAGAAAAGCATTGTGAAAATTTTTATCTTGCAATATTATTTATAAGAGTTACAGATTATATTAAATTGAAGTAAGAGTGATATAGTGATACCTTTGTTTTGTTTTTAATCCAGTTTTAGTAATATACTTTAATATTAATCAACATATGTAATATTAAAAGTTGCCATGTGAACTGTGGGGATGTTAACAAATTTAAATGGATGTTCCATTTAATAAATTACTTTATTAAAGTGATTGAAATTCTAATTATTTAAGCTTTGATGTCTATATATATATGCGTGTCTGTATAAAATGTTCTTATTAATCTTTTATCCATTATATATATATATATATATATATATGTGTGTGTGTGTGTGTGTGTGTGTGTACATAAAATGTTCTGCAATTTTACGATATGGAATAGTCTTAACTTTATCATTCGATTCACTTGTTTACATTTCTCTTTTGTTCTTGTTTGAACAGATATCTGATTATTAAGTTTCACTGGAGAAATATTTAGGAAAATGTTATGCGTAACAATAAAATAGCATCTTGAATCTAGTTTGTTTACAAAATATCGGCCACGTGTTCGGCGATTTTACCTACTGTGACGTCACAGGAATATTGTCCATATGTTTTAGAAATATTTTAAGCGTTTTTTTTTATGAAACAGTCAAAGAGTCGTTCATTCGCAATTAAAGAGTTGTCCATTTGGAATTTGTATTTTTTGAATGGCAACAGTTTATGTTTGTTTTTATTTGGCATTGCGTTGTTTATAATTATGAAGTTACATAATTCTATTTATAGGTTCATGTTTATAATAGCCAGTGATCCGTTATATTTAATTAAACATTTAAACATTACAATTGAATAGTTTTTCAAGGTTTTAGAGGGAATAAATAACAATATGTGCGATACAAAACATGTATGAAAATGGTATGTATGTTTTCGTAAGTTAAATTGAACAAACGGGCAAAAAAAAAAAAAAAAAAAAAAAAAAAAAAAGGCTGCAAAAAGTCTCTGTTTTGAAGCGGTGTAAACCGGAATCGTGAATGACAGATGAGGGTCATTATATATATTATTATTATTATTATTTTTTTTTTTTTTATCCTATAAAATGAAGTACATTTCTATTAAAAAAGTATAAACATTTTATTTACGGTTTAGTTATAAAACATATAAAATTTAGATCTCTGAATGATGTCTTTTATTGTTTTATGTTAATATATAGTGCAGGTCGTATGTGTCATTAAAATTGTGTAATTTTCGATGACATTTAAAAACAATTCTTTCTTCAAATGCCTGAGAACAAATTATGTGAATACAATATCTCATTTGAAATCTAATTATTTTTTTATTGCGATAATGCATAAATTTATCATTCAACTTTTGTTTTATTTAAAAATTCAATTAAAATTTAACCATATATATGTGAACACCTTCACAATGATGTCTAATAGTATACCTCCAACTTTGGTTTTGATACGAGCTCCTCTTTTTGAGACATATCCGATTTTCCACGAATTTTTTTGATGTACTTATGTATATGTGTGTGCGAGTGAACAAGATAGCGTCTAAACGCTTTGTTCGATTGAGCTGAAAGTTAGATGCATAATATAGTTTATTGTAGCACGAACCCTATTGATTTTGGTAAATCAAACGCTTATATATTTTTTTCTAATTGAAGGCAATTGCTGTCTCTTTTGATAATATCCTAATTTTCTATAATGAAATGGTTTTGTCAAATAAGCTTAAATGTTAACTAACGTTTATAATTAAAGAAAAAAAAAAACAAGAATTTTATTGTATAAGATTTTATTCATTATTAAACATTCCCGAAGGTTTAAAAAAAAAATAGCGTAAAAAATAACAAATACAACGAATTGTTTTAAAGTACTGTTACATTTCGGAGTAAAACGTCTGAAAAATTCATTATAGTTTAATATATTTTTTTCCGTCAGTAAATAGTACACTTAACAGCTTCATTATCTTAATTAAGTGCATGTATGGTATTTTCTTTATCTTCTTCATGAGATTTCGCAAAAAAAATATTTTTATATCAGTAGTTTCTTTTTTTTTTAAATATCTTTTTGAAAGCTTTTATACAATTAAAATACAAAAACGATATTAAGATATGTACAAAGGTAAAAATATAAAACACAAAAAAAGAGTATAAGTAAGTTTTACCATAAAGTTTCAGTAGAAATTTAGAAATGAACATTTTAAATTCAGTTTACTTATTTTATTTTAATGTAAAATAAGGTATGACACTTTAATGTAACTTTAATGTTTACTTTAATGTCAGTTAGTCATGTCTAAAGTTGTGTATTACTGCCATGAATTGCTGTTAGGTCTGAAAATATAGATAGAAAATTACCCAGCGTTCTTTCATAAGCAAGAGCTAAATAATTGAAATAAATAATATTGAGCCATAATAATAATAGTAACACTTTGGCTAAATTATTTCACATAGCGTCAATGATTCTTTTATTATTATTATTATTATTATTACTCTAACTAAGTAATTGTAAGTTTTAAGCATCTAATTATTCACAAAAACGATATTATGCTTTTCGAGTACGAAAAAAATATATAATTAAACATATATCTTCCTATTAAATATAATAAAAGACCTTAATTGTTCCTTTCGGAAACTTATAATTAACATGAAACGTTTCTTGTGATAATTAGAACTTACTTGAAAGCACACCTCGAAGCGACGGCATACAAATTACAGACTTTTTTGTACATAAACATTTATCTCTCTTATTACATTTTACCCCCCCCCCCTCCCTCCTCCTTTTTTTTTACGGAATAAGAATTATGAAGCAATTAGATATTTGATGAAGATGTTGGTAGTCGTTAATATATCAGCGTATTTAAGATATATTTAATGGTGTAGAATAAAAACTATATACTCTTTTAAATACTAATTTATTTTAATTTTACTAAAATATTTTTCACATGATATAAGAGTTTTTAAGAAAGATCTTGAATAAATCTTATAATGCTTTGTGTAACATAAAATTTTATCAATCGTCTTTGAAAATAATGAAATTTTTATATTTTTTATTGTAACAAGATATTAATTTTAAACACAATAGTTATATTTAAGAGAATTAAATGTATGTTAATTATATGCATTAATGAAACATTTGTGTAATGTACAAAATTATTGTGAAAAAGAAATATAAAACTCACTTGTCTATTGCATCTGTTTTCATGATTCATTCTTTAGTTTATTAAAATTCTAATATTTAGTAGTTTATGTTGCTTTTTCTTTCAACGGTGCTAGAGTTTCCGTCTCAAAACGGAAATTCTTACACCAAAATTTTTTGTGAAAATTTTCTATCATATTTGTATAGTAATTTTTTTTTAACGGAATATGATAGAAATTATTGATAAAAAAGTACAGATGTAAGAGTTACCCATCTTTACACGAAATTTCATGCACCTTCTGTTACTCCTAATAAAAATATTTTGCCGAAAACTTTTGCGTCTTATTACTGAATACACACTCTATTAGCAGGGTGATTATAATTAAAGTTGCGATTGCAAAGCTCTCTAATTTTAAAACTACCGGTCAGAATGACTTGATATTTTTCTAAATCATTCTTAAGGCAATGAGAATTTGTTTGGCGAATGAAAAAAATGTGGAGGTATGCAAATTACTAAGACGTGACATGCTTATCGCAGACACGTTCTCCTTACTTAAACCGAGGCCGCGGTAGCCCAGTCGGTAGAGCGCCGGCCTCGTAACTGGAAGATTGCGGGTTCGACACTCGAGCCGGCCAAAGACCGTGGTGTACATTAATGGTGGCTGGTGCACGTAAAATCTGTCATGGCCGCAATGTCCTCCATGTTCCCATCAAAAATTATACCTCTGGGGGTCACCGAAGCGGGAGAGCCAACCCTTCCGTGGAGGATCAAAATTGCGATGAATGTCTCCGGACCACCTCTAGGGGTGTGTCCCAGACCGTCGCCAATTGCCCATCTGCTCAGCCCTAGTGTGACGTTAAACCCGACCAACCAACCTTACTAAAACCGTGTGATTTTAGTCTTCAAGGATACCTGAAGATGCTGTTTACAGCGAGCAGAGTACGAATATGGTCGACTTGAAGGTATGTATCACACTCATAGCATCAGCGCAGTTGCCCTCTGATCGGTTGTGGAACATACCGTTTTGCTCTTCCAAATAGTAGTATATAGTGACCATATTAGAGTACCTTCATAATATATTATCATTAATAACTGTTACAATTACCCAGTTACAGAGGTATAGTTTATGCGAAAGAAATAAGAACTTAAACGATATTAATTATGATAAATAATTTCCCTTCTGCAACATTTCAAAATTTAGAAAAACGATTTCATAATATGGACGGTCCTCGAATTTCGTGGACATATGGTCACCATAGTAGTAGTAGAACAAACAGAACGGCATATCGAACAACTAATGCGTTAATCATCCGTAAGGTGTATATTTTAAAGCTCTTCCTTTTTTCTTGTCATCGTCACTGGTCACGCTGTAAACACGTATTTTATATACGGTTTTACGATAAAATTATCGTAAACCCTTGGAATCTAATCACTGTAAAAAAAAAAAAAAAAAAAAAAAAAAAAAAAAATACGTAGACCGAAACTTTCTGTAACAGAAAATATTAGTACATAGATGTTATGTTAATGTGCCGAGTGACTTCTTTGATTTGTGCCGAGTGACTTCTTCTCTCTAATGATGCTTCTTTGATACCAAGTTTTAATGACGAATATTAGAAAAGAAAATATGTATTCACCAGAAAAATCTATTTCAGTAGTTACAGTACATTGTGCATGATTTTACAAGTTTCAGATGTTTTATATGCATATATAAATTGTTTGGATAGCTTAGAAAATACTGCCTTTATTTATTTTATTTTTTCAAGAAATATCTTTAAATGTATTGAAATTTTTTTTGGATGAGGTGCATAATAAAATCATTATAAAGGGTCGAACAGTATTTCATGTTTTGAGACACTTGTAATATTTTTCCTTTGTGTTTTGTTTTGATTACAAAATACATGTGTGAAATGATTTCTTCTACCGGATACTATTGGTGCGATGCTCTAATAAGAAGGATGCTGTAAATTGATGAGGAAAGAAATAACACATTTCACTTGTAAAAGCATTGGGAAGCTGTTTGTGGTAATAATACATTTTCTGTTTACAATTCATCAAACTAAAGGTTAATTAAATAATGTATATATATGACTAATACTGTGAATATTGAAAATATTTTTTATGAATATGCGAAAAAAAAAAAAGTTTTCTGAAAACAAAAAATACATTAAAATTTTCATCTTATGCGAAACTGCTTTATTGCATTAAAACTAAAATGTACAGTCAAAAAAAAAAAAAAAAAAAAAAAAAAAAGATTCCTTTAATTAATTATTAGACTGCAGCCGTAAATTTCTGTATAAATATGCGTATGGTGCCTATATATCTGTCAAGAAACCGAACTATCTCCATTCATAAACTTTATGAACTGAAAGACTTTTTCGAACTCTGATTTTTATTACTGTTTATTTATTTTTTTTTTTTTTTTGGCAACAGCCACGTTATATTTTACTTTTTAGGTACAGTAGGTAACAAAAGTGTCCGAACACTAGCAAAAATTCCTATGAAAAAAAAGTACATTTCATACAGTTTTGTTCAATAAATCCTTATCGAATCATGTTCTTACACTGACTAAGAACAGGATTCGACAAGGATTTATTTAACAAAATCGTAGGAAGTGTACTTTTATTACGTAGGAATTTTTGCTAGTGTTCGGACACTTTTGTTACCGACTGTAGATTCAAAATTGATTTGTGATCGAGATGATAGAACTCTGAAATGGCGAATGACAGAATTGCAATATGTTTTATAGTAAACTTAATTTTGTAAATATGTATATGCTTTTATTAAATTATCGTGTTTATTTAAGAGTCATGAATTAATTTGAAAGTTATTTTCATTCGGCAAGAAATTAAACTAAGAAAAGCAAAAACATCTGCCCGGAAAGAAGCATTTAAGTAAGAATTTCTTTACGTATTCTATTCTTAAATTTGATGCCACATTTTATTTGGCGCCCGGATAGACGACCAGGTGTTTTACTTTTTTATTTGATATTGAATAATTATGTTTCGAATGAAAACGATAAAGAATAAAAAAAAAAAAAAAAAAAAAAAAAGTTGATCTAAAATATATTACGCAAGAATTTCGATTTAAAGAAAGAATAAAAAATAATCATTTTTATATGAACAGATAATTAATTTTAAGTGATTTGGTTCTGCTGATAGTTTGATGATTTACTGCAAAGAAATAATTTTAATTGTAAAATTGAATGTAATAAAGGGTACTGAGTATATTATTACAGAAATTAACATAATTTATAGAACTTGCTACTCCTTTTACATATTATGTATGCAGTAATTAAAGCTAAACGTTCTACGGTTAGATCTCAGACGACAAAGTTATTTAAGAAAATTGAAACGAAATTACTTGAAAAGAATTATGCTGAAGATGACCTTGAAGAATTTCTTGCCGAATTAGATCTTAAAGAAAATGAATTAAACAATTTGATTCTGAGATATTTTCGAATATTACTGATGAAAAAGAAGTTTAATCTGACGTACTAAAATGTGACAAATACAACACGGGCATTGTAATAAATAAGTCCAAAGTTAAAAAAGCACTTTCTAAGTTGGAAAAATCGCTTGTTCCTATTTTAATGCAAAAAATGAGATAGAAGAGAGTGCAATAGTTCGCTCGTTCTAATCCCTTTACGTAAATCTCCCTCGTCTTACTTAACGAATAATAATTATCAGGCTGCAATAAAAACTTTAAAAGAAAGATTTTGGAAAAAAACGGTAGTTATTAATTCTCATTTAAATAAGCTTCTGAATTTAACTCCTGTTAAAAAATCAAATGATATATCTGCTCTTAGGAAATTGTCAGATACTTGTAAGACTGATATTAGAAATTTAGATGCGTTAGAAATAAAATCTGATAATTATGGTTCATTACTTTGTCCAATATTGATTAAATTATTACCTCAGGATATTGTTTTGGAAATTGCAAAACAATGCGATTTGGATGAAAATTGGGATGCTTCAAGGGGTTTTCATATTTTGAAAACTGAAATAATATGCAGGAAAAACCTCAGTTTTTGACAAATGATAGTCGCGAAAGAGAATTTAGTTCTCAATCAAATTCTTCTTTCCAAAGGGCGAAAAACGAAAAGCTTCTAAGTAATAAGAATATTTCTAAATATTCAACTGCTTCTAATTGGTTAAATGATACAGGTAAAAATTCTAATTCGTGTTTCGCTTGTAATGGTGAAAAACACATTTTAGCTGAATGTAAGTTTTTTTTTTCTAGTTATCCATTACAGAGAAAGAAACATGGATTTTATTTTAAATGTTTAAAACGGCGGCATATCGCGAATTTTTGTAGAAGTCAGGTAAAATGCGGAGTGTGTAATAGAAGACATTTAAAAATTATGAGTTCGGGATCTAAAACGGTTAGACAAATTGGGGATAAGGAACCCGTTTCTAAAGAAAGCGAGGTTTTTAATGATAAAATACTGGGAAATAGAACACATATGAAAGGTATTTTGTTACAAACTATGACTGTTAAGTTAAGAAATGGTAAGAAAGAAATACCTTGTAGGGTAATTTTTGATACAGGATCAATGCGTAGTTACGCAACCAAAGAAATTATTTCTAAAATGGGTTACTATGTATTAGGGCAAGAGAAAATGACACACAGCCTTTTCGGAGGCGTTGAAGAAACTAGAACACATAATGGTTATAGAATACATATAAGTTCTCTCTCTGGAGATTATTTATGTACATTTGAGGTCTATGACCAGGAAGTAATTTATTATAATATCCCTAAAATTAGAAATGACCCGTGGGTAAGGGAAGCTGAACAGTATGGGATAAAATTTTCAGATGCTGAATGTTTTCATAAAACTCTTGACAGAAATAACAATATTGATATATTTATTGGTGCAGATATTTATGGAAACTTTTGACGGGTAATCATATAATGTTATCTAGTGGGTTAGTTGTTGTAGAAACTCTACTGGGATGGACCTTAATGGGTAAAATTACTGAAACTAATTCTAATAGCGATATGTCTATGCTTGTAGTCTCTTTATTTTTTAGAATTAAAAATGAAAATATCAGTGACTTATGGGAGTTAGATCGTTTGGGCATAAGGGATTCCGTAGAATGTAATAAAAAAAGAGATGATTTGAATAAAGAAACTCTAGATTTATTTAATTCAACAGTTAAACGGGATTCGAACGGGAGGTACGCTGTTTCTCTTCCATGGCTTAAAGATCATCCTCTAATACCCTCGAACAGCAAATTAGCAGAAAAAAGATTATTATCAACGTTGAGATCATTGAAAACTTCTGGAAATTTGGAAAAATACCAAAATGTATTTAATGACTGGCTACATGAAGGTATAATCAATAAAATATATGATTCAGGCGATACTGGCCATTTTGTACCTCATAGAGCTGTAATAAGGCAACATGCCACAACACCTGTGCTGTCTTTGACGCTTCAGCTAAGGAAAATTTTATATGTTCGTTAACGGCCCTCTTCACTTACCGTCGCCGGCAGCCCGAGCCAATGTTATTCTATGGGGAAATTTTCTTTACAAATAACTTATTAACTAATACGTATTTTTAAATTCTGTTTTCACATTCAGAACTTTCCCAACTGTTAAATTGACGGACCTTTTTTAAAAATGTATTTTTTTTAAATTTTTAATATTTTATTTTTAAATTGCAAAATGAAAAAAATTCACTTATTGAAAATTCGTTTATTTCAGCTTCAAAAAAAAAAAAAAAATTAAAAATTAAAAAAAATAATAATTATTATTTAAAAAAGGTCCGTCAATTTAACAGCTAGGAATTTTAAGAATGTGAAAACAGAATTTAAAAATATGTATTAGTTAATAAGTTATTTGTAAAGAAAAATTTCTCATAGAATAACATTAGATTCCGCTTCCGGCGGTGGCGAGTTAAGAGGGCCCTTAAGTGACTGTCTCACAGAAGGGCCAAATTTAATCGAATTACTACCTGCAATTTTACATAAATTTAGGAAAGGAAAAGTAGGAATAAGTGCCGACATTAAAAAAGCATTTTGCCAGATTGGTTTGAACAAGACCGATCAGAACTTTGTCAATTTTTTGTGGTTCAAAAATGGTAACTCTAATAAGTTACAAGTATATCAATACTGTCGCGTTGTTTTTGGGCTAAATGCTTCTCCATTCTAACTAGCTTCTACTTTAAATCATTTATTTGACAAAATATAAGAACCCTGCAAAGAGATAGCTAACAAACTGAAAATGTCTTTTTATGTAGATAACTGTATTTCCAGTGTAGACAGTGTAGAAGAATTCCGAGAGTTCATAAAAACATCAAGACAAATTTTGGCATTAGCTCAGTTTGGTCTTCGAGGTTGGCAGTATATACAAAATAATGAAAACTTACTAGACGAAGATTTTCTTAATGACATGAAAATGAAAGCTTAAGAAAATTCTGATATAGAAGTTTTGCGGCTGATCTGGAATAAGAAAGATGACACAACAAGACTGATGAATTCATTTAATGATAAAGAAGAGCCTAAATCAATTACAAAGCGATCAGTTCTTTCTGTGGTTAATGAAATATTTGATCCCATCGGTTATACAAGTCTAGCCACTTTGATGCCAAAACTTATCGTACAAAGATGATCGAAAGAAAAATTTAATTGGGATTCTCCTTTGATAGAAGAAATGACAAAATCCTTTAGAAAATGGGAAGAACAATTAGAATTATTAAGAAATATAAAGATCCCTTGCAGAATTTCAAAATTCGACTTAAGTGACATTCTTCCTGATTATGAAGTTATATACTCAGAAAAAATAAAAACAGTTGCGATAGATCTTGATGCTTCTTCTCAAGAATATGATCTTTACAAAATTGTTCTTCATACCAAACGTTGCTAAACGTTACAGTTTGGATTCTTAGATTGTGTGAAAATGCAAAGAAGTCAAAAGAAAATTGCTTATTATCTAACTTAACAGTCGAAGAACCTAGAAAAGCGGAATATGCAGTGCTAAAATATGCACAAGAGAAATGTTTTTCTAATCAGTCTAGAAACAAATTTAACTTTCCAACATTTATTGACGAGAAAGAATTAATTAGAGTCTGTACCAGAATTTCAATGAAAGAAGACTCACGTAAATTTAGATATACAATTGTCTCACCAGCAGATCATAACATTACATCCAGAATAATTGAAGAAAAGCACAAAGAATTAAGTTCTATAGATTGGAAACAAATAGTAGATTACGCAACTGTAAGAAAAATTAACTGGAATTTCAACCCTCCACCAGTTCCGTGTTGGGGAGGCTTTTGGAAACGTTTGATAAGAATTCTAAAAGCTATTTTGAAGAGAATTCTTGGAAAAGCACAGCTCGACTACGAAGAGTTATATATTTTGATTTGTGATGCAGATATAGTAAATATTCGACCTTTTTCATACATGTCGGAAGATCCAAATGACTTAATACCTCTCATTCCCAAAATGAGTCCCAAATTTAGACTTGATTGATAAAATGAAGTTGAAGAAGAAGTATGCCTATCGGCAAAAGTTAAGAAAATATCTTCGACAAAGATTCCGTAATGAATATTCAGGAACACTCAGAGAATTTGCTTCGGTAAAAAAATCTACCACATTTAAAGGAGGTGATTTTTTGCTAATTCGAGATGATAATCTAAAACGTCTTCAGTGGCCTATGACTAAAGTGTTGAAATTGTATAAATGCAGAAATGGACAATTTCATGTAGTAAGACTGAAACCTAAAAATGGTGAACTGTTACGTCCATGTCAACGTTTGTGCCCCTTGGAACTTTGTGAGGAAAGCTGCCCTAAACTTCAACAACAAACCCGTTGTTCGCATAGTGCAGGTGAAGCGCCTTGGTGTGGACTTTGACGATCCAGGTTGAGCACGTCGTATGTTCTTCCCTGCTGAAGGTGGGGAGGATGTTACGAAACCGAACTATCTCAATTCATAAACTTTATGAACTGAAAGACTTTTCCAACTCTGATTTTTATTACTGTTTATTAGTGTTTTTTTATTGGCAACATCCACGTTTTGTTTTACTTTTTAGGTAGATTCAGAATTGATTTGTGATCGAGATGATAGAACGATGAAATGGCGTATGGCAGAATTGTAATATGTTTTATAGTAAACTTAATTTTGTAAATATGTGTATAATTTTATTAACTTATCGTGTTTATTTAAGAGTCATGAAGTAATTTGAAAGTTATCATAATTCGGCAATAAACTAAACTAAGGAAAACAAAAACATCTGCCTGGAAAGAAGCATTTAAGTAACAAGTTCTTTACGTATTCTGTTCTTATATTTGATGCTATAATATTGATCATAAAGTGTAGTTATTAATGCTATGGTTGAAATTTGACTAGAGGGTCGTGTACATAGTAAAATTGGAATCAATTTCCTTTTTCAAACGGTAACACTTATATTTAATTCAATATAAAATCGAAAAAGTTTGGAAAAAGACATAGTAAATATGCTTTTAATTTATTTTCGATAAAATTGGAATTGCATTACCGGTTCATCCATATATATATGTATATAGGGGAGACCCGTGTACCTAGGGCCGCTTTTTTTTCAATGCCCAAAAACAGAGCCCTTGACCTGTTTAAAATTTTCAAACTGATATGTACATATCTTTAGGACGAATTACTTCCAACTGGGATTAATATAAATACCTAAATTAATAAATTTCGACAAATAGAAGGTTTTTAAAAAAACTTCACTTGTGACCCTAGGTACAACACCGTCATTGTACCTGGGGCCAGACCTCATTGTACCTAGGGCCATTCTCTCAAATTTAGATTTCACTTTGTAATGAATAGAAAATAAGCATATAAAGATGTATTTTAAAAAAGAAACAATATCAAGTAATATAGTTGTCGGGAATTCCCGCTCATTCTTCTGCTTTGAGAACAAAATGACTTTCCAGACAGACGGGCGCCTCTTTTTCGAGAAAGGTGCTTTTTCAGAATCAGAAGCAGAACAGAAAGGACCTCGAACGGAGATGGGGCTACTTTAAGATCGTTATGTTTACAGACGCCCCGGTCCTAAAACAGAACTATTAAATTTAACAGAACAATTAAGACTTTTAAAGAAGTAGAATTAATATTTTGAACTATTAGAACATACAATTTTAATGTTAAGAAAAACTTTAATATTTAACTGTAAATAGTTTTTGTTCTGTTTTCGTTTTTACATGTATGCTAACAAAGCATTAAAATTATGTTTTCTCATCTAAGAAGTGCTACGTTCATCGAGTTTAGTTTCTTTAATGGATCAATAGTTGCCCCATCCACATCCGGACTTTTGGATTAGAAGATTTCAGGTGAGACCCATCCATATCTTATTATTTAGAAGAATAAATATTTTATTAGAAAATTTAAGTAGTAACTGTAAGAAAAGAGTTAAAGATTTGAAATATGCTGTATCGGGTCAGTAAGAAGAATAAGTTTTAGATCAGAAATCTGGTACAGCCATAATAGTTATTTATCGTATAATAATTATCATGTTGTTGCCTTAATTTAGAACATGAAATTTTTCACTTTTTTTTTCTTTGGGATATTTTAACAGAATGTTTTTTTTTTTCTTCAATTTATTTTTTCTTTTCTTTCTTTCTTTTTTTTCCTGGAGTGTCTCTTGGATTTCTAGATCTCTCTGGTTTTCGGTGTCATCTTATCTTTGATATGGGAGGTTTTGCTTTAGGTAAAGGTTTTGCTTAGGTTCGTACCTGTTAAAGCATGACACACGAAAAGATGTTAGATGTTGAAGGTTTCGAAATTTCAACAGGACACGAAACAGAGACATCCAGTTCTACCATTGTTGGTTCACTTTCTTCCTGGAAAATCTTTTTTTTTTATATATATGTAGAGAGAGAGAGAGATCTTGTCTTTCAGTCCCATTTGAACTTAAATATTCATCCTCAGTGAATGTGTTTTGATTCATTGGCCCTATGCCGGATACACGAAAGCCTGATAGAATGTTTACAGGAGTAAAGGCCGACGGATAGGACTTGCCAACATTTTCAGCAGCATCATACATAGTGATTGGTTTACCAGGGTTTGCCAGCATTCAATTACTGCAGACTGTACTGTGTTTCTTAACACTTTCGCGACAGCTGACGTAGATTCACGTCATTTGAAAATATAAAACTCTTTTGCAATTTGTATGTTATTTGTTTCTAAAAAATATACACAATATTCATATTTGTACAATCAGTATACTGTGGATGCAAATACTTTGATTAGAGAGAGTATGATTATAATGCATATCCATTTGTAATATAAATGTGAATACGGAAATTTTTGTTTTGAAAAATTGTAATTTATGAGAAAAACCCCCACAGGTGGATCTTACTGTAAAAAAGAGAAAAACATGCGGTTGCGAAAGTGTTAAAAGGTCCAAACACACTGGCCTTAGGTACAGGGTAGCTATGTGTCCCTAGGTACAAGTTTTCGTAACTTCATTCAAAATGCTGTCCACTAAAAAATACACAGGCAGAGAGGACTAATTAAATATCTCATTTATTGCTCAATATAAAAAGCAAAATTATACACTAGAAATGAAAGAAAAATATTTGACTTTCCATTGTAAAATAGCAAAAGAGATGAGCTGCAAAATTTTACTTCAAACCATGTAAATTCGTTTTCTACGTGTAACTTATCAAACCTTTCTCTTTGAAAATTCCAAAGTAGTTGTAAAAGTAGCAATTGGTGTTGTTACTTTCCCAATTGAGTATTAAAACTTAAAATTAAATATTATTCAAATAAAGTCGAGGTGGCCCTAGGTACACGAGTCTCCCCTATATATATAAGATTTCAAATAGAAAAGTAATTCTTTTTTTCAAATAATAACCACAAAAAAGGTATGATAATTTTAATTGTAAAATAAACTAAAGTAATTAAGAAATCATGTGTGTTTTTATACTTACTTGAATAACTATTTAGATTCTCATGTATGTTAGGTTATAGATGACATCAATGATAATATGTGACGGCTAAAGGATAACGCAAATAAAAAATAAAATATCTCTATAATTGTAAAAATAATGGTGGGAATGAGTTTCAAAATTGAAAATTGAAATCTTTATTGATGCCTATTCTATTCCTACAAAAATTAATTTAGGTCATAAGTCATATTATTTTGGTATATGACTTATTGATAATTTTCACAATAAAAATATTTTTTTTTAATCCAAATTATGCATAGAATATATTTGTGTCATTTCATTCTAATACATTAAATAATCAAGTTTGAATTTAGTAGGGTGAAAATGTAAATTAATATCTGCCACATTCATTTAACATTAGCATCTTTAGACGTTGACAGATTACGACTTTCTGAAAATGTAAGGAAAATATATAAACTATATCATTTTCTGAGATGAAATCATCCAAATGAGATCTTCACATGCACCCCGCCCTCAAAAAAAAAAAAAAAAAAAAAAAAGCTTTGAAGCAAAATCTACATATACCATTTTAAACTAAACACTATTACACATCGATTTGCATTAGCGATCGATTACATATTTTTAGGTTGATTTGAGAAGAAATTAGTCGGGAGGTCACTATACTTAGTTTTCATTTTTATTTAATTTATTTATATACTTATTGTTATTGTTATTATTATTATTAATTTTGGTGACTATACTTAAATAAATGTAATACATATACTTGTTTAAGGTAATGGCACGATGTTTCTACAAATGTAAAATTGTTTACCTAAAATTTATTTAATCCTCAACGCAATTATCTGGAAAAAAAGAAGAAATCGTAAGAGTAACTTGTTTCATTCTTAAAAAGCTCTCATAATCTAATTTGTTTCATCATTGACAATAATGAAAGAAAAAGAAAAAGAATGACTGCTCCATTTTTGTTGGCATTGGAAATTTTCATAATTTCAGGCATATCATGATCTTATCTGTATGAACGTTACAGTATGATTTTGATAAGACTGGCATTAGGTAGTTGTTTGCCCATTTTGAGAAGGTTAAGACAGACTGTAATGAAAATACGCAATTTGTACCAAGCCATAAATGCATTGTACATAGATGTCTCAACACGTTGAGTGCCACGCCAGTCATGGGTGGCTGACACTGACATTTTCGTGTTGTTCGCGTTAACTACCGGTGGCTGACAGTATAAAATATGATATAAAACTAAAAAAAAATACATTGTTTTAAGTAATTACTGAAAATATATTTAAAATTTACTGCATTTTTATTTAATGAATGATTATACCATTAAAGCATTTTAATAGATTTTATTGTAACACGGTAAACATAAAAACGCATTGCTATACCACAATACCAGCACTTCTAAGCAGCCCGCGTGGCCTGCCGGGGATTTCCTTAAGAATTCACGTGGCGCTCAACGTGTCAATAATACTAAAAATGTACCGTTAACTATAAAGAGGGATTCTTATCATGGTGTGCGATTGTTTATTTTTACGAAGACCCTTTCTCCTTCAAAACGGATAGACGCTGAACGTTTTTACAAAATAATAAATTCGACATTTCTTTTGTTTTTGATTCGTGCTTTGTTTAAAATGAAAGAAACTCCACAAAGAACAGAAATACAGTCTATTGTCACTAATACATCAAGTTAGCATCTAACTGACTACATATACCTTTGATAACAATCCAAATCAGAAAACGCTGCCAGATTAAGTAACATAATCCTGTGTTAAATTCAAGAATAACGAACTGGATAATTTTTCGTTACTGGAAGCAGAACACATGATAAGACTACACCAATGCATATTGATCTAATTGTTCCTAATCTTAAAAAATTAGATTTAACTTTATTAATTTAAAATATTAAATAAAATATAAGAAATTGCTTTAAGAGAATATTATTTCACATAATTTTATGATGTATAAAATAAATCATGTTTTTAAATTCTAAAAAAAAAAAAAAAAAAAAAAAAAAAAAGGTTAAAAGTGATCTAATCGACATGACAACATTGAAACGAAACTCTATTTGAAAACTGTCTAATTCTCAGTACGGATTCGACAACTTTTTTTTCTCTTTAGTAGGCCGGGTCTGAGTCCCCAAAGCCTGTGGCAGAGCACATAAGGAACCAATGTCTAACATAAACCTGGTTTCGGAGCGTCTTTCTCGTTCTCGCAGTCTAGAGTCCATGTCCTCATTGTTTGTGACAGATTTTTATCCTTTCACGCACACGAATTTGCGCACGAATCTCGAATAGTTAAAAGAAATTCACTTCTATTAAAAAACTAGTTGGCATAGGTGGTCTCTGCTCAGTTCCCCACCATATTTATGGTCTCATAAATTTCTAGTGCAAGACATATTATAAACATGTTAAAAAAAAATGAATCTGACCAAAGCTTGATACAGTGACAGAATGAAATCCCCGCCTAATAGGCTATCCACCGTTCACTTCGATATATTTATCTTATTCTAATCTATTAATTTATTTTATCAGGGCCAATTCCGTTGTTTATGTTTCATGCTACTATTTCCAATGCAATAATCCTCAAAATTCATATTTATATGAAAAAATTACAATTTCGCTATGTTGATAAAATCGTAAATGACGAATAATTTACGAAATTTTCCTATTAGAAAATTTGTATTCAATCATGTTCAAAAAAATATCATAAATGTAATTTTGAAGTTGTCTAATGTATTTATGATCCTCAAAATGGAAGTTTATGCTCAATTTTGCCTTATTCTTACATGTTAAGTAAATCGTAAATTCCAAATAACTTACGAATTTTTTAAATTGGAAAAATCATAGTCTATGATATTCATGCCAGTAACCTAAATAATATTTCGAAAGTGGTTTGACATCTTTACGATGAAAATATCTCTCAAAATTGACGTTTATGTGAAATTTTGCTCTATTCTGCCATGTTAAGAAATTCGTAAATATCCAATAACTTACGAAATTTCTATATTTGAAAATTAATAGTCATTAATATTCATGCCAGTGTCCTAAATAATATTTCAAAAGTAGTCTGACATCTTTACGATGAAAATATCGCTCAAAATTGACGTTTATGTGAAATTTTGCCCTATACCGCCATGTTAAGAAATTCGTAAATTTCCAATAACTTGCGAAATTTTCAAAGTAGCATATTTATAGTTACTGATGTTCATTCCGGCATTAAAACGGGTATTTTAAATCTGGTCTGACATTTTTACAGTAAAACGTTCCTGTTTAATGTACGTTTAAGTGAATTTTTGGCCTATTCTCCCATGTTAAGAAAATCGTAAATTTCTAATAACTTACGAAGTTTTTAAAATCGAATGTTGCAAATGAATAGGGTTCTTGCCAGTGTCGAAAGTAATATTTTAAAACTGTTCTGACCTCTCTGCGACAATTTGTTCTTTAGATATCGTGTACACAGACTAGCAAACTAACGGACTAACAGACTAACAGACTAACAGACACCCTACAGACAGACACCATACAGATTTTGTCATTTTCGGATTCCTCACACCTGAAAACGTGTAAAAAAGTAAAAAAAACCGAGGTCGAAAATTTTCACGATTACCTAAGTTCCCCATACCTATGATGGGGAACTAATAAGTACCGTGATAAAAGAGAAAAAAAAACTTTGAATAAAACTTTAATACAATATATTCAGTAGAATCAAAAATAGACAGGGAGTGAAAAAAAAAAGTTTTCGGCATTAAAGGCATTGTTAGCATGATAAGGGGAAAGGGGTTGTTGGAAAATATTTCTATATTATATGGCCTGTACAATGAAAAAAAAAAGGCACAGGAGATTTAAGAAACAATAAGGAGGCGTAAAAAAATTCACATTGCAAAATTATTTAGGCCTGTAATATTCTTTAGCACCTATGATTTCATTGACTTTAAACATTCCTTGGACAACACTGTCGTTTTGTAAAAAACCGTGCGTAAATCTGTCCAGTAGTTTTTTAGATTTCATAGCAAACACACATACAAACATTGTTTTTTATTCATTCCATTCCATTCAGTTTTAATTTTCGCATAATTTTATTTAAATTTTATTATTCACCTGTATTTACCCGTTTATATATATATATATTTATATATACACATATGTATAAGGTGTGCTCAAATGAAAAGGATACTAAAGTTATACGTGAAGATATTTTAATGACAGTTCATGTGGAATAGTACAACTGTAAATAATTGCCACTGACATTGATACACTGATCCCAGCACGTAGGAAGGGAGTGGATGGCTCAAAAGATGGGTCAGGCAAACACCCATTCTCTCCGTCTTCTGATCCTCTGTCATATGCCTGGGCATCCACTGTGCACAAAATTTGCCATAACCAATATTTTTGCGGATTAGGTGATGCACAGTTCCTTTGCTTATCGACAGTTCAACAGCAATTTCACGTGTGGTGATCCGGCGGTTCTGCCGCATGAGCTCATCCACAGCTGATCTTTTTGTGCTGATCTGAAGGAATCCATCATGCAACGAACTGCGGTAATGACTCTCCAGCAATGAGGGTATTGATGCGAAGCCGTTAACTACGCATGTGCATCTAGAAATACCACCATGTCATCTATTGGCTAACACATTAACTCACTGGAATTTGATATAACACCGTTACAGCTAAGGTCTCCTTTTCACATGGACACACCTTTTATGTATACCTGTATTCACCTGTACATATATTTGTGTGTACATACCTGTATTCATCTGTATATATATATTATGACAAAAAAAAAATAATAATAATAAAATAAAATAAAATAAAAAAAAGAAGAAGAAGAAGAAAATGAACATGTAAATATTTCTTATTGCCATCAGCTTGATATTAAACTTTTGATAATTCTAAATCTATTATAACAGTTTCAACAGTAGTAACTACAATATTTAAATGTAGATAGCGCCAAGAATCATTATATTAATATGCTAATAACTTTCTATCTATTTGTCAGATCCAGGGTGTCAATGTGTTTTTCTCAATGTCATTTTTACTGTGCGTGAGCATATTAAGTCAAACAATGAATTAGCATATATTTAACTCAAAATTTTTATTTCTATTTATTTATTTATTTATTTATTTTTTAACATTTCTAAGTAAATAATACTAAAGTATTTGTTTTGAATTTTTATAGTTTTATGTGTAAGTTGACAATTTATTGTATTTCTGGTTCCGGAACGAAGTTATATCCGCAACGAACAATTTTATTTATGATTTCTAAAAATATTATGAAATTTTAAATTAGAAAGGTGATTACACACTCCAGCAAACTAAAAGACTCTGAAAACAATGCAAGGAATCAGCAAGGCTCCAGAAATTTGAAAAGAAAAGAAAAAAAAAAAAAGAAAGAAAGAAAGAAACCGGTTGCCAGGAAAAATTTTTAGTAACCAGTAAAATAAAAAGCCTCCTGCCATTATTTATTCATTTACCTATTTATTTCAATTTTGAAATTTATGTGAATATAAAAATGAAAATTCTGTTATAAAAATCAAATACTAACTAAGGCTGAACTATACCTCAGGAAACACCTGTATAATTTTAACGTCCTCAAACCGGTTTAATTATTTCTTCTAAACCGATACACCGTTGGTATCGAAACATAATTACACCATTGAAAAAATTCAGCACCGAGTCGTAAAGCGAGCGAACGAGAGCGGTGTAATCTGGATCGAATCAACACCAGGTTGCTAAACATGCATCACAGTGAAACGCGGTCTAAATTCCTTATTGGCATATATATTCAACACTATGTCTTAATTCAACACGACGTCGTACGAAACACGCACAGATAGCTGTAAGTCGCCGTTTTCCTTATATCTATATATACAGTGCGTTAAGAAATTATAAGACCACAAGCGCATTGGTGCATTTCTGAAGAAGAGAGAAAAATATGCAAATTTTTAGTTGCGTATTTAAAATTGATAAGAAAACGCATCCTCTACTAATTCCAACTTTTAAAATGAAATTAAATTTCATTAAATTTATTCATTTTTCTAAAAATTAAAGACTGTGACTGTTAAGAAATTATAAGACCACCTGAGAAAATTAGCATATTATACATGACGTCGAACTCAATATAAAGCGCATGCGTCAGTATTTCGTAAAATCATTACCTAAGAAGCAAAGGATTAGGTTTTGAATGGGTTATCTACGATTAATTTGAGAATGCTTTGAGGTAAAGAATTATCGGAGTGCGAAGTGAGAAAAATTTTATTTTATAAAGGTTCTGGTAAATCTGAAAGAGAGATTGCGAGGTTAATGAACCTTTCTAAAATAGCCATTCATAATGCCATAATTAGAAAATATTATTCAAACAAAATAAAACGATTTGGTAGAAAAAATATTTTGACAGCACGTGATAATAGACAAATTTTTCGACTGTTAACTAAAAAAGGTCTTTCAACTCGTGAAATTTCGAAACGTTCAAGCAAGAAAACTTCACATGTACCACTCTGGAAGAGTCTTAAATTAAATATTAATACGGAATTTATGAAATTTATGAAATTGAAGAAAAAAACAAAGTTATTGAAAAGCCATCGAGAAGAAAGATAAAAATGGGCTAAAAATGTCATGTCATGGAATGATGAGTGGAAACAAATTATATTTTCTGATGAAAATAAAATTTACCTTGATGGTCCCGATGGTTACAAACACTATTGGCACGACTTAAGGAAGGAACCAAAAGAATGCTTCAGTCGACAAATGGGTGGAGGATGAGTAATGATTTGGGGAGCTTTCAGTTTTGAGGGGTTGTGTGATTTACAGCGGATTTTGGGTCATATGAACTCTACACAATATCTGTCTATGCTATAGGATCATATGATACCGTTTGGACCTTTATTAGGTGGTGCAATCTCGATGTTTCAACAGGTCAATGCTGCTTGTCGTACATCTAAATCCACATAGGAGTGGTTTAAAGAAGAAAAAATTAATGTTTTGCCATGGCCAAGTCGAAGTCCAGACTTGAACTCCATGGAAAAACCTATGGGGTATATTATCTCGCAAAGTTTATGCTAATAATAAACAATTTTCATCTGCCAATGAACTGGAAGTAGCCATTGTAAAAGAATGGTACAATATTTCTATAACTCAACTTAATCACCTGGTTACTTCAATGAAACACAGAGTGTTTGAAGTCATCAGGAAAAATGCAGGACCAATATCATATTAATTTTTTATACAATTTTGCTTTTTGACAAGTGGTTTTATATTTTCTTAACAGGTTATTTTTCACTTATTTCTAATATATATTTTAATTAAACATTTATTGCATTATAGCAAGTTATTGCAAACTAATTATAAAAAAATATAGAGCAATATGTTATTTTATGTATTTAAATTACGATTAGAATCTTTATTTTTCTTATAATTTACGAAATTAAAGTGGTCTTATAATTTCTTAACGGACTGTATGTGTGTGTTTTACACGAATGTATATGAACCATACTGCAGTTTAATATGTAAGTTTCACATTCGATTCCAGACTCAAATTTTTGTACAAAATATCAAAGTTTAAAAAAATGTTGTGTTTTCATTGAAATATTGCCGCCAGCTAAAATATATTGGTCGCTAATGGCGACGATATATTTCGGAATTCATGAGCCCTGTGAATCAGGCACCAGTTTGCTTGGTAAATTTCAGTCCACATAATAAGAAATTCTATCAAAAACCTCAAAGAAAAATTATGCGATTTGCATAAATTACAGACACTTTCTAACTTTGTACTTACTCCTTACTTCGTTTAACATCCAAATGTGTTTTATTTATGCATAATAACGCCTTCAAATACATTTTTCTTTCTTTTTAATAAAGATAGAAAATATTTTTAAAGAGTTATTTTTTCTTATCTACTGTTAAGGAAGAAATTCCTAATAGGTGTCTTTAGTACAAAACTGTATATTGCCCCAAAACAGCAAGTTAACAAAAATATATTTTGTTTTTAACTGCGGAGGAAAGAAATTCACAAAAGTATTTTTATAGTTCATTTTCTAAAGGAAAGCATTAAAACATTGCTCTTGGGTAGCCTGTATATTATCTAAAATTTTAAGGCTAAATTTCTAAATTTACATTGTGTAATTACCATTTATATCATATAATGTATGTGATGCTGTAAACCAGAAAAATACGGTCCCTTATAAAATATGTGGCATTAAAAATACAACATGTCATTCGAAAACTTTTTTTTAGTGGATTTATAATTCTGATGTTTAATATTTTAACACTTTAACTTTCACTCCATATTTTCTTTTAAAAATTGCTAAACTAATTTAAAAGATAGTTATTAGACACAAAGCGAATTATCAATATGTAAAAAGAAAAACAAATTACCGTTCTTAACTTAAGAAATGTTTTTAATTTGATACATCTATATGTCAACCTAATTCAATTCAAATAATAATTAATTTATTAAATAAATAACTTTGCAAGAAAACACTATAAACTTCAAAAACTTACAACAGTTGTTTCAGGTGAAAGAACTTCATCAGGTAAAAGAACTAGACACAAGTGCATCCTTCAAATTGTAAGATGTATTCGTGCCTACTAAGAAACTGAAAGTGAATTTTGCAAGTTGCTTTTTCTTAAACATATATCTGTTAAAATTAGAAGTGGGGCTGCTATCTAAAGAGCAGAGAAGAACAAGGGTTTACCAAATAATTAAAACAAAGGAAAAGTATCGAAAAATGTTGCATAAAAAATTTTAAACATATGGTTTCAGAGGGAAACCAGTAAATATTAAGTGTTTAATTTAAAAGATCAATCAGGAATTTTGATGAAACAGATTAAAACACACAGGATACGAGATTTACTCACTTAATACTAAAAATTATTTAAAATGAATTTTTTCTGTGTACCATTTGCTTTCAATATTTATAGTATATTAAATAAAAAAACATAATTTCCCTAGCAAATTAATATTTATCCATCGAGTGCAAAAAATAAATATGGCAGAAAAGTAATTTCATTTCCATATGACAACGATTCTGTCACCCTGAAAAAAAATTCTGAGACAGACATCTAGAAACTAAATTATGGCTCTAATAAAACTAGTTCCAGGTCAACCTTATGAATTCTACTTTCCTTTGATAGTAAGTTCTAAAAACCCATATTAGAATTCTAGGCCATCTTCCTATATTATGGTGGTCAATCTCATTTAAAATTTTCTGCAAATAAATGCGAACACAAGAAGCAAGTTTTAGTAATTATAATTTTGCTTTATGACCCAATTCTTGGAATAAAAGCGGTAATTTCTCTCAGTACACAGGATTCATAATATTCATAATATTATCTTATCACCTAGAAAAATATAGGCTAGAAATTCTCGATAATTTCGTCTATCCAGGCTGTTTGTTTAATTTAAACGCATAACTCAGAAATCTTCATTTCTAGTTTAGGAATTCAGAAAGTGATTACTTGTTTGTTCTAGATGAAGGCTGTATATATATATATATATATATAAGAAATTATAATATATCTTTTTAGTCATAAAAGTTGAAAATAAGTAACAAAAATAACTAAAGAAAAACTTTTGAGAAAATAAATGTGAAACAATTCATAAGTAAAACTTACTGCAAAAACATAAAATAACAGATTTAAACTGTCAAAAATACCCCGAATGACTTGAGACATACTTGTGGGGTTAAAGTGTGCTTTTAATTTATCAAACTCTCCTCCTTTGCAGACAGTTTAATAAAAAAGCACATATATGGCTAAATTCAATATGGATAAAATAAAATGAATAAAATAATATGGAACAGGCAAAAACTACTTACTTGGATTAGGCAGAAAATTGATCAAACATTTACATAAACAGCAGCATGTATTTCATAAGAACACCAGCGAGACAACTAACCAGAATACAAAAAAATATACAAACTATATATATATATATATATATATACAGAGAGAGAGAGAGAGAGAGAGAGAGAGATATCATAAGTAAATAGACACCATAATTTTAAAACAATGTTATTTATTTCATAGTATCTACTTGATACAAAAGCAAAATATGTGCTTTAGAACTTAGTTGAACCCCCGCTTGCTTTTTTCAAAGCCTTTACTCTGTCTGGCATAGAGGCAATGAGTTCTGCTATCTTAGCCTGAGGAATTTTAGTTCACTCCTCACGTAAACATTGCAAAAGTTCTTTACGAGAATTAGGTTGTCGTGGATGTCACTTAACTGCACGGTCGAGCAGAGTCCATACGTGTTCAATGGGGCTCATATCCTGTGACTGAGTGGGGCATGGAAGCTTTTGAATGCCCTGTTTTGATTCCTATTCTGTGGTTCTTTTAGCCGTATGTCAAAGAGCGCCATCTTTCAGGAAAAGCGTCAATGATTTATTCAGTACCCCACCTGAGAATATTTGAAAAAGCCCCTTCTCCAATATGGCAATGTATGTTTCACTGTTAACATTACCCACACATTCCACTAGCTCTGATTTTCCAGTGCTCCAAATCGCACCTCACACGAGAATGGAAATCCGTCATGCTTTACGGTTGGTTGTAATCGATTTAGGGTTGTCTCCAGATCCATGTACATACGCTACATGAAAACTAAGCAAAAGTGGACTCATCTGAGAACATGTCATACTGCCAAAATTTCAAATCATGTTTGGACATTGCAGTTGCTCATTCTTTTCTTTTCTTAAGATTGGCTGCAGTGAGAAGAGGTTTGTGTCTAGTAGCTTCCCACGATATTCTAACTTATGAAGATATATGATAGATGTACGGCAACTCACATTAAGCTGTGCTCCCACGTCTACAGCCTTGCAACGAGGATTGTTTTCAACCATCTTTTCGGCAGTCCTCAGTTAACGTGTTGTTGGTCCAGATCGACCTAAACGGGGTTTAATAGTTTTTATGGTTTTTTTTTTTGTCAGTTTTGAATTGCACATTCACCCGATTGACTTTTTTTCCCCGAAGATATTAAAAATTGTTTTGCACTTAACTTTTTTACTATGTATTGGTTATTTTTTCCCTTCCTATTCTTATAACGCATAAAACAATGAGGAATTAACACATGAATATGATTCGTAGTTAAACAGCTGCTTTCATGCTGCCATTTCACGTATAAATCAGCAGATTAGATTCCAGTTGCTAACACAGGTCTTGTTTATTTTTACTCGAGCAAATAATAAAGAATACTGTAATCAAATTTATTGAACTCGTTTACCAAATGATTTTTTTTTTTTTTTTATTAGTTAAAAAAAATAAAAAATAAATAAATCATCATATATATTTCCTTTATATTCACTGCATATAAGTGTTAACAGAGGAAAACATTCCGTTTAGGTAATAGGAAAGATTAAAAATAATTGCAAATAAAGAAAATTTAAAGGAATCCTAAAAAAAAAAAGAAATTGCGGGAAGACGTAAGTTTTGAAAAGTAAAAGCGAAATTATGTTGTACATATATGTACAGGGTGTCCCATAAAGAGCGCCCAAGCTTTGCACAGCCAGTTTTCTCGTTGGGAGTACATAAAAAATGCCCAAAGAACTGTACCCGTGTACGATCCATAGTTTACGAGAAAAATGCGAAAAACAAAGTATGCCGTCACAGCCGGTGCAAGGAAAAAGCACTTTATTTAGCACATGAACAAAAGTATTTGCAAATATTTATAAAGGCAGATGTTCGAAGTGTCCGCCGTGCATATCGAAGATATGCAAATACTGCTGTTGAAGTGTCCAATACGATGTTTTTTCCTTGCACCGGCTGTGACGTCATACTTTGTTTTTCGTACATTCGGCAACAAAATTATTCGAGCGCTAGCAATAATTCCTATATAAAAAAAAGTACACTTAATGCTGTTTTGTTAAATAAATCCTTGTTGAGTCATGTTCCTAGACTGACTAAGAGCATGACTCGACAAGGATTTATTTAACAAGTAGTATTAAGTGTACCTTTTTTACATAGGAACTCTTGCTAGTTCTCGAATAGTTTTGCTGCCGACTATATTTTTCTCGTAAACTATGGTCGTACAGATACAGTTCTTTGGGTATATTTTTTGTTCTCCCAACAAGGAATCTGGCAGTGCAGAGTTTGGGCGCTATTTATGGGACACCCTTATAGGGGAAAGTAGAGGAATATGAAACACCATTCCTATTTGAACTGAAGCATTTTGGATAGAATTGTGGATTCAACTATTGCAAATTTTCAAGTGTTGTTAATGTGTTTTGATCGTTTTATGTTACGAAAAATAGAGTTTAAATGCAAAATTTTAAGTTAAGAAAAAAAAAAATAATAATAAGGTTACTTTCGGGTAATATGGACTAAGCGAATACAAAAGCTGTTCGCACATTTTTTAGACGATTTTGATGGAGTGTACTGAAACAATTTCACTCATATTTCGTATTTTATTTGTTCAGTTTGATAGCCCTTGTTCTTAACTATCATTCTACATCGTAATTTCTATGATAATAATGCTTTTTATAATATCGGAAGAGGTATATTTTTCTACTCCTCTTGAACGGCTTTCCAAAGTCCACAAAGCGTTGTAGGTCGGTGTTTGGATAATGCAGATTTTAAGAGTCGAAAAACACAAAAACCAACGGTGATACATCAGGAGATTTAGCAGGAATGTCAGTGAAGGGTATGGTTTTAATTCCCGTTTTTTGTTCCTTTTTTTTTTCGAGGAAAGCAATTGCGGATTGTGATGTGTGGCTGCTTGTTTTGTCTTGATACAGTTCAACGGATTGATAGCATTGTGGATAAAGATCTGGAATTTCATATTTAAAAGTTGGTGTTAAAATATATTCTTGATAGTATTTAGAGTTGATTTTGATATTTTTGTCAACTTTTTTTGCTTTTATCTTGCCTTTGTATGAAAATCAGCGACAATCATAAATCCTTTAGAAGAACTTTCTTTTGATTCTTTGAACTATGTAGCAAAAATTTTTTCTCCACTTTTGTGATAATAAATTGATCTTTTTTTATTGCAACTACTTAAATAGACCCAAGATTCATCTATTATTGCGACATTTGTCCATTTTTCTCCTGATAAATGCTTTTCATAAAGATTTTACTAAAAACCCTCTTCGAGGGAAAGGGCGAAAACGTATCCTTCCATCCACTGCTTTTTTAAAAACGCCTTTTTGCATGTAAACAAAAGTTCTAAATATCAGAACATAAATAAAACTTCCAAAAATATAACTGTTTTGAAAATAAAATTCCCCATGCAGACAATTGTGCCGAAATGAAATCGTCCATGCCTAAATGAAATCGTCTAAAAAATGTGCGAACAGCCTCTGTAGTATGAAATAGTTATGAAGGGATGTATGGAACACACATTTTCTTAAAGGATGGTATGAAATAGGTTAGTATTTTTATTGAAAATCATGAATATACTTTATTTTGAAATTATTATGGAAAATAAACAGTATTGAAAAAGCTCTCAATATTCAAGTTTATAAAAATTTCAAATAATATGGAATAAATCAACCTCAACCACCTATTGACAGTTCATAGCAATTAGTCTACTAACTCAACTCAACTCACCTACTGGAATTGACATTAGGTTTTTACTCGTTTTACCGCTTCGTAAATAGATTACAGCATTCGTAACACTTACCTCCAAAAAAGTTTAAAATCTTGATAAATTAAAGTAGTTGTGTGACACAAAATCTGCTCTTCTAACTAACACAAGGTGAAATGCTTTTCATAATTGAAGATCAGTGAAGAAATTTGACGTGCTTCCGATAGGTTGCAGCACTGTACAGTTGGGGTATCACGGTATTAAATTTTACCCGAATATTCCATATTCCCCACCATTTCTCTATATAGAACAAGATTAACTCGTTCAGTAATAAGAAGTATATGTACAGGTTAAGTTTTATAATAGTGAGTCTGTTCTTTTTTTTAATGGTACAGATTCTTTCGTAATAGGTATTTATACAGTATTTAGGATAACTAAAAAAAAATGTATGTAAATGCTTTCTATATAAAAAAAAAAATTAATAATAATAAATAAATAAATAAATAAGTTGATCTAATTTTTAATATTATGATACATATTTCTGCAGAAAAATAACTTTTCTCTTATGCAAAAATAACATCCTAATATTAAATGTAACATCCATAACAAAAATAACATCCATAGATATTATACATAGTAATGTGCAATAATGCATTAAAATTAAAAGTCATTTGTAGTATTTTTTGATGCAGGGTGATTCAAAGTATTTTCGCTATTCTTCAATTTGTGGTTGGATCCCTAGTTTCATTCAGGACTAAATCGATAGTGAAAATAATGAGTTTTTAAATGTTCTTTGCATGTATGAAATTCCAGACCATTTCGTCTAGCATTTTTTTTCGAAATTCGAAAAGTTTTCAAAATAAAAATAATTTCTAATAATATGGTCACCCACTGCATTTTGTATATGAATCTGATTTTATGTACTTATTGTTTTTTTTAAATGAAGTGTAATATGAGCTTAGAAAATAAACAATTTTAATGTTTTATCGGTGAAAATATTAATGTATTTCTATTTATGTAGTACTGCTTTGCCTATCGAATGAAATGTGATAAAATTCTATAGACATGCATTTTAGAAACGATAAACTGCCTTTTTTCGTAAAGAGTAATCATGAAATGATGAAAGTTAAATTGTTGATAAACATAATGATGATCAAAACTAATCTCACGGCACTCACGGACAAATAGATCAAGTTCTACTTGGAACCGAATAAAAGTTTAAATGTGTAAATAATAAAGCCAAGGTTATTTACATCGTAGAGCTAAATTATGTAAATCATAGGGCCAAAGTTACGCTAAAAAAATACAAAATTAAATTTCACCATAAACTTGCAATGTTAAAGGTTGTGGTTCTGTGAATAGATATAGTGTTTCATATAGATGGTAACATCTTTATCCTCTCGACCAGAGATTTTTCATTTCGAGAGAAATTTATGACAGTAACTATTGTATACGGTCCAAAAAGTCGATATTGAATTTTCATCTGATTTACATATTTTAAAGTTTCCAGAGTCCAAAAAAGTTGTTTTTGCAATTGGTTAGTATGAGTGTATGTGTGTGGAATCTTCTGACAATCATATCTCCAAAACTAAGAAAGATAGAGTTAGGAAATTTCAGAATTGAGATAAATCTGGTATACAGATGATATTTCCAACTTTTGGTGAAAATTGGAAAGCCAGAAGTGGGACCGTAAGTCAGTATCTCAAAAATGGCTTTAACGATTTTCTTTAAAGTTGCTATATAAACACTCTATTAGATGCCCTTTCGAATGATATAGTTGATTAGTTTAGGAAAATTGATAGACCTTCTGCATAAATAGCTTAATTTCAGGTCTCGGAAATCCGTTCCTTTAAAAATGGCTGCACGTTTTTTTTATTTATTTTTTTATTCAATATATTAATACACTTTAAATATTCTTTTATATTTAACATTTGTTTTCCGGTCAACAATTTAGTCTCCAAGCTTTAGTAAAAAGCGGTATCTCAAAAACAGCTCTAACGATTCTCTTGAAAACTGTCATATCTTTTCTCATGCATTACGCGATTAATACCAGGAAAATTAACAGTAATCCTGATTAAGTAGGTCAGTTTTAGATCTCTGAAATTGGTGTTTCAAAACATGTCTCTACCGATGTTTTTTTCTTATTTTTTAACACGCTATGTAAACTCTGTTTTATATGTATTTACATGTGTATCATCTTTCTCTTACCGGAAAATTTTCAAGTGTCTACTTTTTTAGGTCAATTTTATTTCTTCTGTTCATATTATCTCCTAAATGTGCATATAATACGTCAGTAATAGAAGTCGTGTGATTGTGTCACAGACACACGACACACACATACACACACACACACACACACACACATATATATATATATATTGTACGATTTTATATTAATAAATGATATGGAATTTGAGAATTTATTTAAATCCAGCTACCACAAAGAGTGTAAAGCCGTTAGTATTAACATATAATATATAATAATCTATATAATATAAGTAATAGATAAAATATGAAATTTAATAATAATTTAATGCAAAAATACAATAATTATTAAGAAATTAAATGAAATTAAATCTTTTGTCTGGCAGACTCATTAGAAGGAAGCATTAAATTACTTTAAATATCATCGTTTTTTAATATAGATTAATATGAAAATGTAACTGGAAATTTTTATCCACCTTTAGTACATAAATCATTTATAAATTTTGACTACTAAAAAATCTGTGTATATGTCAATGCTTTACAATGTCATGCTATCGTCACTGAGCTTTCTAAATACTCTCATCGGCGTCTGATGCCAAGTGAAGAGGAATCACGTTTTACCTCGTGATAATAAATCTACATTATCATTATATATGTTCGATTTTGATGCAAAAAACAACACTTTGCGACATCATGTAGATGAAAATGAGAGCTTTGATTAAAATAACAAATGTGAGTTTCTTATTGTCCAGCGGAATGGTTATTGTTGACAAATAATTTGTTCTAAAGACAAAAATCACTATTTTATCAAAATCAGTTTGAACCTTATTTATTTGCTTTTACTTTTTTCTGTGAAGAGTTATCTTGTGGCTAGACGTAAAGCTAAATTTTCCCACTTAATCTTTGACCTTATAATCTACCTCAATATAAATAAAGGTCGTGGGTATGTGGGTATCTTACATCTCCTCCCAAACCACTGAACCGATTTCCGCCGAACTGGACACAGTTACAGCTTATTAGTAGGGATGAAGTACTGTGGGAGTTTGACATTTCTAACGCGAACACAGTGGGAAAGGGAGGGAAAAAACCCTCTCAAAAATCACATTTTGAATGATTTCTATAGCAGTAATGCAGCTAGAAACTACAATATATATATATATATATATGTGTGTGTGTGTGTGTGTGTTGGCTATTTCTAATAAATACATTCTCTTTACGAACTGGTTTAAAAATTCGAAATTATAAAACAATATAAGAAATAAAAAATTGCTTTTGAACGCTAACATTACATTACTGTCAAAAGTTCATGCATAAAATTTAAACATTTTACTAGAATACGTCAGAATGACGGAATGTCTTCATATGTTTAAAATCGCAGTAATTTTTGTAACACATAGAAGAATGCCATTTTCAGAAAACCTACCAAGTGAAGTACTATAGTTTTTGAAAAAGGAGTTATTTCTTAGAAGACATTGGATGGGAAACATGCATTTTGCTTGAGAAAACTGCTTTGTTTTACTATAATCATGAAGAGTTTTCATTTTCTAACTATAGAGTAAGCAGTAATAATTTTAACTCCGAATTATAGTATATCAGAAGGTGTTTGTATGTTACACATAAATATTTTATTCGTCTACAAAATAAAAACAAGATTTTTTCTTAGAAAAGTAAGATTTATTTTTAAGAGTGTTGCTACTCCAAGGTTATGTTTTAGAAATGAATTATTCAAAAAATAATTCATTTCTTGAAATGGGCAAATATTCATATTTTCGAGGATTATAAATAAATGTAGGAATTACAAAAAATGCACTTATTATTATAAAAATTGTTTATATAAATATAGTGACTAGCAAAACGTGTAAAGACTGCTATTTAAATATAATGACCAGAAAAGCTGGCAGAGCTAGTTAGTATAACATCCGTATACGATCAATAGAACTCGAGCTATCAGTTTCTGAGTATCTTTCAATTAATTTTAACCACCCTGTAAACAATTTTAAATAAAAAAAAAATGTATGAAAAGAATTAAAATATAAATATAAAATTGCTATACTTAATTAAATTTATGCTTTATTGCTCTTTCATTATAGATTATGTTTCCTGGGTAAAGGGGGATACAAATAAAAGTAAGAAAATATCAACGCAATTTCTTTACACAAAGTTTTTCGATTAACATCTGTTCTTGACAAGGGCACATCAATAAAGGAATAGCGACTCTTATGTAAAAAGAAACATTGGATCCCACGAAAAAGTCTTTTTCATAATAAAATGCATGACATTCTCATTACCTTGTTTCATTCGCTTTTCGGGAAAAACATTTTCTTTTTAATCAGTGTTCCGTAAAATAGACCTTCGTTCATTAGTTCTTTTGGTTTCATTAAGGTAAAATTACATAAGATTCTTTCATTCATGTAGTAATTATAATAGTAGTAATATAACAAGAAAGAATTATGCGATACACAAACCCATTATTTCTTGTTTCTTTCATTATATGATACACTGTTTACACGATAGAGTCTAGTATTTCAGTTTGTTTTTAGTTTTAATTTGTTTTAAACGTTAGGTTTTCGATGTTGTATTTATAACTAGAATTTATTTGAAAGGAATAAGAATTTAGAAACTCTGAAATAAATGCTTGACCTTTAAAATGAAAACATTACCGTTGGATTTTATTTGTGATATGTTCTTCGGAAAAATATGTTCTTGGATATAAAAATATATTTACGGAGACGGAAGAAACAATTCAAATTATTTCGAGCATAATAGCAATAATTATTTAGAGTGAGTTTAACAGGCATCTAATTCAGAAGCATCATGGATATATAAATATGTATTTAGTTTTTCGATAACTATTTTATGAAACACGTATTCATTAACATGAAATATGAATGAAATATTTAATAAGTAGATAATTGCATTATTAGGTAACGTATCACACACAATTTAAGCAAAGACAACATGGGTACACATAATATTTACTGGGTTATACAATCCTGTGTAGTTGTATAAGCCAGAGTTGCCAAATTTGGCCTTTTTTTTATTCAACAGTCACCAAAAAGTTTGAGAAGTGACATTTGATATACATAATATACTATCAATCTTCGAAGTGATTAGTCAAACGTTACAATTAAAAATTATTGGTGACTATTGAATAAAAAAGGCCAAATTTGGCAACCCTGGTATAAGCAAGCATTGAGTAATCTTGCTTCGTCAAAGATTCCTAAGATTTATTTAAAGATTAATGAGCATATTCAATTATCTATTAATGTAAGTAAATTGTTTATAAAAATATATAACTTAATATAAATAATTTAAAAAAGGATACAAAGTTATTTCATGATAAATACAGATTAGAAATATAATCCATAATTAAAAATGTAAATGATCAGTTGTCCATTATCTTAAATCTCCGAAATTTCTCCTCCGTTTGCTTTGAAATTTAGACACAATGCTGCAATCAAATATGGTCGTGTTTTAGTTCCCCATCATACTATAGGTATGGGGAACTTAAGTAATCGTGAAAATTTTCGACCTCGGTTTTTTTACTTTTTTACACGTTTTCAGATGTGAGGAATCCGAAAATGACAAAATCTGTATGGTGTCTGTCTGTAGGGTGTCTGTTAGTCTGTTAGTCTGTTAAACCGTTAGTTTGTTAGTCTGTGTACACGATATCTCAAGAACAAATTGTCGCAGAGATGTCAGATCAGTTTTAAAATATTACTTTCGACACTGGGAAGAACCCTATTCATTTGCAACATTCGATTTTAAAAACTTCGTAAGTTATTAAAAATTTACGATTTTTTTAAAATGGGAGAATAGGACAAAATTTCACTTAAACATACATTAAATGGAAACATTTAATGTAAAAATGTCAGACAAGTTTTAAAATATCCGTTTTGATGCCGGAATGAACATCAGTAACTATAAATATGCTACGTAAATCTATTTCAAATTATCCCAGGAAATTGATTTTTGGCATTAAGGTTAATTAAATGTACCAACAAACACCTGAAAGGGAATTTGTAAAGTTCCCCCCTACCCACCTTCGGGAAGAAAGGGAGGGGCAAAAAGTACATTTCTAAGCGAAATTGTTCAAAAATGTTTGTTCAAAATTTTAAATGTTCGATAGGTCTTCCTCGATTTCCTTGAAATTTTAAAACTACGTTGCATTTGAATACACGCGTGTTTTTATGTACTCAGTTTTGCGAAATTCTCTCATTAATTAATTTAAGGTTTGGAAAAATACGTTTCAAAGCATATCTCTACACCAAATTATCCGAGGAAGTGGACTTTTAGTGTCTGTATTGGTTAATTGCATCCAACACATGCATTAAATGGGATTTGTTAAATACCCAACTTTCTCCCCTTTATCACGTAAATAGTTTGAGCCCTTTTGCAGGAATGTATTAAATTTTTGCTTTATATAATTGTTATAAAAATTCTAAAACGCCTTCAATCACGTAAATGTGTTTAATTTTTTGATAATAACTTGTAACATGCCTACTATATTATATCTTAATCGAAATTACAGTTTAAAAGCTATTGCATACATCAATTATTTTGAGTTCATTGGCCATAATGATAAGAATTTCCCTTCCTGACACTGTAAAAAAACTGCAAACCCAAAACTCATCCAAATTTGTAGAAATTGTGCGAAGGTAACCTATTACTTACTTGTCGAGTTTTAACTCATTTGTTTAGTCTTTAGACACAGTCGCACTTTAAAAAATTGGAGCCTATTGGGCATAATTGATTAATAAAGAATCTTTCTTTGTATCCTTGCAAAAAAATTATAAGTTCCACTCTCATCAGAATCTATACCAATCGTGTAATATTGAATTAGAACATATGTACCAACTATTAGTTTGATTAAATAAGGAATTTAGATGCTATCGCACTTCAAATATTTCTAGTCTATTGTTTAGTCAAAAATATTTCAATAAATTAAAAATAACATTTTATTTATTACAGCTGTATTTTATTATTTTCTGTTAAACTATTCTTTTTAATCTTTGTAAACTATAATTAACAGTTCACTTTCTTTAATTCAGATTTTTTTCAATGCTTTTTTTAGCTGTATTTTATCCTTTTTATTAAATTTACCTTATTACTTTTGTTTTAATCTTTGTAAACCATAAAAATAATTTTCTTTTCTTTTATTCAGTTTTAAATTTATTTTTCCATATACTGTTATTTCAACTCTAACTTAGATTAAAGACTAATAAACTTAGATTACAGAACTCTCTTCTACTCCTCCACACCTTCCCCCAACACACAAATAAAACTGTTCGTAATGGTAGTTTGAAACGTTTTTAACATAGGTTTACATACAGTAATTCGTATTTAACCTTCTATCTATAATCTGTCTTTATAGTGTTGAAGTGCAGGGAAAGGGAAAGTCGTGTGTGTGTCACACTAGATTATTTATCTTACTAGAAATTATAATATGCAAACATTTAAAATAAAGATTTCGTTTTCTTATTAAAAAAAATCTTATAATAAAAAAGATAACAATATAAAAAATTTAGAAGAAACGAAAATGAGAAAAATAAAAGGTAATATAAAATAGAGAAAATTAAAGAGATGTAAGAGAATTATTTATTGAAATTTAATTTTTCCGACTGAGTGAAAATAATGCCTGGACCGGGACTCGAACCACGGATCTTTGACTTACAAGGTCAAGGCTCTACCAACTGAGCTATCCAGGCCGACATCCCGGTCAGCATTACTCACTCAGACAACCTTATAGGCTGAAACAATCTGGACTATCATTTAGATAGCTCAACAGAAATAAGCCGCAGGAAATGGAAAACATCATTAAACAATGGGAGAAAGAAATACAATTTTTTAATAAAATCACACAATAAACTGTGGAAGGAAATCATATTTATTGAAATTTAATTTTTCCGACTGAGTGAAAATAATGCCTGGACCGGGACTCCAACCACGGATCTTTGACTTACAAGGTCAAGGCTCTACCAACTGAGCTATCCAGGCCGATATCCCGGTCAGCATTACTCACTCAGACAACCTTATAGGCTGAAACAATCTGGTCTATCATTTAGATAGCTCAACAGAAATAAGCCGCAGGAAATGGAAAACACCATTAAACAATGGGAGAAAGAAATACAATTTTTTAATAAAATCACACAATAAACTGTGGAAGGAAATCATATTTATTGAAATTTAATTTTTCCGATTGAGTGAAAATAATGCCTGGACCGGGACTCGAACCACGGATCTTTGACTTACAAGGTCAAGGCTCTACCAACTGAGCTATCCAGGCCGACAGAGCGGTCAGCATTACTCACTCAGACAACCTTATAGGCTGAAATAATCTGGTCCATCATTTAGATAGCTCAACAGAAATAAGCCGCAGGAAATGGAAAACACCATTAAACAATGGGAGAAAGAAATACAATTTTTTAATAAAATCACACAATAAACTGTGGAAGGAAATCATATTTATTGAAATTTAATTTTTCCGACTGAGTGAAAATAATTCCTGGGCCGGGACTCGAACCACGGATCTTTGACTTACAAGGTCAAGGCTCTACCAACTGAGCTATCCAGGCCGACATCCCGGTCAGCATTACTCACTCCAGGCATTATTTTCACTCAGTCGGAAAAATTAAATTTCAATAAATATGATTTCCTTCCACAGTTTATTCTGTGATTTTATTAAAAAATTGTATTTCTTTCTCCCATTGTTTAATGGTGTTTTCCATTTCCTGCGGCTTATTTCTGTTGAGCTATCTAAATGATGGACCAGATTGTTTCAGCCTATAAGATTGTCTGAGTGAGTAATGCTGACCGCTCTGTCGGCCTGGATAGCTCAGTTGGTAGAGCCTTGACCTTGTAAGTCAAAGATCCGTGGTTCGAGTCCCGGTCCAGGCATTATTTTCACTCAGTCGGAAAAATTAAATTTCAATAAATATGATTTCCTTCCACAGTTTATTGTGTGATTTTATTAAAAAATTGTATTTCTTTTTCCCATTGTTTAATGGTGTTTTCCATTTCCTATGGCTTATTTCTGTTGAGCTATCTAAATGATAGACCAGATTGTTTCAGCCTATAAGGTTGTCTGAGTGAGTAATGCTGACTGGGATGTCGGCCTGGATAGCTCAGGTGGTAGAGCCTTGACCTTGTAAGTCAAAGATCCGTGGTTCGAGTCCCGGTCCAGGCATTATTTTCACTCAGTCGGAAAAATTAAATTTCAATAAATATGATTTCCTTCCACAGTTTATTGTGTGATTTTATTAAAAAATTGTATTTCTTTCTCCCATTGTTTAATGGTGTTTTCCATTTCCTGCGGCTTATTTCTGTTGAGCTATCTAAATGATAGACCAGATTGTTTCAGCCTATAAGGTTGTCTGAGTGAGTAATGCTGACCGGGATGTCGGCCTGGATAGCTCAGTTGGTAGAGCCTTGACCTTGTAAGTCAAAGATCCGTGGTTCGAGTCCCGGTCCAGGCATTATTTTCACTCAGTCGGAAAAATTAAATTTCAATAAATATGATTTCCTTCCACAGTTTATTGTGTGATTTTATTAAAAAATTGTATTTCTTTCTCCCATTGTTTAATGGTGTTTTCCATTTCCTGCGGCGTATTTCTGTTGAGCTATCTAAATGATAGACCAGATTGTTTCAGCCTATAAGGTTGTCTGAGTGAGTAATGCTGACCGGGATGTCGGCCTGGATAGCGCAGTTGGTAGAGCCTTGACCTTGTAAGTCAAAGATCCGTGGTTCGAGTCCCGGTCCAGGCATTATTTTCACTCAGTCGGAAAAATTAAATATCAATAAATATGATTTCCTTCCA
The DNA here is from genome assembly GCA_963930645.1 of Salticus scenicus. NCBI lineage: Eukaryota > Metazoa > Arthropoda > Arachnida > Araneae > Salticidae > Salticus > Salticus scenicus. The sequence continues at coordinate 15,571,464 of OZ005661.1, forward strand.
CAGTTTATTGTGTGATTTTATTAAAAAATTGTAAGAGAAATAGTTTTACAGAAAGATTTAAATTGAGAAGAAAAAAAGAAAGACACTGAAAGTTAAGCGACTGAGTTTGAAAATATGCCTTCGCGTTTGTGCGTGTGTGTGTGAGAAAGAGAAAGATAAAGAATTAATAAAAAGATGAAAAAATAAAGTAAAATTGAGCGACAGAGAAAAAAGACAGTGAAATGTAAGCGAATGAATGTGGATGTACGCTTATGTGTATGTGCATGTGTGTGTGAGAAAGAGTTGAATAGAAAATTCTTAAAGGAAAAGATTGAAAAATAAAGTAAAGTTGGTTGAAAAAGAAGGAAGAGAGCGAAATATAAATGATTAAATACCTATTGTGTATGCATATGTGTTAGAGATAGAAAAGGAGAGATATGATTAAAAAGAAAGATGAAAATATATAGTAAAATTAAGAGGAAGAGAAGAAAGACAGTGAAATTATGTGATTTTGTATGCAAGTGAATCTCTGTGTGTATGCATGTGAGAGGGAAAGAGGTAGAGAAATAAAGAATAAGCTAAAGAAAAAGCTCTAAAGATATCGTAAAATTAATATAAAAAGAAGATAGTTTACGAATGGTAAATGATTGAGTATGAAAATGTGTTTGTATGAGAGAGAGAGTGACACAGAGAGAGAATAACGACTTTTTGGTATGCAGGTGGAGAGAAATATAAAAATGTCCTAAAACACCGAAGAATTTTTATTTTTTTTTTTATTTTATTTTTTTTTTTTTTTATTATGTAATGCATCACTTAAAAAAAAAAAAAAAATAATAATAATAAGATTAAAAGAATTTTAATGTGATTTTTGAGAATATAAAACAATCAAAAGATATTTTTATTAAAGTGAAAATAATGCTATAAAATATAAATTTTATATAAATCATTTGAATATGTAATTAACGAATATTTCTTAAACATTTATTTAACAGGGAAAAAAAAACTGTTTAACTTTTGTGAAAGTAACTATTGTCTGATAATTATCATTACGAAGAATTCACAAAAATTAAAAAAATAAGTATCTTCAGAAAATAAAGAAATGAATGGAGTTTCCCTGAAAATCATACCCTGTGGGAAACTAAGAATAATGGCATCATTTTTGAGGTAACAATGAAATTAAAGATTCTAAATGATACATCAGATAATTTTTTTTTGCTTTTTATATTTTAGTTAAATTGCACTTAAAATAGTTATTTCCAAATAGATATTAAATAATGCTTAAGTAAATATGTACAATTTGAAAAGAAGTATTCATAAAACTTAAAGAAATGTGTAACTAAATAAATAAACTTTATTGAAAGAGAATATGTTAAATCGGTACAATTCAAAGTAATTAATGTATTTCTTAAAATTCATTTGCCTATACGTACATTTTTAACTGAAGAAATATTATATTTTAATTACATTGAAAACTCATAATGCATATATATAAACACAGAATCATATTTATTGAAACTTTATTTTTTCCGACTGAGTGAAAATAATGGCTGTACCGGGAGTCGAACCCCGGATCTTTGATTTACAAGGTCAAGGCTCTACCAATTGAGCTATCTAGGCCGACAACCGGTCAGCATTACTCACTCAGACAACCTTTAGGCAGAAACATCTCTGGTCTATCATGTAGATAGCTCAACAGAAATAAGCCGCAGGAAATGGAAAACACCATTAAACAATGAGAGAAAGAAATACAATTTTTATTAAAATCACACAATCACACAATTTCTGCCTAAAGTTTGTCTGAGTGAGTAATGCTGACCGGTTGTCGACCTGGATAGCTCAATTGGTAGAGCCTTGACCTTGTAAGTCAAAGATCCGGGGTTCGACTCCCGGTACAGCCATTATTTTCACTCAGTCAGAAAAAATAAAATTTCAATAAACATGATTTTCTTCCACTGTTGATTGTGTGATTTTAATAAAAAACACAGAATCATAGTTTTATCTTCATAATTTTTATCTGTGAAAATTCATTTGCTATTTTTTTTCTATTTGTTTTAGATGAACTCGCAATAACGATACAAAAACATACGTCAAACAATTTTTTCATATGTATTTTGATTTTTTTATGATTTTCTAGAAAGAAATGCATTTTTCTTAAGGGTATTTATATATGTCTCGAGGAAATATATATATATATACATACATGTATTTTGTAATATAATAAAAAAAAATATTAATTTAAATTTTTCAGCGTATAAGAGAGCAACATTTAAACAATATTTTATAAATTTTTCATGAAAAAATTTAGAAATATGAGCCAGTGGTTCCTGTTTTTTATATTTATTGAAATTTTATTTTTACGACTGAGTGAAAATAATGCCTGGACCGGGAATCGAACCCCGGAACTTTGACTTACAAGGTCAATGCTCTACCACTGAGCTATCCAGGCCGACATCCCGGTCTGCATTACTCACTCAGACAACCTTTTAGGCAGAAACATCTCTGGTCTATCATTTAGATAGCTCAACAGAAAATAAGCCGCAGGTAAAGGAAAACACCATTAAACAATGGGAGAGAAATACAATTTTTTATTAAAATCACACAATTAACTGTGGAAGAAAATCATATTTATTGAAATTTTATTTTTCCGACTGAGTGAAGTTAGTGGTTCACAATTATTAGTGGTTCCTGGTTTCCGGATTTCCTTCAGAAAGCAGTGGGCACGATTTCTCAAAAACTAACGCGCCGATCTTATTCATATTTTCACATTTCTTATCAAAATAAAATTTAGACTAGTGCTGGAACAAATAATTTTTCTTTTCTGTTCCTGACTAAAACTAACTTCACAAGGCAATACGGGGTGGAAAATGTACCGAAAATTGTACTGTTTTTGCATACAACGCTGCCAAAAGTTCAAATTGAAATTCGTGTAATGCTTCGTCCAAGCACTAATCAATTCCATTTTGGAGAAACCTGCAATATTTAAATAAGATCGGGGCGATCGTGTCCATTGCTTTTCTGGATGCTCTCCGGAAACCAGGACCGTTGGAAGAATTTTCTAAACTTTTTAATGAAACATTTATAAGATATTGTTTAAATATTAAAACCCGAATAAACTACTACGTCAGAAACGCCAAAAGATAAATATTTGCGATGCATACAGCTGTTTCGGTAGCTTTAACCCTAACAGCACAAAATGTTCCAGAAACGTAACAATCATATAACATTGAAACATTATAAACATTTCAAAAACGTTTAAAAACGTTCAGATTGCTTTCCGATTAGTTTCGAAAACGTAGAAATGTCCGCGATCGTAACAAAAAATCAGATACGTAACAGAAACGTTACAATCACTTGACAGATAGAAAAGGAAAAAGAGCGAATGTTTCAGAAAGGTATCAGAAAGCATACTTTAATGTGTTACGTTTTTGAAAGATTGTAAGCTTTTTACAACATAACTGAAACATTCTGTGTTGTATGGGAAGCGTACCGTCTTCAGTGCAAAAAAAAATTCTGAATCTGGAGAAGTGCTCGTATATATAGGAGTGGGTCCGAATTTAGTTCAACCAATAGAATTACGGGAAAGGTGGAGTGTGTGGCCAATAGGAATTTAGGAATGTTAGCAGTGTAAACAAGTAGAAAAATGCGCCAAGTCTCCTGTTATTATTATTATATTGTTTAAATGTTGTTCTTTTATATGAACAAAATTTTCAATAAAAACATTTATTTATTATATTAAAATGAATAGAGTAAACATATTTTATTTAGTTTGAAAGCCATGAAATCCCTTAATTCAAAATAAAAATGATATAGATGAACAAGAATAATTCAAAACAGTTCTCGTATTTTTAATCTAGATTCTAATTTTAAACAAGCTGTTATTCCTCGTTAATGGGATGTACATATTAAAATACTTGAATACCATTAGTTAATAGAATAAAATGTTAAAGCAATTTTCTGTACTAATTTCGTGCCACTTTTTTATTTACATATTAATTATTACTAGTATCGCCCAGTGGTCGAAACTCGACCATTTTTTTTGCAAAGCGAGGCAAAGCAAAGTTATTGCCTTGTCCTAAACGGAAAACAATTGCAACACAGCTGCGGCAATTGTTTGCCGATATTCACTCTAACTGAATCAGCAGAGTTTTACTTAATATAACTATTTCTCTCTGTAGATGTTAGCCTTTCCTGAAATGAGAGAAAATCGCAACGTGAAAACGCCCCTTGTTGTGTGATACAGCCCAGACGCTAATAGGTACCATGTCAGACCAAGGTCCAACGAAGTATCAAATTCTGTTAAATTAATTCGATTGGTTCATAAAGTACAGTGTTTGAAAAAAAAAAAGATATTTTTCAAAAATGGTCGAATTGAGTTCGGGAAATTTCAAAACGTGTAACTTTATCGAAAACCGAAAATCTAAAACATTTCTGAATATTATATTTTCTACTTATATATGCAGAGGAAAGAATAATAAATCCACTTTTTAAAAAATAAAAATAAGTAGTCAATTTCACTAATTTCACTTAATTAAAATCCAAGGAAATCTCAAAACGTGTAAATTCATCGAAAACCGGAAATCAAAAGTTTTTATGAATCTTCTACTTGCTTCTTCTACCCACAAAACCTAGCAATAAAGACACTTTTTTAAAAAATAAGTAGCCAATTTCAGTTAATTGAAACGTAAAGAAAGCTCAAGACGTGAAAATTCAGCAAAAAACGGAAATCGGAATTTTTTCCGTATCGTCTACTTATACATGCAGCAGTTAGTAACAAATCCATTTTCCTTTTATTTAGTATATTAGTTCAATATTTATTCTTTAAATATCACCCTTTGAAATGAAATGTTTATGTTTACATTCGAAACTGGAAGTTTGCCATTTTTTTTTATGGAGTTTTGTGATTTTAAATTAAAATTTTATCAATTTTACAGAAAAAATAACTCAATCAAGCACATGTAGACAGTAACTTATATATAACTATACCCAAATATCGGAATTAAAATCGGCAGATAATTTCCGTTATTTTTTAATAATTTTTTACAAAAAGCTCAATGGACAATTAACATAGAAAATCTTTTACATGGCTCCATGGACAGACAGTGACGTCATCACTTCGCTTGCGTATAGTGATGCTACATTATACAAATTACTGTGTCTATGGTTTTATTTGAGCTTTAAGAAATTGCCAGATTTAACAACTTTCTACTTTTAGGTATTTTTTAATGTGAAGGAATACGTGTATAAAAGGGAAAAATGGGGGAAAATGCATAAAAAATAAATGTATTTTTATATACCTTCTTGGCATCGTAAGAAAATAATATTTGTATTCGCACCTTCCGGCTAACCATACCTTTCGAATGATACCATTTTCAACCCTCTACTCCCATAATTAATATGTTAAAAAGGGACAACAAATTTTATGCTTGCCTATTAATATATAGATTCTTTATGCATGTAATAAAAAAAATCCTAGTATTATGTATCCTATAGAACAAATTTCTCACCATGATTTTTTCAGAGGCAGTCCTTAAGAACAGCGGTTGTCAAACTTTTCAACGTAGTTTTGTTCGAAACTCGCGAAAAATGTGCAATGACCCCTTGGAAAGACCTTCACGGAGGGCACACCACCCAGACCTAGGATCTTTGTGATAACTATACATGAGGATCCTAGGTCAAGCGCGATCTCGTCACCAGAGAATTATAAATTCTATCGCTGAGGCTCCCAATGACCAACATATACATAATTAAATGCTAGTGCACGTAAAATCAACCGTGTCTGCAATAAACGCATTGTTCTGTAAAAATTACATCTCTGAGGGTTACTGGAGCAAGAAAACCAATCCTCCCGAAGAGGACGAAAACTGTGATGGCATGTCTTCTGAGTACTCTAAAGGGTAAATCTCAGAACACGCTAGCTAATTAAGTACGCATGAATTTGTCTAATTTTACAGACTGTTGCTATAGTTTCATAATCTGCTAAATCTGAATACCATTGAAAATTTGCTGCAACGAAACTTCTTAAATCTATCCCATTACAAATAAAAAATGAAAAAAAGAAAAACAATCTGTAAAATTTAAATTACTAGGCTTACGTTAATTTACAAGTCTTTTACAACTTATTCAAATATCACAAACCATAGTCATATATTATTTTTAAATAAAAATTAAATGGTTATTTCATGGAAAATTATTCTTGATTAAACCGTACGTAATAAGTTAGTACCGTATATATATTGAGCAGGAGAGCAGCCCCGGCTCACCGCTCGAAGAGCGGTGTTGAGCTATGCTAGGACCGAAGTCCACGTGGGCTGTCCCGAGACGTTTATTGAAAAACAGAAAAAAAAAGAAAAAATTACATAATTCATCGCCAGGTTTAGAGCCTACCCGCGACAATGGGCGATGAGAGAGACAAGTTTTTATATACATAGTCTTTTGTTGGTCAGCTTGCCGAGCCCAGCCGGCTCCTCGCGACAGACGGCATGCTGGTGTACTGCATTGTAGTGCTGTTAAGTCCAAGAAGAATGGAGATGAGAAAAGGTGATAGTCATGTCAGCCTCTTGCCGGGTAAGACCCCCCGCGACAGTGGGCAAGAGGTGCAAGACAGACTCTTTGTGTGTCAGAGCAGCTTTTAGTTGTTTTCCAAGTTGACCAAGTTCAAGGGAAGTGGAAAAGATTAATCTATTAGGTTTGTAAAGTTATTAAGTAGAAAATAAATTTTATAAATTTTGAAAAGGAGGGATTTACGCGTTAAAATGTTTTCGAGCCAGTTTTGGGGTCTAGGAGATGGGTTTCTGAGATGATATTGAGCAGTTAGTGGGCAGGAGTAATAATAGTGCTCAGGAGCACCCTCCTGGCCGCAAATACATAAGGACGACCGGCGACAATGAAATTTGTTCAGGTAGGTGGAGAAAGGCCCGTGGCCTGTCAGAAATGCCGCAACAGGAGGAGTGAGATTCCAGCAGACGTTAGAAACGTTTGGTATTAAGTTATACGTGAATCTCCCTTTTGGGGATTCATCCCAAAGGGCTTGCCACTGTTGGTTCAGTAAGTTTTTTAATTTTTTCTTGAAATAAGATGAGGGAGCTGGAAGAGAATGCTGAATAACCTCCTCTTCTGTTGCGGCCTTCGCTAAGGAGTCAGCCAATTCATTGCCGACGACGCCCCTATGGGCAGAAACGTGTGCCAGGGAAATTAAGTGTTTTAATTTAGCTATTTTACATTTTATATCGAATACTTGTGGATGTTTTGTCTTGTGGCTAGTGATGGCCTGCAGGCTCGAGAGGCTGTCTACTTAATCGAAGCTGGGACTTACACCCTGCAGAAGACGCTGCATCCCTCATAGTAAACAATCATAAAAACAGCTTTGATCCCTCAGTTCCTGTGGCGGTGTACACGGATGGCTCAAAGACGGACACTGGCGTTGCAGTTGCGCTCTGCGTCATGGTCAATGGTCTTGAGGCACATCGTTGGGCGTGCAGGCTTGAGAATTTCAACACCGTCTTCCAAGCGGAACTCTATGCAATCCAAAAGGCCCTTGATTGGGCAGAACACAACACTCAGCTGTCACCTATTAACCGTATATATATTAAAAATAAATATGTATTTCTAAAAAAATATTTATTTTTGTATAAAGTAGTACCGTAATAACCGTATGAGCCGCCCTCCCGTATTGGCCGCACTAATGTAACTTCGGTTCCGGAAAAAAATAAATAAATTTTGCAGAATCACCGCAGGCCGTGTAAAGGCCGCACTTCGAAAAAATAAACTATCACCTAAAATTCCATGAAGTTGCATGGCGCAGTATGTCCCATTGCGGACCTTGCGCCATTAAACAACAATCAACCATGAAGTTGCATAAAAACAAGTACTATTTATATATTCATTACAATATTCATCATTAATATCGGATATATCGGCAAGGTGCGTTGCCGATTTGTTCGCCTGACGAAGGGTGGTGTTTTCGTTCGACCCGAAACAATTTTTGCCAGTTCTTTCATTTTATGGTGTTCATTCAAAGTTTTGTAATCATTGCTGTTTAACGCCAGTTTTGAGGTGCTTTTTCATATATATATATGTATATATATATATATATATATAATTTTTGTTGCTTCTTTGGGCTTTTTGCACCAAGTAAGTATAGTTTTGTGAATATTTCTGTTTTCTTTTAATTGCTGTATTTGTTAAATCCCCTTTTCTTTCTTTCTTTTTCTTTCTCTCATTTAATGTGCCTTTCATTTCGAATTTTTATTTTACCGATAACTTTTTAATTGTTTAACCCCGCCTTTTTTCCGTTTTTGATTTTATCTCCACCCACTTTTGGGTTTTGAATTTTTATTTTTCATTTATTTGTGTGAGATGCATTGCCGCTTTGTTTGCAACACTCATGTGTAATTTGTTCGCCTGACGAAGTGTCGTGCATTCTTTAGACCTGAAACAGTTGTTGAGATTTCTTATATTTTATGGTGTTTATTCAATTTTTTTTACTAATTACGATCGCGATGCGTAATCAATTCCAGTTACTGACCGAAGAGAAATGGTGTTTATTTTAACTGAAGCCTTTCACCCGGCCCCCTTCCCGTTTTAACAGGAAGGGACGTTTTTATTAGCTTTGAGGTGCACATCATCGGATACTCGTAGCTCAGGGGTAGACATTACCGTTGCCAACACTACCCGAATAAAAGATATTTATTTACTTTTTTTTTTTTTTAATTCTCTTAATTTTTACGTTTTATCTGCCCCCTTCCCCATGCACACACTGAAAAAAAAAAGTTCATTTTTGAAAATTATAATAACTGAAAATTGCTGTGTATCAGCCGCATTTTTTGTAAGGGCCGCAGCCAAGAAAAAATAGCTTTTATTCCGTAAGGGCCGCGGCTCATACGCCGGTTTTTACGGTAATAACCTTACTACGATATCACTCATTATTTTTCTTACCCATGTATGTTAAATAAAGTATGTATTTTGCACTGTAAAAATTTTTGTGTAAGGATACACAACATTATTAAGGGAACTTATTTTCCTCAACCATGTTGAGAAATGTTATCAGCTATAGCTGTGTAACAGAGGCATACAGTGGAACGTTACGCATTTACAACTGGTAACATTTCTCTATATGGTTGTGGCAAGTAAGCTGCCTCTCTTACACAATTTTTTTTACCGTGTGGGTGGAATTTTCGAAATTGAGATTTTGATATAAATAAATATTTTAATGTCCCCTGAATCCGAAAATAAGGTTTTTAGCGCTTTCTATCTCTCTTACTGTGCGTGTGTCTGTTTGCCAAATATCACTAAAACTTAAAAAAAAAAAAAAAAAAAACAGGAAGTTTAAGCTAGGTATTCTAAATCTATAACCTATGAAGATTCTACTTGAAACTTTTGGTTAGATCATATCACACATATTGTTCGAGTACAGAGAAATTCATGAGAATTTAAATACATTACGTTTACGGAAAAATAAACTGATAAGCACAGTTTAACATATTTAGACTGCTCTAAACAAAATGAAAGTAACATGTATTTTTTATGTGTATAAAAATATAGTGCGACCACGTTTCCTACGACTAGCAGTGAGGTCGGGTCCAAAAGTTTGGAGGGATCCAAAATTGCCCGAGAAATAGTTATTTGGCAAACATATAGTTATTCGGTGTTCCCTTATCGCTTGTTTTCTCTCAGTCACCCCTATTTTTTACCATGTTTTTATTAACTTCGATTCTTGTTTGTTTGTGGGTTTGTTTGTTTGTTTGTGAGTTTGTCAGGGACAAATCTTGCAATCGATTTTTAACTAACTTCCCGACTAGCTAGATATTTGAAATTTTCAGGACAGCTCACAACACGGTGACAATACATTTTTCTAATAATTTTAGTCAACTATTTCAAGTCCCGCTGCCTTCGGCAGCGCTTATATGATTCGACAGAAAATTTATTTAACTAACTTCCCGACTAGCTAGACATTTGAAACTTTCAGAATAGTTCAGAACACGGTGAAAATGCATTTTCTTAATACCTTTAGCCAACTTATTCGGGTTCCTGCTGCCTTCGGCAGCGTTATCAGTACAAAGCTTGCAATCGATTTTTCACTAACTTTCCGACTAGCTAGAGATTTGAAACTTTCAGGCTAGCTTATAACACGGTGACAATACTTTTTTAAAAACTTTTAGTCAACTCCTTCAGGTCCCTACTGCCTTCGGCAGCATTTATATGATTCAACAGAATTTTTTTTTAACTAACTTTCTGACTAGCTAGACATCTGAAACTTTCACAATAGTTCAGAACACGGTGAAAATGCATTTTTTTAATACTTTTAGCCAACTGTTTCGGGTTCCTGCAGCCTTCGGCAGCATTACCGGTACAAAGCTTGCAATCGATTTTTCACTAACTTCCCGACTAGCTAGATATTTGAAACTTTCAGGATAGCTCAGAACACGGGGGCAATACATTTTTTTAATACTTTTAGTCAACTGTTTCAGGTCCCTACTGTATTCGGCAGCGTTCATATGATTCAACAGAAAATTTATTTAACTAACTTCCCGAGTAGCTAGACATTTGAAACTTTCGGAATAGTCCAGAATACGGTAAAAATGCTTTTTAAAAATATTTTTATGTATCCAATTGCTTCGGGTCCCTGCTGCCTTCGGCAGCGTTTCCAGTACAAAGCTTGCAATTAACTTTTAACTAACTTCCCGGCTAGATAGCCATTTGAAACTTTTATAATAGATCAAAAGACGATAGCAAGGAATTTTTTTAATACTTTTATCAAATTGCTGGGGTTCCGGCTGCCTTCAGTAGTGTTTATATGATTCAACAGAAAATTTAAAAACATGGTTTATAAAATTTTTTTTATCTTATAATTATTAACACTGGACTCGTTCAATCCGCACTTGCGCAGAGGCTTCCATGGTCGCAAGAAATGTGGTTAAAGATTATGTTTCGTTTCTTATTTTTCGTATAGAATATAGTATCAAGTAATTCAGCGTTCGTTTGCAGGGTAATACACAAAAAGAATGATAAATAAATATGTATGCAAATATATTAATTACGATATATTAAGGTTGTACTACAAAATTACTTGAAGTGCATTCTGTGTTAAATTTAAGTAGAGTATACGGTGTGTATACAATTTATGAGTAATATGCAGGGGTACATAAATTTAAGCGGAAACACTTTTTTCTTTTGAATATAATTTGTGCAAATGCTTTTCTTAATTTACCTAATCCAAAAGGAAAAACAAATCAATTAGGAATGATAATTACTTTCTCATATCCAAATGTTTGCAAAGTTACGTTTGAAGTGAAATAATCAAAACTGATATTTTTCTATAATTACGCATTTTGAGATTTCCTGATCTCGAGAATTAATTTTCTATTGGTTGATATCCGTGAATGTCTTTTATTATCAGAACTTAAATATAAATAATAGAGTTCTAACAAACACGTGACTTTCTTCTTAGCAACTGTACTTTGCTGAAGGACAAAGCTAATTTTTCCATGCTTTTGGAAGCGTAGTAGTCGAATTTTTTTATGCTTTGCAAATACATTTACAACACTGTGTTACAATAAATTTGTAACACTTTTCCGCATTGATAAAATGGGTCAGTGAGGTCAACTGTCCCTCAGCAAACATGCTCGTGACGTCATCTATTAGAACTCTATTGCAGGGATTTCAAAATTGGTATTTTGAAGATCAAATTTGGCTACCACTTGAGAAATTTGAAGAAGATTTGTAAGTTTCAAGAAGTGGTGTGTTTAAAACTTGTCTGAATAATTTGTAATAAAAATATAAATTTATAACATACATATTTTGTATTACGAATGTAGGTACTGTCTCTAAACCAAAGATTGAGAACTAAAAATATACAGCGTGTGACGTGATGTATTCAGAGATATATAGCTCTTAGTGTACTGGGTCAAATGCAATAAAAATTTGCGTACATGCACATCAAAAGCTTTAATTTCTAAAGAAAAATAAATAGTGCCAAAATTTGCCGATAGGGAAGTATTTGGCGATGTGATCAAGAAAATAAAATTAAATTTGTACATAAACGCGTTACGTATATTATGATCAAAACGATTACAGGAAAGGTTGAAGAACTCTCATCATACATAAAAGAAATGTAACTAAATGACATGCTGTATTAGTCAAGTTGCTTGAACAGTATAACTAAAATGTCAGTGCTGCCTGTATTCTTGAAAATATTGCGGTATGACAATTGCAGCCATCTTGTGATTTTTAGTTGTGGGGATGTTTGAAAAACGTTTTGTATCAAGTACTTCTGAGATAATTTTTATAATTTGTCAAATAAAGTCTATGTGCTATGAGATTCCTTTTAAAACGTTCTATGCTGTATGCAGTTATTGAAACATCAGAATGGTGGTCGTATTAACTCAAATTTGAACACCTCACGTTATTTAATGCCCACCCTGCATCTATAATAATAAATGGAAAGGTTTGTCTGTCTGTCTGTCTGTCTGTTCTTTTATACGTTCAGACCCTATTGAACGCAGAAGTACAAGAATTGACATACGGATGCTCTGGAGCCTTTCCGAGGTCCTCCTGAAAACAGAATTTTAAAATTTTAATTAGTTGTGGAGATATTAATTAAAATGTTCACTCATATCTAATCTAAAAGCGATCTCAATGACTGAGAATTCACCGCCATTGCATAAAAAAGGGTATTTTAACGGAGTTAAAAGCAGAAAAAGTGGAAAATAAATTATAAATATTTGTCCGATGGTTATGATTTCGGTACCAAATGAAAGGGGTATATTTTCTGAATCTAAGTGTGCAAGCGGCTTATCGGTACAACAATTAGATTTTTTAAAATTAACTAAAGTATGAATTTTTGTGGCAACATCATTTCAAATGCCAGACGACCGTTTGCCATGAAAAAGGAAATGATTGTAACCGATCAAGATGTCACGTGTTTTATAGTGGGGGAAGAATTGCAATTTTCAAAAATTTCTTATGTTCATTCACGTTACATTTGAATTAATATTCGGCCTAGACAGCATATTATAAAGCTACTGTTCAATTTTCATGTAACTATGTGGATAAACAAAAAAATTAGATTAAATTTTGTTTTATATTTTCAGTATTTTAAATTGAGATATGCTGTTGAAATTTCGTAATATTTGGTTTTAACGCCCGATAATTCGATTCTGAATATTTTTGAAAGTGTAGAATTAATAGGAAGGGCTTAAGGGGAAGGGGGAGGGGCGAATGGGCAAAAAAAGAAAAAAAAAGAGTTACAGCGTTTGAAATTGGTATTATTAGGTTTTAAGTATAAATAAATCGATTGCGGATATTTTCAAGTGTAAAATTATTAGAAGGAACGGAAAGGAGGGGGGAGGGTCAAAAACGTAGAAAAGGAACGGTTGTTTCAGAGAAAACAACGGAAAACCCAGAACGCCTTTATTCTTTTATATTTTGCAGAGTTTCTAATTCTGATACTCCTTTCACATTTCATACTATTGATTTTTAACAGTATTTAGCCCGGAATTACGCAAGTTTCGGAGAAAAACATGAAAAAGTCAGACATAAATCGTTTTATAATAGTGTTTATATCTTTTTTGTATCTCAGCTTCTAATTAGCATAATTTAAAAAGTAATATGTCATTTTGAAACTTATTTGAATTGAATTTCAAGAGTAGACGCCACAAATTTCTGTCACCTTCCATTAACCGACTACAGTAAGTAATAGAATTCGAGATTTCACGGGATTAACACATTTAAGGTGTCCTGATTAGGTTTTCTTTTGTATCTCAGCTACTAATTAAAATAATTTTACAAGTAATACATTATTTAAAAGCTTTGTTGATTTAAATTGAACAGTAGATTGCAGAATTTTCTACCGCCAGATGGCGCTGTAATATTTTAAAATTTCAATATTTCGAATTCTGAATATGATTAAATTATTTTTAATACATCATTCGAAAGTTATTTTAAAGTATTTTTATATTCTCGAATAACCTACATTAAATTTATCCAATAGAGGGGGGCGCTATTCGCAATTATTCGAGATTTCACCTGATTTATATGTTTTAAGATGTCCTCAAAGGGGGCAAAAAATTAGAAATTGAGTTAGACCGTTCAAAATTGGTATATATAGGTTTCGAGTCGAATACTACGAGTCGATACTACGAGTCGATACTACGAGTCGAATGAGGATATTTTCGAAAGTGTAAAATTAAGGAGGGACATTAAGGGTGGTGAAAGAATACGCGCGCGCAGCGAGCGTATATATGAATTCGTGAGCATTGCGCGCACACGGGTCTACGATTTCCGTGCTTAATAAATAGTTCACTGTAAGCACTCTTTTATTTTATTAATTGCGATTTTTTTTCCCATGTAAATTAACGGATGAGTAAATACTTGGTTTAATTGAGACCAGTTTTAAAGAAAAAACTGTTTTCAAACTGAAAAAATAAAAAAAAAATTAGGCTATAAATAATAAAACAAAATTGGTGTGTAACAACTACACGTCTTCCATTACCAGCTGCTACACGTATTATATGCACTTTTTGGAAATAATGTATTTAAACCTAACAAATTGGACGCCTAACAAATTTCCTCTAAGGAGAAACAGATACACGTGTAAAGACATATAAAAAAGAATTAAGATAGCAAGTAAAAAAAAAAAAAAAAAATCGGTAGAGCTTTTTACCGAAAAATGTCCTACTTAATAAGGATTACTTTAATTTTTCTGTAATAACCGTGTAACACATGCGAAAGAATATCTAAAAAGGGTTTTGTACAGCAATTTTCAAGAATATCGTGAAAGCCGTTTTTGAGAGACCGACTTTCACCAACGCTTGGCAGATTCAATTTTTGATCACAAAGCAGCAATCATATATGAAAGGCAATCTAAAAAGGTATTATTATTGCGAGTTTGAAAAAAAAATCTGTTCTGCTGTTTTTAATGGAACGCACTTCCAAGATCTCAAATTTGCCTACTTATATAGGGCGACTATAAATTTACCTGAACTAACCAGTTAAATCATATGAACGGATATCTAATAGTTTATTTACATATAGTAACTTTGGAGAAAATTGTTAGAGTCATTCTTGAGATACAGAATTCCCGTCTCATGTTCGGATTCCAGTGTTTTACTTCTGTTTTTCCAATTTCCACAAAAAGGTGGAAAAATCATTTGTACAATAGATGTGTCTCCAATCTGAAGTTTCGTAGTTCTATTTTTATTAGTTTCGAAGATATGATACTAAAATTATTTCCCCCTCTCTTTCACGCACTGATCAATTACCAAAAATCTCTTTTTTGTACTGAGGATTACTTAAAAAGAGTAAATCATGTGAGAACTCGATATAGAATTTTTTTCCCGAACACACTACTCCTATTACTTATGGTAGTTGGGTAAAGTACAAACGATAGTCGGGTAATAGAAGTAAAAAGATTTTTAAGGACGGAATAAATAAATGATAATATTTAGCGAAATATTTTCTCCCGGTAATAATCAAGCAAACTAAAATGTAGAATGGTTTCATATAATTTAAATTCTGATTCCATATATTGTGAGTTGTTTCAAAAAGAAAATACAATAAAATGGAGATTGACATGGAAAACAATGAAACAACAACAACATCAGTTCATAGTAAACACCATATTGAAGATTTTCTAGATAACGCATGGAAGTTTTGTGCATATATAAATACAAAAATCATTTACTCTATTATTAATCCAAATCTTTTACATAACTAGGAATTTATTTATCACGCAACTGCTATAAAAGAGAAGCTGATGTATAAAGCAATGAAACTTTAACTCATTGTAGAGATATTCTCTAATATATTTATCTAGATGAAAGATACTTATAATTTTATTTATTCTAATGTGCTTAAATATTTATTATTCTCTTTTTAAACTTCAGAAAAATAACTTTTGCATAAAAGTAAATGTATATTGTATTCATTCTACCGTTAAACTGAATCTTTTGAACCAAGCCCTCTGTTTTGGCTAATATAAATTGAGCTAGATAAGACTTATAAAGATGAACGATTTTACGTTAAAATGTTCTCACTGGGACAATGAGAATAATGATATCACTATTATGATAGCCAAATGCGTTTTAATCTGAGAGGGGACTCGGAAGAAAATCAATCCCCTGAAAGCGATATATATTATTTTGAACCTTCGATAAATTGTAACAGTTTATTCACCGAAAGATAAATTTCATTGAAATTTCTCGCTCATAAAGAAGATTTAATAACAATAAGATGTTTATTTTCGAGAAAAGGTACTTTTTCTTACTGATAAACATCTATTAGCTTCATTTTATAAATAAATTAAAACAAAATGCAAAACGAATAGCGAATTTTAATTTATAAGAATTTTAGCTTTTTCAGATGTTAGGACATTCAGTAATGTTACTTATGTAAATTTATTTAGACAAAGATTAATTAATCAAGGTTTTGAAAATTGAGTAGTGTCACTCCTGATTTTTTAGTTCCCCATCATACTATAGATATGGGGAACGTAGGTACCCGGTTTTCTCACTTTTTTACACGTTTTCAGGTGTGAAGAATCCGAAAATGACAAAATTTGTATGGTGTCTGTCTGTAGGGTGTCTGATAGTGTGTTAGTCCGTTAGTTTGTTAGTCTGTGTACACGATATCTCAAGAACAAATTGTCGCAGAGAAGACAAATCAGTTTTAAAATATTACTTTCGACACTGGCAAGAACCCTATTTGTTTGCAACATTCGAATTAAAAAACTTCGTAAGTTTTTTGAAATTTACGATTTTCTTAACATGGGAGAATAGGGCAAAATTTCACTTAAACTTGCATTAAATGAAACATTTTTGCTGTACAAATGTCAGACCAGTTTTAAAATATCAGTTTTGATGCCGGAAAGAACATCAGTTACTATAAACATGCTATTTTAAAAATTTCGCATGTTATTGGATATTTACGAATTTCTTAACATGGCAAAATAGGACAAAATTTCACATAAACGTCAATTATGAGGGATATTTTCATCGTAAAGATGTCAGACTACTTTAGAAATATTATTTATGATACTGCCATGAGTATTATTGACTATGAATTTTCCAATATAAAAATTTCGTAAGTTATTAGAATTTTACTAATTTCTTATCATAACAGAATAGGGTAAAATTTTACACAAACGTAAATCTTGAGGGATATTTTCATCATAAAAATGTCAGACCACTTTTCAAATATTATTTAGGATACTGACATGAATACCATAGAGTATGAATTTTCCAATTTTAAAAATTCGTAAGTTATTTGGAATTTACGATTTACTTAAATGTCAGAATAAGGCAAAATCGAGCATAAACGTTCACTTTGAGGATCATAAATATATCAGATAATTTCAAAATAACATTTATGATACTTGCATAAACATGATTGAATACAAATATTCTAATAAGAAAATTTCGTAAGTTATTCGACATTTAAGATTTTATCAACATAGCAAAATGGGACGATATTTCATATAAATATGTATTTTTGGGAAAGTTGCATTGGGAATAGTAACATGAAAATAAACTACGAATTTGATCCCAATAAAATAAATTAATATATTAGAATAAGATAAATATATCGAACTGAACGGTGGATAGCCTATTAGGCGGGGATTTCATTCTATCACTGTATCAAGCTTTGGTCAAATTTATTTCTCTTAACATGAATATAATATGTCCTGTACAAGAAATTTAGGAGAACATACATATGATGGGGAACTGAGCAGAGTCCACCTTTGCCAACTAGTTTATTAGACGATTGCTTTTTTAAATTGTTGGGATTACAATAAATCACAGAATAAGATATAGACGTATTTAAATACCTCTTTTTATTTTCATATAAAAAAAATAAATAGAAGATAATTGAGAAAAACGCACACAATTTTAAACGTAAGAGACTTAAGTAATATTCCTAGAACCACTAAAATTCAATAATGTTTAAGGTACATTTTTAGATAGAAACAAATATGAATCATTTATGGTAGTAAAAATGTAACACAGAAATTTATGTAAACAAAACGTAACGTAAATTCATTACAAATGCTTTGTTAGTGAACTCCCACTCGACTTGAAATTATTTGTGCTCATTTAAAAATCTCGAAGTATATTGTTCGTTTGGGCCTTTATTGAATACAGCTATTTCTAAAATTTATTTCGACAATGTCTGTTCAGAATTCCGGATGCACAAACGTCAATAAAGACTGACTAAAATTTCCGAGAAGTTTCAGCCTCAGAGAAGATTAAGATTACAGTCTCTATCATTTATATTCTAAGAATTTTAATAGAGTTTGAATATCTTGCTTAAAAGTACTAAGGATTCTTAATTAACTTGAATTTACAATTTAATTCAGCACAGCAAATTCGTCACAAGAGAAATGCAAAATGAACTTCTTGATTGCAAGAGCGCATTATAATCAACATGTTCTTTTTTATGTATATAGCATCTGATTTTTTGCTTATATTGATTGTATAAGATTTTAAGTTTTATTTATCTTAATTTATTAAATTTTCTTTCAGAGAAATATATATGTATATATACATATAATGTAACATAACGTAGAAGACATAACGTAGCATAACGAAGCATATGCAACATAACGTAGAGATACATATTATTAAATGCCAAATTTATTCATAAAATTCTATAAATATATATCGAAGAATAGTTAAAAATGATATAAGTTAGAACTCATTAATCTCGTTTTAATAAAAAGAAAATCCACACATGTCAATAATGAAACAAATTAATAATATTCGACCATTGACAGAAAAGAATATTCATTTAATCTTAAATATTAAAAAAAAAAAGAAAAATATTGAAAAATTTAATAACATGTAAGAAAATGCTCAAAAAGTAGAAAAAATTCTCTTCACAGAACAAATACAAGTAAGATTTGAAAATTATACAAGTGTAAGCCAAAAATCTATAGAATTACGTCCGATACATATACTTAAGGAATAATACTTCTATTTTTAAGCATCTTTTGATTCCAATTAGTATTCCCGTGGTCCTTTATTTTTCTTACTTTTTAACTGGATTCTTAATTCCTGAATTCCTTTTAATACATTTAATGAGTTCCTTCATCAATTTTCTCCGTCAATTGGCATAACGGTCTTTTTCTCTCATGTAGGGGTAAGTAATTTAAATTGATTTTGTCTCGTATTGGATCTAAATACGTTTCGCAACTTTTCTGTGATAGTTTTTGTACTGTGTTAAAATCAGTTTTATTTTTGTTGTGTTGGTATTGGCATGTATCTATTAATTGCTAGAATATTAATGTTAAAATTTATTATGATATCTATCATTTATATATATATGTGTATATATATACATATATATATATATATATATATATATATATATATATATATATATATATATATATATATATATATATATATATATATATACTATATATATAATTATATAAATTATTTGAATATCTTACATCTATTGATGATTGTTAATTAAGCTTGGTTGACTACACATCAGTAATAGGCCTAGGTGGGT
The DNA here is from genome assembly GCA_963930645.1 of Salticus scenicus. NCBI lineage: Eukaryota > Metazoa > Arthropoda > Arachnida > Araneae > Salticidae > Salticus > Salticus scenicus. The sequence continues at coordinate 15,590,952 of OZ005661.1, forward strand.
TCTAAGGGAGATCTTTCTAAGTAACTTAGTCAGTATTCACTCAAGTGTAGGAGAAAAGCTGAGATTGACTGGGCTTAAAGCGCAACTGGGATTTGAAACGCAGACCTTCAGCCTAAAAGAAACTCTTAACTACTTCTGCCGCTTAATCTGTTGTAATTTAAATCAGAAAAATTTCAAAATAAAAATGTAAAAATTTGAAATTTGTTCCCTTTTTTTAAAACTTATTTCTCGAATATCTGTTTGCATATTTAATATTTTAATAAATAGATTGTAAGTGCAAAACAATAGTTAATATTTTGTAGTTTACGGACAGTGTATATAACGGGTGACCAATAAGTCTGTATACATTTTAAAAATTCAAAACTATTGAAGAAATTGGTAGATTTTAACGAAATTTGCGGGAAAGTTATTCTTATGAAAGGGGATATATTTTTGGCAATGAAAATAATTTTAGTTGAATTTTTTGTCGATACGGGGCGCTGCATGGACGAGTAACGAGAAATATGCAAATCAGAGTTCTATAAATTGCACGGTTTTACGAGAAACACATCTTATTCCGTATTTTGTTTCCTACTTGTCCATGCATGAAGTTTAAGTTGCAATGCTGACTTAGTGGGTAACACGTTATTCGTGAAAATGTTTCCCGTGAGCTAAAAACCGCCGACTAAAGCTATAATTAGCGGTGTTGCAAACTGCATTTTGTAGTGATGTCGAACACATAGAATAGGATTTATATGCTCGTAAACATTCGCATGGAAATAAATATACTTTCTCATGAAAATCTTCGATCGATTTGCTCACGTACAGCGACCTCTATCGGCGAAAATTTTAACTATATTTTTTCTTAAAAAAAAAAAAAAAAAAAAAAAAAACTCCCTTGATGAGAATAATTTCCCCTCAATCTGCGTTCAAATCTACCAGTTCATTCAATAGTTGTGAATTCTTAAAATGTCTACAGAAATGTGAGACACCCTGTAAATACACGATGGAAAATTTTCGGTAGGATTTCAAGAACGTAATATATTTTCTAAATATATTATTTTATCTGAAACACTGTAATTTTTTACTTACATATGTAATTGCATTCTACCAAATTCAGAAATAAAGATAATGATTATTATCGTTATTATTATCTTTAGACAGCTTTTCCTTAATGGAGTTTCATGATAATGATTAAAACACCTACAGCGCTGAGTCATTATTTGCAAAACTAATTTAAATTTCATCATTAAATTAAGCGAATTTTTCCCGTTAGGAATAGACACATTTTTACTGCATTGGTGCATTCAAAGAACGCAAATTTATTTTCGGGCATAAACAATTTCCTCCCTTGTAAAACTCTAATTTTGCTCTATCCTCAAAAGATAAAATACGTAATTCACACTTAGTTAAAATTGATTATATTTGATATGCATAGATTTAGAGATATAGTGGTGTCTACATTGAAAAAATAAAAATAAAAATAAATTTATATTACTGAGGCTTAAAATGTATAAGCAAATATCTATGGGTTGCACCTGTTTTCACCTTAAAGAAAAGAAATATTAAATCATTACGGATGCATCTACACAAGTAAATAAATACTGTTATTTATTTATTTTTTCTTGTTTACATTGTTTGTTTTTTAAGACAGCTAATTTAACGACAAATAGAAAAGAAAAAGAAAAATGAGAGTCAATTTGGACACAAGTGAAAAAAAAAATCCTTTTATTATGTATTTCATATTTTTTTTAATAATCTTATTAAAACTATGCTGTACACTATAGCCCAGATTTCAATATTGTTAATTTCTTCATTGCAAACATATTGCAGTTTGTAATTTTAATGTAATAAGACGTTATTTGCTTCAAGATATTATGCATATCACGAATCATATACTCCTCAATATGATTCGTAAGATTTTTGAGGCTGAGAAGTACCCACTTAAAAATCTGAGGCTTAGTATTATATTTCTCGGACTACAGAGCATACATACATACACACACACATATATATATATATACATACATACATATTAGTATAAATTATATAAAGTATATAGTGCAAATACATTGGTCTGAATGAAAATCGGCCCCAACATCATTCATGCAAATTATTATGTAAAATGACCTCCTGAATCGTAATATGACATACATTTTGCCCCTTTACTCATTGTATTTTGGAGACGCTCTCATGTTTTTTATCACCGATTGGTAATTTTATAACTATAAATTTGATTCGGAGAGGAGAAAATGATTATTTTAACTGTTAAATGTCTTCTGAGGGGTTACAGAGGTGAAAAATTCTAAAACATGAACATTTGTAGCAAGGGGTAAATTTTGGAGGGGGAACAATTGAAATTATAATTACATTTATTATGTCTTATTAATCTATTATAGTTATTTATTATTTATTGTACATTATATATTTTATTTTTAAGTGTTAAAATAGTCTTTTCCTACCCTCCAAATCAAATTCATGGCTATAAAATTACCGAACAGTGATAAAAATTGTGTGATGGGTAGGCGTCCCGAGAAAATAAGGGCTGATTGATTAAAACGGAGGTCACATTCGGATTCAGAAAGCCATTTTACACAAAAATCAGCAAAAATGGTATCACAGCTCTTTTTTTTTTTTGCAGATATTTGTGCAGATATTTCACTTTTGCAAGAGAGAAAAAGTTTTAAATATTCAAAGCTATGGAGACCAATATTCTTAGTCATTAGTTTCTACATAAATATTTTATAAACCATAAATTTCAAAGGTCTTTAAAGCTTTTTAAAATATTTTGAATATTTAAAATTTTTCAACGCTTCAAAAAGTGAAAAATCTATATTTTTCGCTAAAATTTTCTTAGAGTTGAAACTTCTATTTATAGCATCACAAGAGTAAATTTTTATTTTATGATTTTCAGGGCTCCACAATAAAAAGCTTTTACCATTATTATTATTATTATTATTATTATTATACTTAAATTTTTATTTTATGCTTTTTAGTTGTGAAAAATCTTCTTAAAAAATAAATAAATAAATAAATAAAAATAAAAAATTCTTTGGATACTGAAGAGACTTTGAAAGATTTTTTTTTTAATCTATTGACACTTTTTCTATTAATTATTTGTAAAAATTTACACATCGGCCTTTGGAAAAGCGAACCCAGCACACGCTCTAACCAAAAATCAAAGAAAAGTAAAGAAAAATCATAGAACATGTTAAAAGATTCCAACAAATACTTGTACAAAAAGAATAATGTTCTCGAATGCTTTTTAAAATATTTTGAATATTTCAAAACTTTTATCTCTTGCACAGTGATATATATATTTTTTTCTTTAAATACACTCTATTAAATAAATAAATAAATAAATGAAAAATAAATAAAAGTCCCACCAGGAAGAAGTTATCCAAATGAGACGGAAACCGGTAGATGTGATGTACATGTAGAGAAAATAAAATGATTACAGTTTCATAAAATTTGGATGATTTAATCAAGAGAAAGGGCCTTACAAAGTAAACAAGTCAATAACAAGTTGGTCCACATCTGTTCCTTATGTAATCAGTTATTCGGCTTGGTATTAATGGATTGAGTTGGCAGATGTGCTCTTGTGAAGTATCCTGCCGAATTCTGTCCAATTGGTTCGTTAGATTGTCAAAATCCCGAGCTGGTTGTAGGACCCTTTTTATAATCTCCAAACGTCCTCAGTGGAAGAGAGATCCGGGGACTGAGCTCAGCTTCATTTCACTGTGCCGCCTATTAAGGGCCTTTGAAGTCACCGAAGTACCAGTTGCACGTAGGATCGACGATAATGATGAATTGGAGCTTTGAGTACCACTTTGCGATTGATCGGTTCTCACTTTCTGTTCTCTCTTTAGGCCGATCGCTTCCTCCTTGACGCAGTGTTCGGCCATGGTTCACCCATTCCTGTCAATATCATCTAATAGTGGTACTGCTAATATCCAGTTGTCAAAAAATTCGTAGATTAGACCAACCGGCTTCTTTGAGCCCAACTACACACCACACTGCAAGGCTGACATCTGCGCTAGTTGTTTGTGCATCTGCATGCGAGACATAGTTACTGAACAGGGGACAGTCCCCGCTCATCGCTCTTGGAGCAATGTTGAGCTCTTCAGTGTCTTTGGCAACAAGTGCCCCAGACAGAGGGAACTGCTCCAAACGTTTATTGAGAATTCAACAAGCGTTTACAAAATTCGCCAGGCATTGAGCCTCAACCGACAGAGGGTGATAATTTATTTGTAGCGGGTGTGCCGGGATTAAACCCCACAACACAGAAGGCACAAGGAGGTATGATTAGCTTTGTTAAGACTTTGCAATGAGAAGTTTAGTCTATGATTTCATAAGCTGAGTCCATAATTAAGTATTTCAGTTCATTCGTTTTAGCCTTTGAGTTGGTTTAGGAGCATTGATAAAAGTCTTTTTGACATTTGCATGTTGCTGAATGGCTTTCACCTCACGCGACAAGAGGCAACTGTGGTTAATTTGGTAACGTTGCTGTACAAGTTTGGAGTAGTGCTGCAGAACTGAATGGCTTGGGATGATCACTATTGTAGGTTGCAACTTGATCCAGTAGGGAGAAGCCTGGAGGTTAATCTGTTAAATTAGTAATATCTTTTAAAAGTGCGTAGATTTTATTTAGTTTTTGGATTAGGGAGGGTCTAATGATGATATTATCTAACCAGTTTACTGGTCTTGGGGATGGGTTTCGTAGGTGAAAACTGGATGTAAGGGGACAGTTAAAGTAGTAATGGGAAGCAGTGCTTTCCTCACCACAAGGGCACAGGGGTGAACGTCGTCAGTGGTACCTATAAAGGTATGCTTGAAATGGGCCATGACCCGTGAGAAAGGCCGTGATAGGGGGAGTAAGGGTCCAAGTGTTTGAATTGGGATTTAGGATCAGGTTATAAGTATATCTCCTTTGATGGAGTTATCCCATTGGGATTGCCAATTTTGTTTTAATTTGTCCTTGAGTCTAGATTTTACATAGGAAGGGGGGCGGGTAAGTTAAAATTAATCGTTGTATGCTCTGTGGCAGTTTTTGCTAAATGGTCTGCCATTTCCTTCCCGACGACACCCCCTGTGGGCAGAAAGGTGTGCCATGGAGATGATGGATTTTAGGTTATAGAGTTTAAGTTTTATTTTCAATATTATGGGGTGCCTGCTCCCGTAGCGGGCAATGGCTTGCAGGCCCGAAAGGCTGTCGCTAAAGATGTTAATACTTGGGTAAGAGTGAGCATTTTCCTCAGCCCATTCGACAGCCTTAAAGATGGCACATAATTCCGCCTGAAAGACAAGACACAGAGTGCAGCCACTACTCCGTGTTCAGTCTTGGAGCCATCTGTAAAGATCGCCACAGGAGCTAGGGGTGAAAAGCTATTAATGTTACAGTTGGTGAGAGAAGATGCAACATCCTTTGCCGGATGGATATTCCAGCTGTTTGTAATGGATTGCATATTTAGATTACGGAAAAGAGAGTTTGCAAGCTGAGTATTATTTAACTGAAGAATATTAGTTTTTTGATAGCAGTATTGAAGTTGTACGTGGGCATGAGGAATTCCCGTGACAACGGTCAGGAATTTAGTGGAGATAGTTTTATGACCTCGGGTTATTTGAAGGATGAAAGGTCTTTGTACTGAGTCTAGTTTGGTTTTGTTTGCCGCCGCCAGTTTCCCTCCCCAGACGCCCGCGCCGTAAGTTGAGATCTTTTCTATGATGGAATAGTACCATATTTTGAGGAAAGAGGTAGAGATTCCCCACCTCTTTCCTTCCATTTTTGTAGCGGTATGATAGTAGGACATAGTTTTCAGTTTTAGGTCGCTTATATGGGCCGTCCAGTTGTGGTTCCTTTAGACGGTTATGCCTAAGATTTTGAGATTTTGGACGTGGTGAACACTGACGCCGTTGATCCTCATCGCAGAAGATCTTTTGAGAGCTCTGGGGAACGCGAAGGTCAGAGCCTGTGTTTTTGAGGTAAATAAAGTTAGGTCGATTTCGTTGAGAATATTACTGAAGAGGGAAAGTGCGCCCTTGGCTTGGTTCTTCAGGTCAGTCCTCACCCTTCCCTAGAGAATTACCGAGAAGTCATCAGTGAAAGCACATGTGTCATATCCTTCTGTATTCATTCTTGTTAAGATATCATTTACTAATAGATTCCACAGAACCGGACCCAGGCAGGAACCCTGAGGACAGCCCTTTGTCTGGGGCAGTTCTGTTGAGCCATCACCCCAATTGACCTGGATCTTTCGCTTAGAGAGGTACGAGCTGATGACCACCGCGATATTTCTCGGGCAGTTAAGTTTTTGTAATGTGTGTAGAATGTGTGGCTATTCAATGTTGTCGAACGCTCCTTTAATATCTAGGGAGATCAAAGTGCTGTATTTGCTTTACTCTGAGTTTACGGCGCAGGAGCTTTTAATACGTTGCAAAGCATGTTCGCAGGATCTGCCCTCTCTGAATCCGTACTGATTAGGATTGAGAAGGTTGTTAGTTTCGAAATGGTAATTTAGTCGAGTTACTATTAGTTTTTCTAATATGCCAAGAGTAGGTAGGAGGCAGATCGGTCTGTACGAGAATGGTTCAGAAGGAAGCTTCTCTTGCTTTAGGAAATACACCTCTTCTCCCTTTCTTAAGCTCTCCGGAAAGTACTCCAAGTTAAGGCATGAGTTGGTCCAGGTGTGTAAAACGTGAGGGATTGTGTAATAGGTATGTCTAAGAATTTTGAAATCTATAAGATCTGGACCAGGAGCTTTGTTAACAATAAAACTATGCAGAATGGCTTTGACTTCTGCCTCCGTGAAGGGGTCATCCAAGGGAGACGAGAATGTTGGTGCGTTGAAGTTTGAGACATAGTTACTGTCTTTCTGAGTAGACGAAATAAAATTCTCGAAGAATTTATGACCTGAAATCAAAATTTCTCTATTTTAATATTCTGCCATATGCGCAATTAGAATGCGCTGCAGCGTCACATGCTCATTCAATGCCAACCAAAGTTCAAAACTTTGAATTTTCCATCGAAACCTGTATGCATGTGAATTTGTGTCCAGTTTGCATTACCCCTTCTTGGTGTGTCGTTTTTTATGTTATAGAGTATATTTATATTTTTTATAGCATGTCCTTGCAAGTACATATTTTTCAAATACTTTTTAAGACTAAACAATAAAAACTTCTTTTTTTTTTTTTTTTTTTTTTTTTTTATTTATAATTATTATTACATTTTTATTCTTGTGCGTTTTAGTAACGAAAAGAAGCTTCTTAAAAAAATTAATAAAAAATATTTAGGATAGTGTATTGACTACGAAGGATCTCTGTTTTATCATTTGACACCTTTCCTATTAATTATATGCAATAAAGTAACACATCGATCTTCGAACTTACAACCATCGCGTTGTCAACATGACGCTTTATCCAACTGAGCTACGTAATAAGTGACGAAAAAACGTGCTAACATTTACGTTAAAGTGGAGGCGTTTTGTTTCTCAGTGTGACACGAAAACACGATACAAAATCCAATTTCAATAAAAAGCTTCTGAAAAAATATTTGATTGTGTATTCTTTACTTAAAACATTTTATTCTGTGCTTTTTTTAATATCTAAAATATTTTGCATTTTATAATATCTAAAAAAAAAAAGGCCTCTTAAAAAAAAATTTCTTAATTCTTAGGATACTGTGTAGTCAACGAAAAAATTTCTTTCATCAGTTGACATCTTTCTACTAGTTATCTGCAAAAATTAGCATGCCGGACCTTCGGGGATCGATCTCTCGACCACCACATTATTAACGTCAACGTGACGCTCTAACCAACTAAGCTAAGCAGTATCAAACAGAATAGTTTATATTTACTTTAAATTGGAGGCGCCTTGTTTGTTAGCATGACACGAAGACGCGATGACGAAGTCTATTTCATATAAAGAGCTTTTTATAAATAGTTCTACTACTTTTGTTATGTATATATAAATAAATTTTGGTTTCCCCAATTTACTTTATAAATTTGTATAGTTTTACTATGATAGTTAAATTTTACTGATAATGTTTACTATTACATGTAATGTTATTTTAATTACCACTTTAATATACATTTATTTTTCATTGAGAGAAGAAGTTATATTATTTTATTTTCATTATTTGTGTTTTTAAACATCATTTTAAAGAAGAAAATACTCTCCTAATATGTCATTTATCCTGCGTTTATCCTAATCGATGTACAAGATTTGCCTTAATATCCTATTTCTATTTCCCATATTTAGTATATTTTATTCTCTGTTCTGTAATATTCCCAGTATAATAAAACTTGGATGGTCAATACGTCAACTGAGTCACAAGGGATTTTGTAGCTTGCAGCATTATTTGTCTTTCATGTAATCAAATGTCTTTATAGCTTTTCATGTGATACCTTATTCAATCATGTTGATTCATATGCATATGTTTCAAACATATCTGACTTACATCATTGTAATGACTAGTTGGTATTTTTACATATTTCTTTTTAAAACTAATTATCTTCAAATAGTTCTAGAAAGTCTATCATAGTTCAATAATAATAATAATAATAGAAAAACTTAAGAAAAATTGTATTAATTTGTAGCAGTGAAATTGTATATAACATAATTATATATGTGTATATATATATATATATATATATATATATATATATATATAGTAATATATAAATGCAGAAATATATAAACGAATGAATGAAATTAAATGTAGAGGCTCATTTAAGGGCGATATTGAAGTACCAACGAGTAGCCCCGTTGGCCGAAGATAGTTTGTGTTCCATTTGAAAGGTTGTAATTTTTATTTCTTTTAATACTTTCTTGTTTACCTTCGGTAATTCTCTTTTGTATTGTATATATTTTTAAATGAATTGATGTGGTTTTATAACTTTTACAATTTGATGGTTTTATAAAATATTTTAGTAGTTTTATACATTATATGTATGTTTGATTTCTCTTCAGTTATTGGTGGTTTTCTGTTCGGTGAGAAGTTGGGGGCTAAGGATAGTTATTAGCTTATAGCTACTGTCCTTTCAGAAACTTCTCATTCACCCCTACACTGAGGGGCCTCCCTGATGAAGATCTCAGTGTTTTTTGGGGTATAATTACATTCATTTGTGTATATATATTTCTACATTTAATTTCATTCATTCGTTTATATATTTCTGCATTTATATATTACTATATCAAAGTTTTGCATTTCCTTTCGATGCAATCTTGCGCATTGGTTTGTAATTCTCCTGTTGGTTTTTCTAATCAGTAAAACTTATATTTTTATATATTTTCCTGTCAATTGTTTTCTATATATATATATATATATATTATTTTACTGTCCCACTATAGAAATAAGTTACAAGTAATCTAGAAAAATATATTCATTAATTAAATGGTTTAAAGTTATACATAAATAAATAATACACACACACACACACACACATATATATATATATATATATATATATATATATATATATATATATATATGTATAGTTAAATTCAAAATGCTGACTATTAATGTTTATTTTAATAGAATAAAATGAATATATATATATATATATATTACTTACGTTTTCTTGCAATCTGTCAGACTTCCTAATATTTATTTAGAAGGAATTCACAGAAATACTCAAATATTAACAGAATCCAAATCCACTTAGATGTCAATTCCGTACAAAAAACAGTAAAAAAAAAAAAAAAAACTCTACAATACAGTTTTTCGATATCATTAACGGCGAATCTTTTGCAGCATTTTTACATTCGCAAAACAATCAGAACAGAAATCCACGAAATTGCAAGTCTTCACTATATAGGTTTATAGGGCAGTAATGTAGCGATGATAACGTGTCTCCACATTATGAAACATGTAGAATATTCTGAAACTTTGATGCTGGGCCTTCGAAAATTAAGCTACGTAATATAGCGTTTTTTCACTAAATATCGTCAAAAATGTCTCCAAGGAATAATAATTGCTCCAAACTGGCGGAAAAGCAATATTTCCGTAACTGTAATTTGCTTCCACAGAGAGGGATAATAATTACCAGAATAAGAATCCCTTTAACAATGAACTTTGACGTTAATAAATAATGAACGTGCTACCAGATATGCTTCAAAGTGAAAACAAGCATTTTTATTTTTTATTTTTTTTATTTTTATTTTTATTTTTTTACAGTATTAATGCAATATTAACAAAAATTCAATACTTTTAAATGATATCCATCAAGTCTTTTTTTTTTTTTTTTTAGAACTGAGGACTATTAGTCTCAATCTGGGATTTTTGCGGTGCTTTTTCGATAGTTGAACATTTATCGAAATCTAAAATTTATCGTAAATATAACTGAATAATTTGAAAGTAGATGTAAAATTTATAGTTTATGTGGTGCATGTGGCATTTATAAAAATTGTTTTAAGAAATAGAATAAAGAAAGCAACGATTTTCGTTACATTTTGTTATATAGTTTGAAATTTTAAATTTTATAGAAGTAATATCTACCGTAGGAATAATTTCTTATGTTAAAACTGTAGGGAATTGTTATGCGAGCACACCCGATGCTACATTTATTATTAGTATTATTATTATTAAAATTAATTTATTGTTGCTATTATTATCATTATTTTTTATGTCATAAAGTCAACATATTTAAGGTTACAGCAATTGAGTTTTATATAATTATACTTTACTCTGTATCCAATAAAAAAAAAATATTGGTTCTATAAAAATTTTTTTTTGACTTCCGGTTTTCGATGGATTTACTCGTTTTGAGAGGCCCAGAGCACGATGTTTTACCATTCTTAGAAAATATCTGTGTGTCTGACGCGAGACAAAAATTTTGTGGCATCTCTATGTTAAGAACTAATACATAGAATTTCATATAAATTATGTTATAGCACCTTAAATTATATGAATGCCTATCAACTTTAAAATATGGCGGCATCATAATTACTGTTGTAATATGGTTTATCAAAAATTTTAATATAGCTATATAGGACAAAATTTCGTATAAATTTGCACAAGGAGACGAATTACTGTGAAATTAAAAAGAAATTATTTAAAATAGTAATGCTATTTCTATCTTCGATTAAATGAATCTTTTATTATATAGAAACTTTCAGGTTTTACAACTTTTATATTTATCTTGCTTTAGAATCAGTCGCTCTTTTTATTACGAATACCTACGAACCAATCTGGAAGTCCATTACGATCTGCTCTGTTAGTGGAACATTTTTATAAATAAATAAATATAAATAAATAAATAAGAATAATAATAATAAAAAAAAAAAAAGCTGCAAATTTTATTTATTTGAAGAATTTTTTTATAGGCAATTTCTGATTAAATGAATCTTTTATTATATAGAAACTTTCAAGTTTTACAACTTTTATATTTATCTTGCATTAGAATCAGTCGCTCTTTTTCTTACGATTACCTACGAACCAATCTGGAATTCCATTACGATCTGCTCTGATAATGAAACATTTTTGTAAATAAATAAATATAAATAAATAAATAAGAATTAAAAAATAAAAAAAGCTGCAAATTTTATTTATTTGAAGAATGTTGTTATAGGCAATGTCTGATTAAATGAATCTTTTATTATATAGAAACTTTCAGGTTTTACAACTTTTATATTTATCTTGCATTCGAATCAGTCGCTCTTTTTATTACGATTACCTACGAACCAGTCTGGAAGTCCATTACGATCTGCTCTGATAATGGAACATTTTTGTAAATAAATAAATATAAATAAATAAATAAGAATAAGAAAAAAGCTGCAAATTTTATTTATTTGAAGACTTTCGTTATAGGCAATTTCTGACGCTAAACCTTTTCTTAAATCATCGCTAGAAAAAAAATCACATTTTTAATTTTTAATTTTTTTTTTTTGGAGGGGGGGGGTGATTTTCGTCAGTATTCTTAAATTTTACCAGTTATTAGGACTGAGGGCCTATTAGTCTCAATCTGGGACTTTTGCGTTGTCGATTTCGATAGTTGAACATTTGTCGAAATCTAAAATTTATCGAAAATATACTGAATAATTTGAAAGCGATGGTATAATTTGAAAAAAGAAAAAAAAAAAAAACTGATAGTCCTCCGTCCTAAACTAAATTCTGCTTTTGCCAGAATTTCATCAAAATCTTTTTTTATTTTTTATTATTATTGAAAGAAAAATAAAAGAAAATTAATAATAATCAGTATCGTTACAAGCGATATCGAAAAAGTTTTATTTATTTATTTTTTTATTTTTTATTTATTTTTTTATAATTTTGAATTAGGAAATAAAAAGTGCGCGTGAAATAATATGAAATAAAAATAAGTAAAAAAAAAAAAAAAAAAAAACAAAAAAAAACGAGTCGAAGAAGGAAGCGAAATAAGTATTGAGTTATATTGCGATAAATACGATATATTAGACCTATCGTCCAGGGTTAGTAGGCATTTTCGTTGAAAGAAATAGTTTGTTCGTTTGGTGCAACTTGCACATTAGTCCCGTCAGGTACAACTTTCACATTAGTCCCTTGAGGTACAACTTTCACTTTAGTCCCGTCAGGTACAACTTGCACATTAGTCCCCCCCTTTTTTTTTTCGAATAAAATTGATCTCTAATTCCAAACCATGAGGTAGAAAGGTCAGTTATGAATTAACTTTCCTCGCTGAACTATCAAGCACGTCCCACACAGAACGAAAGAGTATAATGTCATGAACAATACGATTTGACACAATGAAACACCTCTCCGAAAGCAAACAAATTTCAAAATTCGTGTTTGCACATCAGGCATTATTAATGTGTTTTAAGTATGACAGGACGTTTTCTTTCAGACAGCGATTTACATTGGCGCCATTTGTGATATTACACCTTGAATTTGCCAAGATGCACGCCAATATCTTATTTTACCGTTTAAATTCTTAAATTATCTTTAATTATTATGTGGAATATGTAAAAACATTTACATTTTTCAAAACATACTGATAAGCGAGAAGATCATCCTTGGTTATATGAAAGAACTAATTGCCCATTTCGGTATTGGAGACCATCGCCATTGATATACTGGATGGCTTCTGAATATTTGTGGGCAATATCTTCTAAATAAGTATCGTTGATAAATCCTGATTATTTCTTGGCGATATCTCCTGAATAACTATTGATGCCTGCTTCTGAATAATTGTTGGTGATGTCTTCTGAATATTTGTTGCCTATTCCTTTTGATATATATTGATTATCTATTTTGACTATTTGTTGACAATTTCTCCTAGATATGTATTAATGATGGCTTCTGAATATTTTTCGGTTATATTTTATGTATACAGCAATCTTCGAAAGCAATTAAAATAAATAAATAAATAAATAAATAAATAAACATAAGGGCTGTAATATACAAATCAATCCTAATTAATTAATTTTTGCCATACTGAAATAAATTCTGTCTTTGAGGTTTTTTTTTTTTTTTTTTTTTTTTTTTTGGGGGGGGGGGGCTTGATTTATGATTTATGACAACCTTATTTCCATTTTACAATGCACTCCGTTTTTTGTCACATTTCATATACAAACACAGTTTGCGATGTCCTTACACATTATATGAGTGAAAATTGAACGTGTGTTATGTGTTTGTGCTGACCTATGAAATACAATTGCGTATTAATTTACCAAATAGAATGTTACATTTTTTTTGGTATTTTAACAAACAAATTAAATTTAAGGAATTACATTAAAAATAAACTAGGTGTTTTATATTCGATGGTTGTAAATTTTGGCAATTAAATATTAGCCTTTACTAAAAGTATGAACAAGACTTATATGTTTCTGCATTCATGTACACTTAATATTAACGTCACCAATAGAAATGCATTACCGAATGAAATAAATACAAAATTTCTTTTATTTAGTCTGATTGCTTAATTTTTCTGTTGTTTATTATTTTCATCAACATTACAAAGTTCATTAATATATTATTTATGTAAATAAATTAAATATACGTATTGTCTAGTAATTATTATTATTATTATTATTATTATTATTATTATTGAGTTTTTTTTTGGGGGGGGAGGGGGGGGGGATAGATTTTAGAAGTTTTCCATTACATCAATACTGATTTATGACAACCTTATTTCCATTTTACAATGCACTCCTCCTACTCGTAAAAAAAAAAAAAAAAAAAAAAAAAAAAAAGTGAAATGTTATAGCACAGTGTGCTAATGAAAATGTTGGATAATCATTTTGCGTAATTTTTGCCGTGTTCACTAAAATACATTCCCTGTTATTATTACTTATGTATTCTTTAATTTTTCAGTTTGCTGTAAAAATATATCGGTGTTATTTTTATATTCGGTGTTATTTTTTTTTCTTTAATTTCTAATGACTAGGCAAAAGTTACAGAGGACTATAAAGTTACAAAACAAATAATAGACAATATAACATAGAACAAAAAAAAGTCATTGCCTAAGGAGCGATCTTGCCTCCCAATATCTCGACTCTTCTGTAGAACATCGAAAAGCTCAACAACGGGACAGATGGTCCCTGTCCATTACTTCTCCAGAATCCCAAAGTGGATAAGTAGGGTCGTTTAAGATACCTGTGCGCTTCAAATGAGCGGCAAGGCAGTCATGTCCTGTAGATAGGCGGAAAGTCAATGAAAAAAGATCTGAGAACACACCAGCCCCTATATTGAGATGACAATCAAACTGGGAGCCATCAGTAAAAACGTGAAGCCACTAAGGTGGTGGATATCTGGCTGCAATGGTCTCTAAGGCAAGACATTTCAACACACTTGGTGTAACATCTCTCTTTCTATGGATAGTTTCAACTAGATCCAGCCTCATATCGACATTTATCACTTCAAAGGGATTTCTGGGTGTCAAAAGTGGTTGTATATCACCTGGAATTACAAGATCTTTCTTAATATCCAGGACTACTTGAATAAATCTATTTTGGGTTTTTAAATTCCTTGGCTTGGTCACATAGTCCCTCCAGTAGGGATCATCTATACGCAGTAGCTTTTCATAGAGACATAAGGACTTCAGTTTCATAATATCGTTGAAGTGCATATTCCCGGTCAATAATAACATCGCATCGATAGGAGTGAACTTCACAGCTCCTGTGATCAAGCGTAATGCCTGGTTTTGCAACACTTTCAGTTTATTGACCCCAATTTGCGGTGCTGTGATCAGAGCTTCACAGCATTCCAACATTAAAGACTGTATAAAAGTTTTAAAAGTAGCGTTAAGTGTGGACCGAGTGCATCCATCTAAGCGCTTAAGAATACTCATTCTATTTGAAATACGCTCAGTAAGCTTTTCAACATGGAGCTTCCAACTTAATTCATCAAAAGTACAACACACTACTTAGCCTTACCTACATACGAGCGAATGAGCACGCTATGCCTAGATTCGAACTCACAATCTTTCGCTTCAGAAGTCAACACTCTTTTAACTAGATCAGTGACCAATTTGTTTGTCCTTTGCGCTACAAAAATAGATAATGTCAAAATCGACGCGAATGACTAATGAATCATATGACTGACACCAGAGACCTTCCAGGAAATTTTTGTTACCGATTTACATCACAATCTGAAGTAACAGTCTTGTTTTTACAAAACAAACTGTAAAATTTGCAATAAATTATGCTACATTTGTATTCATAAAGCAATATTTTTTACAGATTTTTTTTTTTTCAGTGAGCGTTAAAATTGCAACTACAAAACATATAAAATTTTTATATTACAGATTCATTTGGGTAAAGCATGCCGTCCTCAGTGAAGAGTAACAAAAAGGATAATTGCTCTTTTATTCAAACAGTGAAAGGATTCTAGTACCGAGAAGGATTAAAGGGGGGACAATAAACAAGTGTAAAAAATACAAGGCACAAAAAAATAGACTGGGATGAATAATAATCTATAAAAAAAAAGAAAAGAAAAGAAGAAAAATTGAATTGTAGAAAAGAAAAACTGAATTTCAAATAACTATATAAACAAACAATTAATGATGAAAATTACTAAATTATTACAGAAAAATAATTTCTCATTATAAATGTTTAGAATTATTATTTTTCATATCATCTCCAAAATTAAATATTTGAAAATAATTTAATTTTCAGAACCATCATTTGTAAATATTTACATTAAGAAAAATATTTGCATTATTTTCTTATTCAAAATAAAATTGGATATTTAAGACAACACAGAAATTAACAATGATCTTATAAACCCCTCCCCCCCCCCCCCCAAAAAAAAAAGCTTTTTTTTTTTTTAAACACGATATCATCTGCTTAACATGTATTTCACTCTTGTCTTCAATGATAATATACACATCGAAGAATACAATTCAGGGTATCGTTTTGACATTATTGCCGCGTATTTAGGGAAAATGACTTCCTACTTTCCAGAGCATTCTCTTTAAACGACACATCGAGAAATATTTATGTGCCAATTCACATAATGCATTGATGTTTAGGAAAGCACACTTTATTAGAAGTAATGAGATGTCCTATATGATATCTTGTCAAAAGAAATGTGTGGTTTGAATGTTTATACCGGAAAGCTATGCACTATGTCGGATTATTTTGAACCAGAATTAAATAGATACTTTCTTTTTCTAATAGCACAATTGAATATTACAGTAGACGCATATTCACAATTAATTAAATAATACAAATAAATGCATAAACTGAATATAATGGAATATATATAGTTATTATATACTTAACTAGATTAGTTTACAGTGCTTTTACAAAACACTTGAAATAAGAAAAATTATAAATTTTAAAATTTTAAACTTAATACAAATAAATTGCAATTATTATAGATTTTCTTGTTTTTAGTATTGTTTTACACGGAAAGAATAATTTCCTAGAAATGGTATTGAGAGTATTTTATAAAGATTGAGAAGAATAAATTTTATTTATTGCTTTCCTAACACTATAGTGACTATAGTGAGGAAAGTATTGTAACCATGTCAAAAATCCGAATTTGTAATTTTGGAGTTTCACCACGTTTTAAGGCCCCGTGAATTCATATTTACTATTTTTAGGTTGATGTATGTGTGTATGTACGTGAGTGAACACGATAACGCCTAAACGTTTTGTTGGAATGAGCTGAAAGTCGGCACATATGTTATATTTCGCCATAGCACGAACCCTATTGATTTTTGTGAATATAGAATTTATAGTTTTTTTTTTTTTTTTACAGGGACGTAAAGAAAATTTCTTAATTATTATGGTCTATGGGCCAAAATATTTTAAGGACGATAGTATCTAAATGCCTTATTCAACTGAGATGAACATTTTTACACATGTTAAAAGTTACTGTCGCACAAACTGCATAAATTATGATGAATCTAACGATTATAGTTTTTGTACAGGGACACACACACACACAAAAAAAAAAAAAAATCTTTATAGTCTAAAAAATCTATGGTCCAGATGGGCCCAAATTATTTAAACTGTGATAGCGTCTAAACACCTCATTCAATTGAACGAGAAATTTATGCACATGCTATAAGTCACTGTTGTACGAAGTGAATAAATTTTGGTGAATTTAGCATGCATAGTTCTTTTACAGGGAGACAATGAAAAATTCTTTATCATTATGCCCTATGGACTCAAATTATTTAAGTGCGATAGCGTTTAAACGCCATGTCGGACTGAGCTGAAAATTTATATACATGCTATAGATCATCGTCACACAAAATATACCTCTTTAGGACCACGTAGCACTTATGTATATATATATATATATTTAGAGGAACACAAGGAATAATTCATTACATTGCTGTGCCTTATGAACTTAAATTATTTAAAATGCGATATCATCTAAACGCTTTGTCCGAATGAGCAGAAAATTTACATGCATATTACAGGTCACCGTCACCCAAGCCGTATGAATTTCGGTGAATCTAGCACTCATACATTTTTACAGGGGGACAAAGAAATTTTCTTTATCATTATGGTCTATGCGCCCAAATTTATATAAAGTTTGATAGCGTCTAAACGTCTTATTCGATTGAGTTGAAAATTTATACACATGTTATAGGTCATCATTGCACGTATTACACTGATTTTGGTGAATCTAGCACGGATACTTTTCACAGGGACACAATGAAAAATTCTTTATCAATATGCCCTTCGGGCTCAAATTTATTAAAGTTCGATGTCTGATTGAGATCGAAATTAATATGCAAGTTATAGATCATCTTCAAACGAGTTATATCAGTTTTATAGAATGTAAAACTTATAGTTTTTTTTTTTTTACAGTGACACAAATAAAAATTCTTTATTGTATCTTGTGGGCTCAACTTATTTAAAGTGTGATAGCAATTAAGCGCCTCATTCGATTAAGCTGAAATTTACATAGTTGTATTAGATGTTCATCTCATGAACTGTATAGATTTAATTGAGCCTAGCATTTAGAGATTTCCACATGGACCCAACTGAAATTTCTTTATCATAATAATCTATGCTCAAAATATTTGAAGGGCAAATAGCGTTATTAAACTACATACTACATAGAGAAAAATACTTTTATACCTTATTATAATTTACTCTTTTTGTTCATTCAATGACATCTCTTACTTTATTTATACAACCGTTAATTACTTAATGTTCAGAAAGTCGAGTGGAGTCACTCTTATTTATTTAGCGTAGAGTGAATAATATCATATACATCTGAATTGGGTCTGGTAGTTTCTATATTCACAATGAGGTATTAAAATATTAATTAATAATGTTTTACTTAGATTTATTATTTTTAAGAGTACATTTTTTTTTTCACCTAATATTTTCGTTTTCTTCAGCTAAATATTAAAAATTATTACCGTAATTTCTGGTAGATACATCGCAGGTTATATAATCCAGTTTTGCACCAGAAATTTCAATTTATAAATAAATTTATATTTGTACAAGCTCTTCCTTCGAAAAAGTATAGATTTCTCTATTAAATAAAATTTCTGGTGGAGAAATGACACATCTTACCTGCGGGTTATCTACCAGAAATTACGGTATATAAAGCTGTTATATAAAATTAAACATTTCAAAGATTATTACTAAATTTTTAAATGGTAATTTTAATTGAAAAATACAAATAGGTGAAAAGTAATTACACCTTTTATATCATTATATATAAAGAATTACTCACTTTCATTTCAATTTACTGCAGGATTTAGAAATTCTCCATTTGTTTAAAATTCTTCCTATCAAATACGATTTACCAAATTTATACTGGAACTTAACAGATTTCGTTTAAAATGACATTTTATAACTAACTTGTTAACTCGAAGATCTTTAACAAAATATTCTTCCCTAGCAACATTAAATGAACTAAACATAGATATAAAATGGTACTCTTTTAAAAAAGAAGGACTAACTTCCCTGTATGACAGTGAACATCTGAAGCACTTTTTTCAGGACAAATATATCTAATGTTATACCATGAAAATAATTAAAATGATTATAAGATGAAAACTTTTTTTAAACCACGTTTTTAAACTTTCTGTTGAATCATAGCTGTAGAACAACATTAACACTTTATCAATGTGTATATTTTTTTATAAAGTGATAATGACGTCTATTTTTGTGAGATGCACAATTTAACTTTTAACACTTTTTTTTAACGTTCTCGTTTAATTAAATGTATTTATTTTTATGTCGAAAGAAAATAAACTCTTTTTTTTTTTTTTTTTTTTTTTTTTTCGCAAAAATTAAATTATAGCTAATATTTTAATGGCTATTTTTTTTTTTTTATAGCTGTTGGGAGGTTATTATTTTCTTTCATATTTTAATTAATAAAAAACTAATCAAAAATATGAAAATTGGGCTTCGAAGTATTGTGTTGTCTTCCGGTTCTGAGCTATTCTAAAAGTTTCAAATGTCTAGCTAGTTGGGAAGTTAGTTAAAAATCGATTGCAAGATTTGTACCGGCAAAGGGACAAACAAACAAACAAGAATCGAAGTTAATAAAAACATGGTAAAATTAGATCCTGTGTTAAAAAAAGTCAAATTAAATTATCTGGAAAAGTTTTACTATATAACATAGTTTCACATTTCAAAAGGTTTTCTCATTTGGTGGACTTCAGTTTACGGATGCACTGTTGAAATCCCGGCTCTGGCATCAATGTTTGTAGTGGCTTGGAATTTACTTTAAACAGTGCACTATACAAATTTTGCATACTAAATTACGGTTAGTGTCGGGCAAAAAGTGTTCCATTCACTGACCATAAGAAAATAAAATGTTATGTGAGTAAATATCTCATGATTTATTTTCTAAAAAAGGAAGTGATTTGCAATAAGCAGTCAATACTCTGAACTTTGCACAACTTTGCATCAGTTTATTAGGGAGCTGGCTGTGTAATTTAACAGTCATATCTTTTTATTTTACTAGATTTTCTAAGAGTGTAGGTTTTCTAAGAGTGTAATGAGAATTAAGGTGCAAAACTGGATGTAGCGTGACACCCCAAAGGAAGCCAAACCATATTTCAAAAGTAATAAAAGTAAATAAGCTGGAAGCTCCGTGTAATCACAGATTAATGCTACAAGAGAGAAAATATTACAAATAGGAAATTTTGGATATGGAATTTTTATTGAATAAAATGGTATTATTTACATCCATTGAATGATTCAAATAAAGAAAGAAAATGTTTAATACACAAAATGGGAAGGAAAATTTATAATTTAATTGGAATGATATAAAAATTTAAAAATTGAGATGTTAAAAAAATGCAAATACATCTTCTTATAAGAAACATTTAACACTTATTCTCAAAGATAATTTTTATAAAATATTTGTAATAAATCACAGAAATTTTACAAATGAAATAATAATTTATTTAAGCCTTTAAGAGAACGTTAACTGGTATATTTCCAATGAAATATAAGAAATAATTGTAAAAGTTAAAAAATATAAATCACTAACTTTCATAAAGGGACATGAAAAGGTTTATTTTACATAATTTATACACTAGTTATTTAAATGTTAAAAATTACATTGTATTCTCCTCATTAAAATGCATTCTGAAATTGTTAATTATTAAGTAGACTTGCAACAGGTCCCCATTATATTATAGCTGTGTGGAAGTAATGCATTCGTAAAGAATTTAAACCTTGAATTTTTAAATGTTTTCATACATTTTAAGGGATGAAAAAACATAAAATTAAAATTCGATATTGTGTCTCTCTTTATGTTAATCAGTTTGCTATGTAGTATGCTAGTTTGCTAGTGTAGAAGTTTGTTATTCTGTATAGATGTTATTTCAAGACCGAATGATATTAAAAATGTCGAAAATTTTTAAAATATCGCCTAAGATACAGAAAACAAGAAGGGATTGAGTATAATCGACCTATTCCTATTACTTTCATTTATTTATTTATCGATTCGAAGTAATTTTTTTTTCTTGTAATCATAATAACAACAAATAAAAATTATCTTTTGAATTCAAATATAAGTCTTTTATGAGAAAGGTTTTGAATTTAAGCTAAGCTTTTCAAATATTTACTTCATACACCCACACAAGTAATATTATATCATTGAATTTTTGACAAAAGTGTACATTTCAGTTTTTCAAATCAAAGAAGGAACATAGAATTTCATTATATTTTTTTCTATTTAACTGATATCTTAAGAAATCGTCCAATATATTTAAAATATCATATTAATGAATTATTAGAATATATATATAGCAAAGATTATGATTTGAATAAAAAAAAATTCTTTCAAATAAAATTTATATAAAAGACTATTTAAAACGTTTAGAAATGAATATTTCAATGAGTTTTATCATCGTGAAAAATGCATTTCCTTTTATAAATTTTAAAATATTTTCAGAAAACTTTTGCTTGGAATATTAAAAACATTATATTTTCCATTTTATTATATATATATGTATATATATATATATATATATATATATTTATATTTATATTTAAAAATAAGGATAATGAGATAACGAAGAAAACCACTCTCGTAATAAATCAATATCTAAAAGTTTTCCCATTAAATAATTTATTATAAAAAAATCATCCAAAATAATTTGGGAAAAAAAAAAAAAAAAAAAAAAAAACTATACATATGATAGTTTTTAGGACATTATGAGTTTTACGTTGCTAATGAAAAATTTTATTATTAAAGGAAAATAATTAAAATTTTGAATGGATAAATGGTTAAAGTTTTTATAAAAAGTATAGTTTTAAAATTTAAACAAACATCTTTAAATAAACATAAAATAGTTCCAATAGTTTACATTTGAATGCTATTTGTTGATTACTTAAAGATATTTACGTGTATCTATATAAAAAATAATCTGGTGTGTCACTCACACGACTTTCTGTTACCCTGAAATTTAATACTATAAATACAGGTTGGAGATTAAGAGGTAAGATAACGAGTACTGTTATTTAAACTTATGTTAAACGATTCAAATTAGGCTTCGGAAGAGTTTTATATGATAATTAGTCATGTGTGAGGGGGGTCTACCACCCCCTCAACTCCCCGTTTCATTAATGCACATTTATATAGAATTTAATTCGGCTATTAAAAATTAATTCTGTTTTTAAAAAATAATTTATTAAAATTATTATTATATATATATATATATATATATATATATATATATATATATATATATATATCTTTTATGATAATACAGACGATTTGAATATTAGAGAAATAGAATATTACTAAATTTTATATTACTAAATATAAAAAAAAAAAGTCGAATTTATTCTTAATATTACATTAAAAAAAAATTTTTTTTTGGTTAAAAATGAAAAAAATCGATAACTTTATTTCAGTTTATTGCAGATCGATTGTTCAACCATTCGTTTTAAAGGTATTGGCGAGCTCTTTTGAAAGATAACCATCATGAAAATTTACTCCACTCGAGGGGGGGAGGCAAGGCTCCTACATACACAAAAAAAATTTCCCAGTTGACTATCTCTATTACAAAAAACATATATTCGTTTCATTTGGTTTAGTGCAGTCTATAGATGTTAAACTCTACTTACTTGCATTTTCCCCCATAGACGTAATGTATTTGAATACTTTTGAGTGTCTCTGTACACGAACCATTTGCTTCATCTCAACGAAAAGCTTACTGTAGCATCTTTATATGATACACAATTAGAATACTGAGTTTGGAAATTCTGCTACTATTTGTTTTTGCGATATGCTGATAACAGACACACAGACATCCACACACACAGACAGACACACAGACCATTAGCTAAATACATGATTTTTCGTATTCAGGGGACCTCTGAACATGTAAATATAACAAAAACTCATGTTCGAAAATTTGATCCTAAAACAATACTTTCTCGAAGTAAAAAGGCACGGATACGGGATATTAGATTTATTTTATTTGTGATCCTTTTGATACAGTCGAACCTTGTTAATGTGAATCTCAAGAGGAATAAAATAAATTGTTTGTGTTATCAATAGTTCATGCTATCAGTAACCAATCTTCATATAACTAAACTAATCGTCATTTTGATGGGGATAGTGGAAACAGTTCATGTTAAAAGTAATTCACGTTAACAGTGTTCCCGTTAATGACGTTCGTCTGTGTTTTTTATTTTATTCATTTGTGGTAATAAGAGATAACATAATTAATTATTTAAAAAACCTACAAACAGTAAAAATTAGAAAAACTTCTCCTCTTAAGAATCTATTACCATTTGTTTGTTTGTTTATTGATAAATATACATCATATTTGTTTACTTGACTTGAGGTCCGGTTCTAAATATTCGTCAAGATGAAGACAGATAGTACTTGGTAGTATTACAACACAACGAATAATCCAGGTTCAGCGTGGGATTGGAATCCACGTCTTTTCATCTATTAGATTTTTCATTTTCCTTCTTTCAATTTTCAAAGCTACTGACGGAAATTTGAGAAATCTATAAACAGCTTCGTTTTTTTTTTTTTTTTTTTTTTTTTTTTTAGGCATCATGATATCTCATTCGGAACATAGATAAAGAAAATTATATCAGCACTAATATCCGTCAAAAATGCTAAACCTTTCCTGGTAAAACTACCTAAATATCTCCTGGCAGCCACTGTGTACCGTAGCATATAGGTTTATGCTCTATGACATACACTGCGTAGAATTAGTATTATTTATTTATTTATTTATTTATTTATTTTTATTGAGAGTAATTATTATTAGGAAGGTTTCTTTTGTCTAATTGGATTGTCTAAACGATGGTTATCTGTGCGTGTTATTCCAGGTTCCAAAGCTTCCGCTCCTTTTTACCATCTACTGTTTTTCAATAGAATATCTGAAAAGAAAAATGATTTTGCCAAAGAACTTTAAATGTTAACTAATGTTTATAATTAGTAAAAAACTAGATTTTTTTTTTTAATGTATGTGTTTTTATTCATAATTAGACATTCCCAAATGTTAAAAAAAAAAAAAAAAAAAAAAAAAAAAAGAAAAAAAAAGAAAAAAAAAAATATATATATATATATATATAAAATAACAAATACAACAAATTTCCTTTTTAAGTATTTATTTCACTGTTACATTTTGGAGTAAAATTCTGAATAAAATTATTTTAATTTAATATACTATTTGTTCCATCAGTAAATAGTAAATTTAATAGCTACTTTATATTAATTAAGTGCATGTATCGTTTATTTTTATCTCCTTCATGAAATTTCGCAAATAAAATATTTTTATATCCCTAGTTTTTTAAAAATGACTTTTTAAAATCTTTTGTACAATAATATTAATAAAAAAGGTATTAAAACATGTACAAAGATAAAAATATAAATCATGAAAACAGAGTACAAGTAAGTGTTAGCCATTAATTTTCTATAAAAAATTAGAACTGAACTTTTTAGTTCAGTTTCATCCCTCATTTTGCTTAACGGCCCTCTTCACTTACCGTCGCCGAATGTCCGAGCCAGAGTTATTCTATGGGGAAATTTTCTTTACAAATAGCTTATTAACTAATACATATTTTTAAATTCTGTTTTCACATTCAGAAAATTCCTAATTGTTAAATGATGGACCTTTTTTTTTCAAAAGTATTTTTTTTTTTCATTTTTAATATTTTATTTTGAAATTGCAAAATGAACAAATTTCACATAATGAAAATTCGTATTTTGCAGCTTCAAAATAAAATATAAAAAAATATATATATTTTTTAAAAGTCCGTCAATTTAATAGCTGGGAATTTTCAGAATGTGAAAATAGAAATTAAAAATATGTTTTAGTTAATAAGATATTTGTAAAGAAAAATTTCCCATAGAATAACATTAGCTTCGGCTTCAGGCGGCGGTGAGTAAAGAGGGCCCTTAAATGAAATATAAAACATTAATGCTTTACTTTAATGTTTGCTTTAATGTAAATTAGTCACGTATAGAATTATGTATTACTGTCATAAATTAGTGTTAGGTATTAAAAAAAAAATAGAAACCTACCATGAGAGCTTTCATAAATATGAGTTAAATCATGGAAATATATAACATTGAGCCGAAAAAAATATTTGTAACACTTTGGCTAAATTAGTTTACATAATGCCAGTTATTCTTCTTCTTTATTTTTTTTATTGTGACTAAGTAATTGTAATTTTCAATTTATTCACAAAATTCATATTCTCATTTTCGAGTAAAAAAAAAATAAATAATAATAAATAAATAAATAAATAAAAAGATGTAAATAAATAAATAAATAAATAAATAAATAAAAAAAAAATAATTATATATATATATATATATATATATATAATTAAACATACATCTTCCTATTAAATATGATGAAATGACCTTAATTGCTCCTTTCAGAAACTTATAATTAACGTGAAACGTTCCGTGTGATAATTAGAACTTAATTGAAAGCACAGCTCAAAGTGACGGAATACAAATTACAGACTTTTTTGTATATAAACATTTATCTCTCTAATTATATTTTACTCTTTTTTTTTTCCTTTAAAGAAGAATTATGAACAGATCAGACGGTTGATGAGCATGTTGATAACCATTAATATATCACTGAATTTAAGATGTATTTAATGATGTAGAATAAAAACTATACGCTCTTTTAAACACTAGTTTATTTTAACTTTACTAAACTGTTTCTTTTTAAATTATTTTTCATAGTTTTTAAGCAATATATTTAATAAATCTTATAATGTTTTGTGTACCATAAAATTTTATCAATCGTCTTTGAGAATAGTGAAATTTTTCTATCTTTTAAAGCAATAAGGCACTTTTTAAACACAATAATCATATTTAAGCGTACGAAATATGCGTTAATTATGTATTAATGGAAAATGTACGCAACATGCAAAATTATTTTGAAAGAGAAATATAAAATTCACTTATCTGTTATATTGGTTTTCATAATTAATTCGTTAAGCACTTCACTTTGTTTTCCCTGCCACAGCTTGACAGGTATTTGTCAAGGGTGCAAAAGTTTCCGTCAAGTGTCCTGTAACTGAATACACACTCTATTTACAGGGTGATTATAATTAAAGTTGCGATTTCAAAGCACTCTAATTTTAAAACTAGCGATTAGAATGACCTGAGATTTTACCAAGACAATCGTGAGGCAATGGTACTTTGTTTGGCGAACGAAATTAAATAAATAAATAAATAAAAATTTATTGTTAGATGGGACTGTAAGTGTTCATATTGCTGTTGTGGAGGTATACAAATTACTAACACATGACATGCGCATAGTAGACACGTTTTTCCGACTTAAACCCGTGTGATATCTGTATTTGAAGATACTTGATAAATAATCATTTAGAGCTGGTGGAGTGCGAATCTGGCCGATTTCAAAGCATGTATCATGTACCACATTCATAGCATCAGCACATATACCCTCCTATCTGTTGTGGAACATGCTGTTTTGCTCTTTCAAATAGTAGTGGAACAAGGCAAGTGCATATCGAGCAACTTTTGCTTTAATCACCCGTAATGTGTTTGTTTCCTAAATTTCTTCTGTTTCTTTTGTTACACTCACTGGTTACACTATGAAGACGTATTTTGTCTTTCTGCTGATAACTTTAAAAGCCCTGGGAATCTATTGTTTCCATTCAGTCAAAACATTCAATGTTTAACGAATCCGTTTAGATCTATCCTTAGCAATACCTATACAGTGCCATCTATCGGTACATTTTGGAACTATTTTTCTCTTCGCCAAACAAAATTCCACTGCCACACGATTGTTCTAGTACATCAAGTCATTCTGAACAATTTTGAAGTTAAAGCGTTTTGAAATTTCAACTTTAATTATAATCACTTTATACTTAATACTCTGTTTAGAAAATTAGCAATTTTAGGCATACTTTGTTTGGAAGCTTGCGAAAGTGACTTAGTTGAAATGCTTAAAATTTGCTGACACGAATTATTTAATTTCATTAATACATACAGTAAAAACCTAGACTTTTTAGAAGTTTCAGATGTTTTAAGTACATATATAAATTGATTGGATAGTTTAGAAAATACTGTCTTTATTTATTTATTTATTTTTAATATCTTTAATTGTTTCGAGATTTTTCTTGGATAAGGTACACAGTAAATTCATTATAAAGGATCAAACAGTCTTTCATGTTTCGAGTATCTAATTGTATTTTTACTTCATGTTTTGATTGCAAAAAACGTGTATGATTTTTCCCACCAGATACTAGCTATGTTTGGAGCATTTCTTTAATAAGAATGATGTTGTAAACAGATGAGAAAAGAAATAATACATTTCATTTTCAAAAGCATTTTGAAGCTGTATATCTTCCTAATTAGGACAAATCAGGATTTCATATTTTTTTTTATTTTTATTATTATTATTATTTTTTTTTTTTTGAAAAAAAATGGAAAACTGGGACATCGGAAGTCGGACTGTATTTTTTTTTTTTTAAGTCCGTATCTCAAACAATTTCTGTAAACGCACAATTTTATCTAGCTTTTAAATGCCCTTCCGTATGTATTAGTTGATTTCCAAGATACAGATGAACTTAAAAGTTTTGGTATAATCGGAAGTGGTACTGACATCAACATCTGAAAAAGGAGATTTTCAATGATTTTGCTACATAAACCCCAATCTATATATCCTTTTGTCTAAATTAATTGGTTAGTACCGAGACATTAATCGGCATCATTAAAACACAAGCTACTTTCTTTAAGACCAAGCGGGAAGATCTGAGAAGGTTATTCATTTCTTTAGACGTAACCGAAGACCAATTGCTGAAATCCACGGAAATCGCTACTGCAATTCTTGAACCAATCCAGAGCAGGTTCTATTCCTTTCCGTAGAGACATTCGTTTGTGTTTATCATTTAGGCAGCTTCGTTCGTTAGGTTCTTTCGATCATCCTGTGAATTTTCGATATGATTAGCTTAAAATTTCATGTATTCCTATTCTGAGCCTCAGCAAGAAATGTATACATTATTTTGTTTTATTTCTTCCAATTTTATAAAGTTCATACTTTTGCATATGTTCTACAATGTTGTGTATAAATTGTTGTATTTTAGTATAGGAAACTGAATTATTTTACTTCTTTTCTACACTGTGTATGTTATTTTGTTTAATTAAAATATTCCAGTTTGCATTTTAATATATTTCTGCATTGTAACTATACATTTATTTGAATGTTGGTATTTATCTGGAACTCATGCAAAAGTGTAAACTTTACAGAAAGTGGATAGATTAAGGTATAAGAATATATTACACACTTTCCTTTGTTTTAAAATAGGAAATTATATTTTTTTTAAGCTGAGACTTACGACTAATTTATAAAGAGACATTATATATATATATATATATATATATATATATATTCTATAATATATATATTATAAGAGGGAATATATATATATATTCCCTGGCATACATATCGTTACGAGATATGTATGCCAGTAAAGGCAAGCGATTTTGCGCGCAACATCCCTCTGCTCCAAAAGCAAATAAATTTAATGCGTTTAAGTATTTTATGCCAAACAAATCTTTCTGAATACCGTTATAGTAAATATAGATTGAAAATAATCGATGAAAGCTTGTATAATACAAACATGTGGCCTTTTATTAAAAGCATCTCATTTTAGCTTTGAAAAGGAAAAAATATCCTGCGAGTTGCAAATATTTAAATTGCATGTCAAATACGCGTTTAAGCTATACGTATCTTTAGTATTTTTAGTTTTTTATTAAATACAATGTCTTTGGAAATTAACATGTACAATGTTGTTTAGATGCTGTATAAACAATACATGAAAAAGAATATGGCACTGACAAATGTAAAAGAAGAAAAAAAAAACTGCATTATTGAAAAATAACTGATGATGTGTCAAATGATGCATATCCTTCTTTTAACAGAATATATCTTTATATCTTTATATCATTATATAAATATATGTTATCTATTTATCTATCTATATATATTTAATTAAGTTAAACCTAGTTAATTTGGTATGTAGAGCTCAAAAAATTATTTAGTATATTTCATCCATGTATATTTTTAACTTTCCTGTGTAACAAAAAATAAATTATAGTAAAAAAGCATAAACTTTCAGTATTAATGTGCAATCCATATTGATACTTGAGAGTTAAATTTAAGTTTGAAATAAATTTTATCAATTTAAATTTGGATATAATTTACTGGTCGTGAAAATAGCGCACTCATAAGTGATTGCTATTTACCATTGTGTCATTTCCAGACAGTTATGCTCTTTCTTTTAAATTTATTATGCCTCATAAAAAAGTGCGTACTGTTTTATTTTAAGCCCAAATATTTGAAGCTAAATTGAAACCTTAATTTAATTATTTCACGTTAAACTTAAGGTTGTATAATTCAATCGTTAGTTTACTTATAAATACATATATCAAAATTGTAGTTATAAAAGTGTATTTACTTAAAGTAAACTTTACTGAACTAGTATAGTATGGAAAACACATTTTTGCAACGAGTACTTATCAAAAAACTGCTTTGCATTAGCTTTCATTGTGTCGCCAACGAGCGATAAATAGCCAAGAATTGGACTTTTTCAATACCTTTTTTACTGACAATATATAGTGATTTCGCCAGATTTTTTTTTTTATATTAAACATACATAACATCACGAGTCTGTAATTTAAAAAAAAAAAAATTCTGCGTATGCGCCTGTGGAGACCATTTTTTCAATGTATAAGAGAATTTGTCTTATTTATATATACATGCTTAATAGTATATTTCTTTTTTATACTAAAGGAAATATTTATTCCAAATTCAATTATAATAATAAAAAAAAAAAAAAAAAAAAAAGAACTCTAGTTTTTTTTTTTTTTTTTTTTTTTTTTTTTAGAGAATTTTCCACTAAGGATTTCACGTCACAATGATATTGTCATAAAATGCAAAAATAACTAATTCAGCTTCCCATATGTTTTAGGAGTGATTAGCACTAACAACGGAACTTCTTAATTAAGGCAAATCAGGTGCACAAATGTGTTTACTAATTTTTGGTAAAAGAAATGAAAAATTGGTACCTCGGAAGTCCGATGGTATTTTCATTTAAATCCGTATTTCAAAAAATGCTCTAACGTTTTTTTTTTTAAATTTACTGTATATACCACCTTTCAGGTGTCCTTTTGTATGTATTATTTTTTGGTTACTTGCAGGAAAATTGTTAGCCGCCCTGATTTCGTTGGCGTTTGATTTCTTAAAAAAAAAAAAGTAGTTCTATAGATTTTCTGCAAACACGCCAGTTTATTTACCTTTTAAATGCCTTTTCATATGCATTAGTTTATTTCTTGTGTACGGACAAGTTTACAAAGTTTTGGTAAAATCGGAAGTGGTATGGAAGTCAGCATCTCAAAAAGGCGATTTTCTTTCAATTTGCTTCATAAACACCAGTCTAGAGCTTTTTGTATAAATTAGTTAGTTAGAGCAGAGAAATTAATAGGCATCTTGATTACTTAGGTCTGATTTATATCTCTAAAATGGATGATTAAAAAACAGCTCTACCGTTTTTCTCAAAACTTGCTGTATAAAGTTTCCTTAGATGTATTTACGGCTTACGTATTAGTTGGTTATCACAAAAGAGTCATGATTAGTTAGGGCTTTTTTTTTTTTTTTTTTTTTTTTTTTTCTTAACCATACTCTTTCCAAAGAGTGTTTAAATTATGCGTAATAGGGTGTAATGGATTTCATATGGTTGTTACATATCAGATTTTTTAATATAAATATTTCATAAATGTTCAACTTATTTTTCCTCAATTAAATAACACAAAAGTTGCTTTAGTTATATAAATAAAATAAATTAAAATAAAATATAGTAAAAATATAATATAAATAAAATAAAATAAAATATATTAAAAATAAAGACTGTGCTGAGTTCTGCATAAGAGCGACAACTCAACACGAAACCAGCACAGGTACTTCCGCTCCTTTCGAAACAGTTTGCTTAAAACAGTGGTTCTCGATGGTATACCATTAGAGGGTTTCAGTTGCACTTTTAAATGTAATTAAAACGTCAATTTCTGACAGGTACCAACTTATTGTTTTAAAGAAACACATGAAAGTGGGGTTTACTCTTAATAATCTGATGACTGCACAGGATTGATATAGCACCAATCGTTGTGTTGTCGATTTTTATGCGATTCATTCACAAGAAGATTGGGTATTCAGAGATATTCTTATAGGTTTTCTACGAGCAAAGCTCACAAGAAGCAAACACTGATTGTTATAGTGCAAATTTTCAAGCTTTTTAGCATGGATCACTACTAAGGGTGAATCCCAGACCTTCGCCAATTGCCCAATGATTAGCGACAGTGCGATGTTAAAAACTCACTCCACTCAGTACTTTTAACATTTGTTTTAGTTTGAAATTGGTGTTCCGAGGAATTGTTTTAATTACCATTATTATTATTTTTTATCATTTTTCTTTAACATTGTGCAATTTGAAAACTATATTTTATTACGATTTTGTGCTTTTCAACGGTTTAATTTCGTATGTTTTTTGGCAGTAGATAAAAATTGTTATGCCATGTCTCTTTTTTAACTCGCTATGTAATCTCTGTTTTTTATTTGTTTACACGTGTATTATCTTTCTCATACTGGAAAATTTTTAGGTATCTTACTTTGTTAGGTCAATTTTATGTCTTCTGATCACATTAGCTCCCAAAAGTGCATACAATACTTGTAATAGTCGGTGATGGAAGTCGTGTGGTTGCTTCACCAAACTTTCTTTTATTTTTGTACGATTTTCTATTAATAAGTGATATGAAATTTTGATAATTCGTTTAAAGATAGCGACTGGCAAAGCGTGTAATGTTGTTTGTTTTTACTATATAATAATAATAATAATTATAATCATAACATCAATAACATACAAAATATGAAATAAAATAATATTTTAATACAAAAATATAATAATTTTTTATTAAAACGAAGATTTAATTACATTTTATGGCTGGTAGAAACATTAGATGGAAACAAAAAAATTCTTTAAATATCATCGTTAATTAAAACAAATTAAAATAGAAATGTAACTGGAATTTTTTATCCACCGTTAGTACATAAATCATTCATAAATTTTGAGTACTAAAACATCTATGTATATGTCAATGCTTTAAAACATTTTCTGTCGCCATTTAGCTTTCTAATTACTTTGATCGGTGTCTGTCGCTAGGTGAAGAGGAATCACATTTTTCTCCATGATGATCAATGTACTACATTATTAATATATATATATATATATATTTGCACTGTTGATGCAAAAGACTACGCTTTACGGTCTGATATACATAAAAGAGTGTCGTTATTAAAGTAACGATATTTTTATTGCCCAGCCGAATGGTCATTATGGGCAATTAATTTGTTCTATAGAAAAAATAACTTTTACATAAAAATCGATTTGCATCTTATTTATTTACTTATAGATTTGTCCTCAAAGTGCTAACTTCTGGCAAGATGTAAAACTGGAATTTTCCACTTAATCCTTGACCGACCATGATCTACCTCAGTATAAATAAAGGTCATTGTATGTATGTTTGTGGGTATGTATGTCTTACATGTCCTCCCACACAAAGAACCGATTTCCACTAAACTTGATGCAGTTTACAGCTTATTACTAGGGATAGAGTACTGTGGGTTGTGGTTGGGTTTTACGTCACACTAATGATGCGCAGATGGGCAATTGGCGACGGTCTGGGACACACCCCTAGAGGTGGTCCGGAGACATGCCATCACAAATTTTATCCTCCATGGAAATAATGTCTCTCCCGTTTCGGCGACCCAGATGTATAATTTTTGATGGGAACATGGAGGACTTTGCGGCCCCAACAGATTTTACTTGCACCAGCTACCATTAGTGTACACGACGGTCTTTGGCCGGCTCGAGTACCTTACCTGCGATCTTCCAATTACGAGGCCGGCGCTCTACCGACTGCGCTACCGCGGCCCTATAAAGTACGAGTTTCACATTTCTAACGCGAACACAGTGTGAAAGGGAGGGAAAAACCCTCTCGAAAATTCCTTTTTGTATGATTTCTATAGTAATAACGCAGCTACAAACTACAATTTATACATGTAGTCTATTTCTAATAAATACATTCTCCTTAAAAAGTGGTTTAAAATTTCGAAATTATAAAACAGTCAAATAATTTTAAAATTGCTTTTGAACACTAACATTCCGCTACTGTCAAAAGTTCATGCATGTGATTTAAACATTTTACTGTATATACGTCAAAATGGCGTAATACCTTAATAAAATTAAAATCACAATAATTTTTGTAACGCATAGAATGATGCCAATTTCAGAAAACCTACGAAATTAAGTGCTATCGTTTTTGAAAAAGACGTCATTTCTTAGAAGACGTTGGATGGGAAACGTGCATTTTGCTAGCGGAAACTTCTATACTTTACTATAATCGTCTAAGGTCTTCATTTACTAGCGATAGAATAAGTTGTAAAAATCTTAACTGCAAATTATAATGTATCAGACGGTATTTGTATGCTACAGATAAATATTTTATTCGCCTGAAAAACAAAAACAAGCTTTTTTTTTCTTTTTTAGAGCAGCAACTTTTTTTTTCCTTCTTTTTTTTTAAAGAAAAAAACAACTGTTAATACTTTCAAGAATGATTAATAAACAGAGGAATAAAAAATGAGGCTCATTATTATAAAAAAATGATTCATTTAAATATATTGACCAGCGAAGCGGTTAAAGGCAGCTATTCAAAAGTAATGCCCAGCGAAGCTGGAAAAGCCAGCTAGTATAACATGTATCTTCCTCATCCCATCAATAGAACTTGAGCTATCAATTTCTGAGTATAGTCAGATTAATTTTATCCACCCTGCAAAAAGTTTTAAATTAAAAAATATATTAAAAGTACTAAATAAAAAATATATAAAATTGCTATACTTAATTAAATTTATGCCTTATTGCTCTTTCATTATTGATTATGTTTCCTGGGTAAAGGGAATACAAATAAAAGTAAGAATATATCAACGCAATTTCTTTACACAAAGTTTTTCGATTAACATCTGTTCTTGACAAGGGCACATCAATAAAGAAATAGCGACTCTTATGTAAAAAGAAACGTTGGATCCCACGAAAAAGTCCTTTTCATAATAAAATGCATGACATTCTCATTACCTTGTTTCATTCGCTTTTCGGGAAAAACATTTTCTTTTTAATCAGTGTTCCGTAAAATAGACCTTCGTTCATTAGTTCTTCTGGTTTCATTAAGGTAAAATTACATACGATTCTTTCATTCATGTAGTAATTATAATAGTAGTAATATAACAAGAAAATATTATGCGATACACAAACCTATTATTTCTTGTTCCTTTCATTATGTGATACACTGTTTACACGATAAAGTCTAATATTTCAGTTTGTTTTTAGTTTTAATTTGTTTTAAATGTTAGGTTTTCAGTGTTGTATTTTTAACTAGAATTTATTTGCAAGGAATAAATCTGTAGTAACTCTAAAATAAATGCTTGACTTTTAAAATGAAAACATTACCGTTGGTTATTTATTTGTAAATATGTATTCAAAATATAATATTGGATAAAACCATTTATTTATAGAGACGGAAGAAACAATTCAAATCATTTCGAGCATAATATCAGTAATTACTTAGAGTGAGTTTAACGGGTATCTAATTGAGAATCATAATTGACGCATTAAAATGCATTTAATTTTTTGGTGGCTACTTCATGAAATACGTATTCAATAACATGAAATATGGAATAAAATATTTCAGAAGTAGATAATTGCATTCATATGTAACTTAGCGCACATAATTTAAACAAGGACAACATATGTACACAAAACATGAAATTACAAATGTTGACACATATACTAGATCAGTACACCTACTTATATCATTGCGTCATACTCAGAAAACAGCATATAAAAACACAATTAATTTCCTCGAGAAATTAATTAACAGTATCATATGTTAATAAAAAGAATAACAATTTACATATAATAGAATCTTATTTATCCATCGTAGTATTTATTTTCCAATTGTTTAAAATTTTACTAGGTTATATGGACTTGTGCATTTGTATAAAGCATACGTCGATTAAATTTGTTTTATCAAAGATACATAAGATATTTTTCAAGATTAATGAGC
The DNA here is from genome assembly GCA_963930645.1 of Salticus scenicus. Classification (NCBI taxonomy): domain Eukaryota; kingdom Metazoa; phylum Arthropoda; class Arachnida; order Araneae; family Salticidae; genus Salticus; species Salticus scenicus. The sequence goes on from OZ005661.1 coordinate 15,626,467, forward strand.
ATATCCAATTATATATTTATGTGTATAATACTTATAAAAATATATAGTTTAATATACATAATTTTAAAACTGATGCAAAGTTAATTCATGATAAATTAAATTTAGAAAAATAATCCATATAAGTAAAAATGTAAATGTTCGTTTGTTCATAATCTTAAATCTCCGAAATTTCTCCTCCGATTGTTTTAAATATTAGACGCAACATTGCAATTGAATACGGTCTGTTTTTTCATACTCAGTTTTGCGAAATTCTCCGCTTTCTTTCGGCCCTTTAGAGGCTGCAAGGGGGCAAAAATACATTTCTAAGTGTCACTCCATTCTAAATTATTCCAGGTAATAGGTTTTTGGGCGTATGGATTGGTTAATTGTACCAACAGGCACTTGACATGGAAATTGAAAAGCTCCCCCCCCCCTTTTCACATTTGGGGAAGAAGGGGGTGGGACACATTTTCAAGCGTAATTGTTAAAGAATATTTTTTCTAAATCTTAAATCTTTGAAAGCTCTTCCCAGATTGACTTTAAATTTTGAAAGATCGTTGCATTCGAACCAGTGGCGGATTTAAGGGGTGGCTAGGGGATCACTAACATTCCCAATTGGATGTTACAATCGTAAATTTTTCATTGATCTGGAATAACATCTTGAACCCCCCCCCCCTCAAAAAAAAAGTTAAGTTTTGGATCTACCACTGGCACTGCATAAGGAGTTGCATGGAAACAGACATACGACAAAACTTCTGCTTCTCTGTCAAATGTTTCGGCACCCATTGCGCACAAATATTTCGGTGTCGCAACCTTTTACGCAATATTGTCCGCACACTTCGTATGTTCATAGACATTTTCTTCGCTATTTCTCGAATGGTGATTCGACAATTCCTTTTCACGAGACTGTGCACATCTGCAACTCCTTCCGTGGTGCTAACCATATGCGCTTGGCCAGGTCTTGGCATGTTGTCAGTACTGCTTCTTCCACTACGAAAATCAATACACCATCGGAATACTGATCTGCGTGACATACACTCCATGCTATACACATTTTGCATTCGACGATAGATTTCAGATGTAGTCATCTTTCCGCTGTTAAAAATTGCATGCCCGCGCGTTGGCACTGTTTGGAGGCATCCATCATGCGAACGATGCCTTTTAACTTACTCCGACGCTATTACACACTCATCTGGCGGGAACGGACGATATCTCCAATGGCCTTTTAGAAGGTGGAGATCCGTTGATCTCTCATTTGCTAAGTTGTAGGCGCCACGGTGGTGAAGTCCAACCCATGGATTGCTCATTCAACATTTCTCAGGAAATTGCAACACTTGTCAAGGTATTACAGGGCGACTTTTCTTTTGTTAAATAATGTCAAAATCGCAGACTTCCAGTCTACTCTGTTTGTTCGAAATATCACAGCTTGAAACAACCCCCCCCCCCACCCGCCTTAAAGACGACTGTATGCAAATTTGGTAGAGAATCGAAATTTGTATGGATTCATACAAGGTTACTTACGCAATATTCACTTTGGGTCCAGAGGCAACAAAATAACCTTCCTATAATACCCATTTGATTAATGTTAGTTTTAAGAACTTTAATTCTACTGGCCATTAAAAATAATAAATTTACAATAATAAACTAAATGCAATTACTATACTGGTAAATGAAAGAAATTTCACAGTTAATTTTACACATAAGATTGAATTTATTTATTTATTTATTTATGTACCCGGTTGAGACGGTCACCATGTTTTATCTCCTTTCATTTCAAAGGTTGAAGGATAAACGACAATCTCATGCGACATTAATATTCCCTTGGGTTTGAATGCAACCGGACAAAAGGATTAAGATCAGTCTCTATTTTAAAATGCTGACCATCTGAGTGAAGTTTCAGCCTTTTAATCGCGAAATTTATCCACCCACATTTTTTTTTCTGTATTGTAGAATTTATTTTTAGTTTTGAAAATTTTCCTACACAAAAACAAGGTAGTGTGTTCTTTCTTCTTCTCTATTCCATTATCTACGGCGTCTGTCTTTAAAATGAATCCCCTTCAGTAATCCTGTGTTTTTTTCTTACGAATCTTTCCTTTCACTAATATAAATGAAGGTACTACATAAACGTTTTTCGCTATTTCTATACCTTTTAGGTCCCGCATTCTTTTATCTTTATTAATTAAAATCATAATTTAATGCGGTTAAATGCGGTAAAGTTTCGAACTAGCTGGATGATTAATGATTAATTTTATATTTTGTCGTATCACATCCTTACCAGTACAATCTGGCTCGTTCGAAAATATTTTCCAATATTTCATGATTTTTTTTCGTAGCGTTTCAATTTGTTTGGGGAAATGTTTCTCCGTTAATTCACTTTCCTTCGCTATTTCCTTAAAATTGAACTCTCTAAGTTCAGCTACGGGGTAAGGAATATTTAAGTCTGATTCCTATACTTTTCGTTTAAGAAATTTATTTGCTTTCCTCCCTAATAGTAGGGTTTTAGAAGAATAATATAGATGAAATGACATTTTCTCTTTTTTCCGGCAAATTAACACTGGGATTTGTTCGGAATTTTGGTGTTCTATTTCTTCGGTTCGATCCAAGTAACGGGCAGTTCATTCGGCTTTCAAGTCGATAATTTTAAAATTAGGTTTCCTGGTTCGAATTTCTTATAAATAGCGTTCTTGTCGCACCATTCTTTCCGTTGATCTCGCCTCTCGTACCTTTTCTCCCCAATTGATTTCTGATACTGCTGCAATCTATTGATTTGCGCGCAAGCACATTCTGTCATTAGAACATCTTTATTTTCCGGTTTCACCCATTTTTCGAAAAACAAAATCTCAGCAGTCCTAAGAATTTTTCCAAATATTAATCCCGCGAAATTGAAACCGTTTAGTTCGTTAAACACTGTTTCTAACGTACTAAATATTGCCGCTAGTACTTGTTTTTCCCAAATCTGGTTTTTCTCTAAACATAAAAAACTTAATAAGTCTTTAACAGAATCCTGGAAACGTTCGATCACTTTAATTCCCAATCGTTCAAAAATAGCAGTTACAAGATTGCTGGTGAAACACGTCCCTAAATCGCCTTTTATTTCCTTCATAAATCCAACTCTACTAAAATTATTCAAAGCCTATGCGATCGGCTCTGATTCAGTATCTATGATGCGAATTACTTCCGGACCATTTAAAACTAAACTCATAGCCGTAAGAGCATTTTTATTTCTTTTATCCGAAACAGGTTGGGGTTCTACTACAACAATATTTGAGGAGCAAACATTCAAACCGTGTTTTCTCCAAAAAGAAAAAAAAAAAAAAATGAGTTAGTGATTTTTCTGTGAACTCAACATTAAATAGCACAAAATTATACTGTTATTTTAAACCAAAAAATTTTTTTATCACATTATAAACGCTCTTAGAAAGTAGGGGTTTCAATCAAACAGTGTTTCCTCCAGAGCCTGTTTTCAGTCAAACTGTGATTTCTCCAGCCGACCAGTCAGAACTATTCTTTCTGGTCGCGTGACTCGTACATGTACCAGCTTTTTATGTTTGTATATTTCGTTAGTTCTATCTTGTTTTCTTCATTTTAGAGGAGTGTGTTTTTTTAAATTCAAATGGAAGAATCAATAGGTGGTGTATTAGTGAGTACTATAAATTATGGAACTAGAAAAAGACAGAGAATTGATGGAAAAAGAAAAGAAGCGAAAAAGAAACGATATTTAGCATCTTCAGATAACGTTTATGCTCCATGAAAACATTCTAGTAATACTTTTTCATGCACTGATGTTAAGACCTAATGATGTTAAGAAGTTTCGGGATAGACTTTACAAAATATAGGGCAAATAGCGACAAGATTCTATTACAGCCTTATTGGTTGTTACAAAAAATGTAACTCGACGTAGACCTAATAACCCAACCAAAAATAAATCGCAATCATATGGCTCACAGCATGCATTTTCTGCTTCTTATTTCATTACTTGTAGCAGTGGTGTGAGAATTTCTGTGTGTAAAAACAATTTCATGGCTATAACTAAAATAGGTCGTACAAGGCTAGCCAATATTGTTTTTAAAGTACATGATGGTGAACCTATTGAGGAAAAGAGAGGAGGCGATAGAAAAAGCCACCACTTAAGCCTTAATAAAAAGAACAAGGTAAGAGAATTAATCTCAAACTTAAAGGCATCAGAAAGTCATTATGGAAGACAAAAATCAAAGCGATTGTACTTGCACTGTACATTAAGTATAAGGAAGTTGCATGAAGTTTACAACAAGAACTGTAACGACGACCTGGACAAAGTTAATTTCGCTATGTTCAGGAGAATATTCATAACTGAATTTAATATAGGCTTTAAGTCTCCTTCTAGTGATGTTTGTAGCACGTGTTCTTTACTTGACCAAAAAATAAAGTCCTGTCCTGCAGGGTCTACAGAAAAGGTTGATCATATGACTGACAAAAGAATTCATATACTAAGAGCCAATGCATTTTATTCCATTATGAAAGAAAAAACAGATGAATCAGTTGTTAGTTTATGTTTTGATTTACAACAGATTCAACATCTGCCAAAAACAAATATTCAAGATGCCTATTACTTAAGGCAATTCAACTTTTACAGCTTATGCATAATGAGTTTGGATGGTCTTATTACAACATTTTGTACTTGGTCTGAGGAGTTAGCAGGCAAAGGCAGCACTGAAATATCGGCGGCTTTATATTGTCACCTAATAAAAATGGACCTTGAAGGTAAAAAATCTTTGCGGCTCTTTAGTAATGGTTGTATTGTCCAAAATAAGAATAACATAATTCTTCAAATGCTATTGCACTTTTTGTACACTACAACGTCAAGCATTGAAAATATAGTATTGTACTTTTCTGTCAGAGGACATAGTTTCCTTCCAGCAGATCGTATATTCGGTCGTGTTGAGAAGATCCTCAGAAAAAATGTAACAATAACATCAAAAGAACAATACTATGAACTGTATCAAAAAGTTGGTGATATAAAGATATTGGGGATTGATTGGAAACTTTATAATACGAAATCACTTAATGCTTATTTCAAAAATTTCCCATACATATCAGAATTGAAAAGAATAGTTTTAGAAAAAAATAGAGAAAGTGTGATGGCCAAAGGATTCAAAAACTATAAATTTGAAGATATAAAAGAACAATCTGGAGCAAAACTTTTTAGGAAGGGGATTAATACTGCTATTATACGAAATGTTGTTTTACAATGTCTTTCTCTGAGTCATGGAATATCACTTGAAAAGAAAAATGACGTAGACAAACCTTTAAAATTGATGTATGGTGAAGAGTGCAAAAATCAGCCTGATTTTAAATGGTATAAAGATATGATTACTAATAACTTTCATGTAGAATATGGAGAAACAGAGGAAGTATGCAATTGTTTTTGTGAAGATATTGGTTTAAAAATTTAAATTTCAAATTGGCTTAAAAATTTTAGTTCTTCCCTACAATTTGCAGGATGATTTTTCAAGTGTAAATATTTAATTTAATTTTACAATTACATAACAAAGTCTGTTCTCTTAATTAGTTTTATTTCGTTAAGAATGTTATTTCATCAATATGCCAGTTACATACTTTTTCATTCAAAAAATGTTTTGTCCACACTGGAAACATTCAAAACCTGTTTTCTCCTCATTCAAAACCTGTTTCGGTCAAAACATGCTTTCTCCAAAAATCGAATGCATTTTTCTAATTAACTATAAGTTTATTAGGTAAAAGATGCCTACAGATATTCCTAATAACCAGTAATACAACTAAACAAACGATAATTAGGGTCTAAGAAGGGTTATTTTTTAATTTATCAGTTTTTTGTATTTTCTGAAAATTTGTATTCGAAGGAGAAAACACGGTTTGAATGTTTGCTCCTCATTTAATCTAGAAAGATTTTTAGGTCTATCTTCTTTAAGTATGATTAATTGTTTGCTATCTACACCGTTGCAATCGGCAGATTTCCTAAATAACAATTTATTATTCACAAAATGTTTAGAGTTTTTTCTTGTTTTGCTCTTTCTTCTCACGATTTTTTAAAACTCTTATCTTTCGACTGGGCTGTTTGAAAACTAACGGTATCTATTGACACTTCGTTTACTTTTCTCGGGAGTACTTCATTTGGGCATAGGACAACTTCGCCGAAGCATAGGACAACTCCGCCGAAAAATTTATCAGCTGTTTCCCCCAGCAGGACAACTCCGCCGCATTTCTTTCTGCCGTTTTCCCTCGATAGGACAATTCCGCCGAATGAGGGGGGAAGGCATTACCTTTGGCGAAATAAAAGTTGGCGAGAATGCTAAAACTTCAGGCATTCAACTTTTGTTAAAAATAAATACACAAAAAAGTGGTAATAATCTATATATTAATTCGCAAACATGAAATTTGTTGTACATTTTTAACATATTAATTATGGGGGTAGAGGATTGAAAATAGCATTGTTAGAAAGTTATGGTTAATGAGAATTTAAGGGAAAAGAAAATCTCTTATTAGAATCTCAAAGAGGCACTCTAAAATACCTTTATTTTTATGCACTTTTTCATTTTATACACGTAATCTTTTGTATAAAAAAATTTTATAGAAGAAAGTTGTTCAATTTGTGAATTTCTTAAAATTCAATAAAAAGCATAGGCAGAGTAATTTGTATAGATGTAACTTCCCTATATTTTCAACTACAGATTTTTCATTTTATAAGGCAACATCCTTTAGAGTGTTAGAAATGCTTATTGACTAAACGAATGCAAAACCGTAATAAAAAAGATTTAATTTATGATTTATTAGTTATTATTATTATTATTATTTATTCATTTATTTATGATGTAATTAATTTTTTTTTTTTTTTTTTTTTTTGGTGTTTTACATCAGCTATAATTGAAAAAAAATTTTTTTTTTTTTGGTGATTTACGTCAGCTATAATTGAATTTTTTTTTTTTTTTTTTTTTTTTTTTTTTTTTTTTTAAACGTAATGCATTCTAATTAACTGAAACTTGATTACTTATTTTTGAAAAATGTATTTATTACTATATGCTGATTCATTATAAATGCATATTGGACGAAAAACGACACTGCTATGTACTGCAATTTAACTCTACTTACGGAAAGACCATATCAGCTTTTATGCTATATACCGGCAACAAAGTTGCTATATAAAATAGATATCATGAAAGATAGTAGAGAAAATACTGTTTTTGAATCACATTTTTGAAATTGAGTTTTTGTTATATTTATACGTTGTGAAGTCCCCTGAATCCGAAAATCATGTTTTTGCGGTTGATCTATGTGCCTGTTATTAGCATATTCTAAGAACAAATAACAGCAGAAAGATCTAACTCGATATACTAAATCTGTATCGTATAGGAAAGCTGCACTAAAGTTTTCGTTGAGATCAAGCAAATGATTTGTGTTAGTATTCCAATTAGTATTTCTAGCATTAAATTGTACGGTAAGCCGTGTGAGTAACATACCAAATTATTATTAAACTGTTGACACATTATTTCGATGCAGACAGTATTCTTTGCTATTAAAATGATCAGAAGAAGAAAGTAAATGGATACAAACGTTCATAGGTATATGCATCGTTACGCAAATAATAATCAATGAAACTATAATAATCAATTTATAATTCCTATTACTAAAAGTCGTTCATTTAAACGAGTTATTTGCGGACATTTCTGTTCCATAATTATCTTCTGTTCCATAATAATCCGTCTTCCATCATCGACCCAGAATACCATAATAAAATTTTATGTACATTAATATGTGGGCTCTTTTTTTTTTTTTTTTTTTTTTTTTTTTTTTTTTTTTTTTTTGGGGGGGGGGGGGTATTTTTTGTGGTATTTTTTTTTTTTTTTTTTTTTCAGTCTCCCAACAAAATCAGCTATGTTACTAAAACCTATCTTCTGAATGTTTCTCCAATATCAACTAGTATGTTGTAACCACCATGAAACTTTCTTCTACATTTTTTCCATAAAAATTATTTAATAAAATTAATATTTATTAAAACTATTTTCCACGATATATACAGATGGAGATGATTTTCATCTCACAGAATTATTAGTTATTACTGTTATTTATCACTGTTGAATAAAAAATTTAAGAAATTAAATTAAAGAAAATAAGTAAAGAAAATTTAATATAAGTTAAGTAATATATTTTTGAAAATTATGTTAAGTAAAGAAAATTTATTTTCTTATTTATCCTTTAAGAATTTTGTAAATGTAATCGGAATAATTTAAACTAATTGTAAATTTTTCTTAAGTTAATTTTTACTTGAATTTTATGATATTCAAGTGCTACACGAAAATAAAGAATAAATTTATTAATAGCAAAATTTATTAATACGATTAAATAATTGTCAAATAAAAGAACATATAATAATAATGAAAAATAAAATTAAATGCATGTTTATAAGTAAAAATTTTTACTCATAATTTGGTTAAAATCTATTTTACTTTTACTCATCTTTCCAAAGCGAGGGGGGAGGGCTCTTATATAAGGCTCGATGTGCCTCCAAAGTGCAATGCTTCGCCAAAAATGGAAATACTGCTGCAGACCCCCTCTTCTCGTCTCAGGAAAATGGCGCGGCGGAGTTGTCCTCTGTGGGAAAAGGGGGGTTGAAATTCTCGGCGGAATTGTCCTATGAGGGGAATAAGGGATTAAAATCTCGGCGGAATTGTCCTGTTCCGCTACATTTTCTTCTCCCTTCGTCTTTACTTCTCTTCCTAATCCTTTCACTTATAATCCCACTGGCCTCACCTGGCTGCTTTATGCGATTTTCGCATCGAATATTCTTTTTCTCCCTTTGTTCAGTTTGGATGACCTGATTTATCCGATTATGACCGTGACACTCGTTATGACACAGCTTCATTTCTTGAATAATTTCGGAAGTATTTTTGCCTAAGATATAATGAGACATATTTATGCTTAAATCGACTACGGTTGCCTTTGGTAAAAGTCGGCTCGTCTCTGTAAGTCCTAGCTCTAGTGTCACTAAAGGTAAACACCGAGACTCATTTTCTAGTGCAGTCTTTAACCAAATTATTTCTCCATTTAAATTTTCATTTTTAATGTATTTTACTGAAATAATATCGACGCTCGTAGCCGTATCATGAAGGATAATCATTTGTTCACCGTTCACGCGTGCCTTACTCAGATAAGGTGAAAAGGAAGGGGCATTTTTTTCCGCTGTATTTAAATAACACACGCTTTCTCCTTTATTTAAATTGGGACACATCGGTCTTAGATGAGATTTTGATCCACTCTCATAACTGGCTGGCTCTTTTCTTTTCTTAAATATTTTTTACCTTTCCCTTTTCTCATAGACATTCGTGTCCCTCCAATTTTTATCAGCCTTCTTATTTCCTATTATTTTATTATCCCTTTTCTCCCGTTCGTTATTTCTCTGCCTGTCGGAATTTCTTATTTCGAAATCATTAGAATTTTCTTTTCTTTTTATACTCCTAACTACTTCATACTCGTCTAATTTACTCGCATCCTCTTCGGGTTCTTTTAGAATAGCCCACTGATCTATTAAATGATCCCGTGCTTCATGGGGAGCCCTCTTTTTAATTTGATCTGCGATCATGAATTATTTTAGAGAATCGAAATCTTAACTTCAACTCCGCTCAACCATCCTTCAAGGTAACTTCTTAGTTCAAATACTAAATCCCTCCAAATCGAATCTGATCTCTTACTATGAGTTAAGAATTTAGTTCTGAAATCATCAGGACTTAATTTAAATCTGTTGAGCAGTAATTTTTTGACATATTCATAACACTGAATAGACTCCTCCAGTTCTCTTATCACAATCTCCGCTATTTCTACTGGCACTAAGGCTTATAATTGAGTCACCCATTTATCCTCAGAAATGTGCCATTTCTTTGCTTGCCTTTCAAATAAGGTTAAAAATATATAAATATCAGTTTTGTCAGCATCAAACTTTTGCACCACCTGTGTTAAAGACGCGGTCGGCTTAGCGCTTTCACTAACTTGCGAAGTTACACTAACCGTATCTGCGCTTTATTGTAAACCAAGCATTTCTAATTCGTGTAATCTTTTGGCTTCTTTTTCCTGAAATCTGTGGTCCTCTTCTAACCGCCGTTGTTCCACTTCCCTATCTTCTTTCGCTAGTTCAAGTTGCGCAAGTACTGCAATTTCGTTTGCAGAAGAATTCATCAATGAGAATCCAGCTTTGGGATATTGGAAATCACGATGTTCGATGGTATTTTTATTTATTTATTTTTTTTTTTTTTTTCTGTGTGTGTGAAAGATACAAATAGAGAAACAGAAATAGAAATAAATGGATAGAGAGATAGACAGATAGATTAGGTGGTTAAAGATAAAGATGGAAAGATAGCATGAGATAAACCTTTGATTATATAAATGCGTTTGCGTGTGTTCGCGTGTGTATGTATGTGAGAGAGAGGAAAAGCAAAAGAGAGGGAGTGAAATAAAATGTAACAGTTGAAGGGAAGCTGGAATGGTATAATAAAATTGAGAGAAATGGAAGAAAAGCAACAAAAGTTAAGAAACTGAGTATGTAAGTGAATTTGTAAAAGCATTGTGTGAATTTCTGTGCACTTGAGTGAGAAAAAGAGAAAGAGAGAAAAAGTTAAGGAGAAAGCTCTAAAGCTATCGTAAAATTAGCATAAAACGAAGAATGGTTGCGAATGTAAATGAATGATCATGTTGTAAATGTATTTGTATGTGTGAGAGAGGGAGAGATACAGAAACAGAGAGAGAGAATAAAACCCTTTTGGTATGCAGGTGGAGATAAACATAAAAATGTCTTACGACCACTGAAAGAAAATATTTTTTAATTTGTGCATCAGTTGAAAAAAAAAAAATACTATTTTGATTTTCAGATTAAAAGTATGTACAGTATGAGTTTTGAGAAATATAAAACAATTAAAAAATGCTTTGATAAATGAAGAAATAATGCTATAAAATACAGTTTTTTAGAATTCATTTGAGTATATAATTCACGATTATTTCTTAAATATTTACTTAAAAGGGGGGTGGGGAATGTCTAACTTTAGTGAAAGTTACATAGTCTGATAATTATCAATTCGGATAACTTGAAAAAGTATCCTCGGAAAATAAAGATATGAATAGAGTTTTCAAGGTAATCATAGCCTTTGGGAAACTAAGAATAATAGCATCATTATTGCGGTAACAGTGAAATTAAAGATTCTAAATGACTCTTCAGATAAAATTTTTGTACTTCTTGTATATTAGTTAAATTGAACTTAAAATAGTTATTTCCAAATAGATCTAAATAACGATTGAGTAAATATCTCATAGTTTCAAAACAAATATTTAGATAAAATTTCAAGAAATGTGTAACTAGATAAATAAATTTTATTGAAAGGGAATATAATAAATGGGTATAATTCAAAGTAATTAATTTATTGCTTAAAATCTATTTGCCTGTCAGTATATTCTAACGCATGAAATATATTATCATTTTAATATTATTTTTTTTTAATAACATAGAAAACGCATAATGCATACATAAAAATGTCTTTATTATTTTTTATCTGTGAAAATTTATTTGTTATTTTTCTTTCTATTTATTTTAACTGAACTCTGAACAACTATACAAAAATATAGATTAAATGATTTTTCCATCTAAATTTTGATAGTATAAAAAAAAGCATATTTCTCTATTTTTTAATATAATAAATAAAATTTTTCATTTAAAATTTTGAGCATATAAAAGAGCAACATTTAAACAGTATTTTATAAATCTTTCATTAAAAATTTTGGAAAATTTAGCCAGTGTGTTCTGGTTACCTGACTTCACTCAGAAAAGTGTTTGACACGATTTCTCAAAATTAATGCCATGATCTCATAGAAATTTTGCGCACTCCTTCAAAATAAAATTGACTATGAAGTATATTGAAAAATATTGAAGGACTTTGAATGAAGGATTTTTTTTTTTAATTTCTTTTTCTTTCTTTCTTTCTTTTTTTTTTTTTTTTTTTCTTTTTTCGATTACAACTAATTTTATAAGGCTGTGCATGATATACAATATACCGAAAATTGTACTGTTTTTGCACACAACTCTGCGAAAAGTTAAAATTCCAGGGAAAGACCTTTCTTCAGGCTATGGGAACCTGGACCCGACGTAGTGCGGGCGGAAAAAAGCGCTGCCGTAGGTAGCGGGTACCCGAAGCCAGGTTTAGAGCACTTTCAATGTAGGTAATTTTTTTTTTTTTTATATGTAATCTGTTATAAAAATAAATAGTGATTAATCTCTTTTGAAAATTCATTTAAATATAATGACCAGCGAAGCAGGCGTAGCCTGCTAGTATGTAAATATATAAATTAAGATGCACATGGAATTTGCACATAAACAGGTTACTTAGAATTCAATCATGAAGATTAAAAGAAAGGTTATAGAACTTTTATCACATATTTAGTGAAGCTCTTTTAGTGAAGCTACTTCAAAAGCATAGCGAAAATGCCAGTACTGCCTATATTCTTGAAAATATTGTGATACAATTAATGTAGCAATTTTATGATTTTTAGTTGTGAGAATGTTTGAAAAACGTTTTGTACAAAGGACATTTTTCTGAGATAAATTTAGAATTTTGTCGAATGAAGCCTATGTGCTGTAAGCTTCCTTATAAAACGTCCATACTATATAAAAATATTGAAACGTTAGAATGGTGGTCGTATAAAGCCAAATTAGAGCACTTCACGTTATTTTATGTGCCCTTCCAACATATTAAATAAAACGAACTCTAAAACTACGTTGAATTGTTTTAAAGGATATCCATACAGTACTTCTTATCTTATCCCTTTATTTGTAATCTATTTTAATACTACTTAAATACAGGATAAGAGAAATTTGCATGAGGACCCCATCAAATTAATTTTTCTTGTTTTACATTTTTAAAAGTTTAGTTGAGTGAGCTTTACATTGCATTAGAGCTACCTATATATAAAAAAAAAAAATAAAAAAAAAAACATTCATTCAAATATTCATTCAAATATTCATTCAATTGCTGACATATTTTTATTCTAAAACTGTTTTTATCCTATGCATAATTATTATTATTTTTCTTTTTTGTATTTTTTGTACAACAATTTCCGCACTTAATAAAATAGTTTACTATAAAGGATATGTAATTTTAGTAATTACGATTTTTTAGTATTTCAAAATAAATTAATGGATCAGTAAATGTGTGGTTTCATTTAGACCAGCTTTAAAGAAAATACTCTTTTTAAACAGAAAAATAAAAATTTTGGGCTATAATTAATAAAACAAATTAAGTGTGTAGCAACCACATGAGTACCATTACCAATACTATTACGCGTATTATATGCACCCCTTGGAGATAATGTGGTCAAACCTAACAAATTAGGCATCTAACAATTTAAGCAAATTTAAGATACCGAATTAAAAGAAAAAAAAAAAAAAAAAAAAGGTCAGCAGAGCCTTTTTTTTTTTTTTTAAATACCATTTTCCAATATCTAAAAAGGGTTTATCTAACCAGGATTACTTTAATTTTACTGTAATAACCATATAATACATATGAATGAATATCTGAAAAGGGTTTTGTATAACAATTTTCAAGAAAATCGCTAGAGCCGTTTCAGAAATACCGACTTTCACCAACGGTTGACAAATTTCATTTTTGACCGGAAAATATCAATTACATATGGAATTATATGTAAAAATGAGTTATTATTGCGAGTTAAAAAAAAAAAAAATCTGCACAGCTGTTTTTAAAGGAATGCAACCTCAAATTGGTCAACTTATACAGGATACCTATCAATTTACCTGAACTAACTAATATATATGAAAATCTAACAGGGTATTTATGTAGCAACTTTGAAGAAAACCGTTAGAGCAGTTTTTGAGATACGGACTTACGGTCTTACTTCCGGTTTCCAACGTCTCACTTCTGGTTTTATAATTTTTTACAAAAAGTTGGAAATATTATCTGTACATTAGACTTGTCTCCATTCTGAAATTTCGTCGATTTATTTTTATAAGTTTCGGAGATATGATAGTCAAAATAGTTCCCCCTCTCTCACACACACATGTACACACGCACTGCGACCAATTGCCAAGAACCATAATTTTGGACTCAGGATACCATAAAACATGTAAATCATTTGGTAATGAAAGTAAATTGCCTACGATAGTCGGTAATAGAGATAACAAGAATTATTAGTAACTGAATAAATAAATGATAAAATTTAGCGAAATGTTTTCTCCAGGAAATAAACAAACAAACCAAATTTGAGAATGGTTCTTTATAATTTAAATTTCGATTCCATATTACAAATTGTTTTTTAAAGAGAAAATGCAATAAACTAGTGATTGACAGGAAAAACAATGAAACAACAACAACAGTAGTTCATGGTAGATAAACAACATATTGCAGATATTCTAGATAACGCATAGAAGTTTTGTACATATTTAAATACAAATAGCATTTACACTATTATTAATCCGAATCTATTATATAACTATGAATTCCTTTTTCCACGCAACTGCTATAAAAGAGAAATTGATATATATAAACAGTGAAAACGTAACTCATTGTACATATATTCTCTAATATATATTATCTAGATGAAGGGTAGTTATGATTTTATTTATTCTAATGTGCTTAAATATTTATTTACTTCAGAAAAAAAACTTTTGCGTAAAAATAAATGTATATTGTATTCATTCTACTGTTAAACTGAAACTTTTCTACCAAGCCCTCGGTTTTGGCTAATATAAATTGAGATAGATAAAACTGATAGAGATGAACGATTTTACGTTAAAATGTTCTCACTGGGACAATGAGAATAATGATATCACTATTATGATAGCCAAATGCGTTTTAATCTGAGAAGGGACTCGGAAGAAATTCAATCCCCTGAAAGCGATATATATTATTTTGAACATTCGGTAAACTGTAGCAGTTTATTTTGGCTTTAATTCACCGAAAGATAAATTTCATTGAAATTTCTCGCTCATAAAGAAGATTTCATAGCAATAAAATGCTTATTTTCGACAAAGGTTACTGTTTCTTACTGATAAAATCTATTAGCTTCATTTTGTAAATAAAATAATACAAAATAAAAAAAAACGAAGAGTAAATTTTAATTTAAAAGAATTTCTATAAATATATCTCTATAAGCTATTTCAGAGTAAATTTATTTAAACACCCATTAATTAATGAATGTTTAAAACATCAAGTGGTATCACTCATTTTTACTTCCTTATACAAAGTATAAGGAAGTATAGTAATCCCGATTTGCGAAATGGATTTTGTATTTCACATTGCTCGAAAACGAATGATCGCTGAATGTTGCCAATTTATACGTGTGACTGTCATGATGTATAGTTGTGCACCTGCAAGTTTCGTCTGAACACGAGCTCTCGTTTTAGAGATATAAGCGATTTTACACGATTTTTCGTGACGTCTGTATGTGTGTGTGTGTGTCTGTGTGTGCGTATGTCGCATAACTCAAAAGTGGTTGGACGTAGAAAGTTGCGAATTGGTACATAGGTTTGTTATAACATCTAGTTGTGCACCTCCCTTTTTAGACTTTCTATGATTTTCCGTTATGGAGATATTTAGGAAAATTAGGTTCATAATGACAAAAATACATAGGTTTTGGCCATAATGTATCAAAAAACGGTAATAACTCAAAAACGGTTGAACGTAGAAAGTTGCGAATTGGTACATAGGTTTGTTATAACATATAGTTCTGCACCTTCCTTTTTGGACTTTGTATGATTTTCCATTTTGGAGATATTTAGGAAAATTAGGTTCATAATGACCAAAAATACATTGGTTTTGGCCATAATGTATCAAAAAACGGTAATAACTCAAAAACGGTTTGGACAAATCTTGCAATTTAACTGACTTCCCGACTAGCTAGACATTTGAAACTTTCAGAAAAGCTCAGAACACTTTGACAATGCGTTTTTTTAATATTTTTGGCCAACTGTTTTCGATACCTGCTGCCTTCGGCAGCGTTACCAGTACATATCTTGCAATCGATTTTTAACTAACTTCCCGACTAGCTAGACATTTAAAACTTCCAGAAAAGCTCAGAACACGGTGACAATGCATTTTTTAAATATTTTTAGCCAATTGCTTCGTGTCACTGCTGCCTTTAGCAGCGTTTATATGATTCAACAGAAAATCTATTTAACTAACTTCCCGACTAGTTAGAGATTTGAAACTTCCGAAATAGTTCAGAAACACGGTGAAAATGCATTTTTTAACACTTTTATCCAATTGTTTCGGATCCGAAGTCCCCCCCCAAGGCACAACTTTGACATGTGTCCCCCCCAAGGCACAACTTTGACATGAGTCCCCCCAAGGCACAACTTTGACATGAGTCCCTTCCCCAAGGCACAACTTTGACATGAGTCCCCCCACGGCACAACTTTGACATGAGTCCCCCTCAAGGTACAACTTTGACATGAGTCCCCCCCAAGGCACAACTTTGACATGAGTCCCCCCAAGGTGCAACTTTGAAATAAGTCCCCCCAAGACCCAACTTTGACATGAGTCCCCCCAAGGCCCAACTTTGACATGAGTCCCCCCCAAGGTACAACTTTGACATGAGTCCCCCCAAGGCACAACTTTGACATGAGTCCCCCCCCCCCCAAGGATTTTAAAATGAGTCCCCTCAAGGCACAATTTTATTTATTTATTTATTTACTTTTTTTTACGTATGCATGCATTTTTTTAAAAAAAAATTGCCAACTGTTTCGGGTCCAGTGACAATATTTTTTAACATTATGTATATTTCTAAAAGTATATAAGGAAGTCATGTGGTGCCCACATCAGATTTTTTAATTAAACAATTACTTTTTGGAAGTGCTGGGATCACAATAAGTCACAGGGAAAAATAGAGACGTATTTAAAAATCTCTTTATATTTTCATATAAAAAACTTTGAAGACAATTGAGAGAAAACGGACATAATTTTAAACTTAAGAGATTTAAGTATTATTCCTAGAATCACTACAATACCAATAATGTTTTAGGTAAAACTTTAGATAGAAACAAATATGAATCTTTTTTGGAAGTCAAAATTTAACACATACATTTATTTAAACAAACTGTAACATGGATTTATTATAAATGGTTTGTTAGTAAATTCACATTCAATTTGAAATTCTTCGTACTCATTTAAAAATCACAAAGAATCGTTTTGGCCTTTATTGAATGCAGCTATTTCTAAAACTTAATTCAACAATGTCTGTTCAGAATTCCGGATGTCAAACGTCAATAAAATCTGACAAAATTTTCTGAAAAGTTTCAGCCTCAGAGAAGATTAACATTACAATTTCTATCATTTATATTCTAAGGATTTCAATAGAGTTTGACTATCTTATTTAAAAGTTTTAAGGAATCTTAATTAACTTGTATTTGTAATTTAATTCTACACAGCAAATTCGTTACAGGAGAAATGCAAAACGAACTTCTTGATTGCAAGACGCATTATAAACAACATGCTTTTTCTTTTTTCCTTTTTTTTTTAATGCTTATAGATATATGCATCTAATTTTTGGCTTATTTCGACTGCATAAGATTTTAAATTTTTTTTATCTTAATTTATAAAATTTTATTTTAGAGAAATACACATACACATATATATATATATTTATATATATATAATGCATATACCGTAATGTAGAACACAAGAGAATCGTATTACCAAATAAAAAATTTCTTCATAAAATTCAATGAGGAACAGTTAAAAGTGATATGAGTTATAACACATTAATCTCGCTTTAATGAAAAGAATATAGACATATGCCAGTAATGAAAAAGATGAATAAACCATTGACAGAAAAGAATATTCCTTCAATCTGAAATCTTCAAAAGAAAACGAAAAAAAAGATTATTAAAAGTTTAATAACAAGTAAAAGAAAATGGTGTGTCACTCACACGACTTTCCCTTACCCTGAAATTTAATATCATAAATACAGATTGGAGATTAAGCAGTAAGATAACGAGTACTGTTATGTAAATCTATATCAAAACAACTAACATTAGGCTTTGGACCAGCTTTATTTGACAAGAAAAATTCTATGTGAAGGGGGCTACCATTCTCCTCATCCCTCCGTTGAATTATCGTATCTACACTTATAAAGAATTCAAATCTCTTATTAAATTCAAAAACTCATTTAAAGTTATTCAGAAAACATTCACACAGAACATTCATTGAAATTTATCAATCTTGATCAAACTTTACTAGTAACAAACGTATTAACTTTTAAATACAACATTTGGATCGCCTGAAATTACTTGTTTTTAATTTACTCTAATACACACAGACAAAGATCAAACATTAAAAACATGACTTCGGTATTCGGGAAGCCTCAAAATGTATAAATATGCAAAAGAACAAGATATTAATATTTAGCTTAAATAATACATTATTTACCATATGACTCTGAGGAATTCATTTCAATTTCTGAGCAGCTTTCCTGGACATGGTAAATATTATAGTAAAGCACTTCCATTAACGATAGAAACGAGTGCTATGGCTTAAATATTGACAGCCCTGCATATCTTCTGAAGGTTATGTACACATCACATGGTGAACATAAATATATCACATAAATATATCACATAAATATATTATACAAAAAAACTAGCGTGGAAAATGGAATTTCAAAATTACTGTGTTTACAGTATGGGTATGGAAAATTAATTTACCTTTACGAGCACTGTTTGTCGACATTGTAAAATGTAGCAAAGCCCTTCGATCAATTAATTTCAATAAAAGAGAACGTTTGGCTCAATTTTGGATAGCCCTGTATGTTGTTTATAAGCAATATGTACTTTAAAAAATATTGTGATTTGAAATTTAGTCTTACATTAAAAATATCTAACACAAAATGAAATAGGAATCTAGAATTTTTATGTACAGACTTCAATATATCCAAATATTTTGGGAAGCCTTATAAACGAATATTGAATGGTTTCCATATCACAGTCTACGCAAAACATACTTTCTTTCATATATATAATAAAGACGATCTATTAAGCATAGTAGAAGCCAAGCAGATACAAGATCACTGAAACACCAATGACAAATAAGATTTTTAAAAAATTATCAGTGGATGAAATACACTAATGTAAAGAAACCAGATCTATTAATTAACAGCCTGCAAAACAAACGAATCAATAAAGTAACACAACAAATCTTAACTTAAAACCATAAACTTATCAAAATTAATGAAAAAATAACCTAAGAAACACAAGATAGGAAGGAAGACTTGTGACTTGCCTGTGGGGTTAAACTAGTTTCACGCCGGCAACAGTCACCCAGCCTGCCACGACCAGAACAGGAGCCATATGGATTTAAATATATATATATATACATATATAATAAATAAATAAATTTTCATTTCGTCTTGTTTAAGGGTGCCTACAGATCTTAAAGTATACTTACCTGCAATTTCCCCCATAGACGTAATGTATTTAAATTATCCTGGGTGTCCATGTACACGAACTGTTTGTTTGATCACAAAAAAAAAAAAAATGTCCAGTGTAGCATCCCTATATGATACGGATTTAGAATGCCGATTTTGGACTTTTTGCTGCTATTTGTTCTTGATATATGCTTACAACACACACACACACACACACAACAACCGCTAAAAATATGATTCAGGGGACCTCAAAACGTGTAAAAGTAACAAAAACTCACTTTCGAAAATTTGACCCCAAAACAATATTTTCTCTACGATGTATATGGGTAAAAAAAAGTAAAAATGCTCCAAAAATAGAAAAAATTCTCTTTTTTTTTTTTTTTTTTTTTTTTTTTTTTTTTTTTTTTTTTTCTAGGGGACATGCATTTTTTGCAGTACAAATAGTCATAAGATTTTGTAAACTGTGTTAAGCCTAAAATCTATAGTTCTACGTCCGATATATATATTTAAGTAAATTTAACTATGTATATATATGTGTGTGTGTGAATATACGTAATTAGATAAATTATTTGAATATCTTCCATCTGTTGGTGATTAATTTTGATTGACTACAAGACATTAATAGGCCTACATGGGATCTAATGGTTCTGTGGGAGATAATTTAAGTTAACTTTGTCCGTATTCATTGAAATTTAGGAGAAAATGTAAGACTGGCCTTACAAGCCTTACAAGCGCAATAGGGATTCGAAACGCACACCTTCATTCTACCAGAATCTCTTGGCCACTGCTGGCGCTTAATCTGTTATAATTTAAATGAGAAAAATTTTAAAATAAAAATATACAGAAACTTAAAATTTGTTCTCATTTTAAAACTTATTTATGGAATATCTGTTTGCATATTTAACATTTTAATAATTAGATTGCAAGTGCAAAACAGTAGTTAATATTTTGTAGTTAACGGATAGTTTATATACACATACATGATGGAAAATTTTCAGTAGGATTTCAAGAACTGAATATGTTTTCTCGATATATATTATTTTATATGCGAAACTATAATTTTTTTAGCTACATATGTAATTGAAAAATTTAAAAATAAAGACTAATGATTGTAATCGTTATTATTATCTTTAGACTGCATTTCCTTAATGGAGTTCCATTTTAACGGTTAAAACATCTACAGCGCTAGGTCATTATTTGTAAAAATAATTTAAATTTCATCATTGAATTAAGCAAATTTTTCTAGTTCGGAGGGCACGTTTTTACTGCATTGGTGCATTTTTGAAATAACGCAAATTTCTTTTCGGCATAATCAATTTCATCCCTTGTAAAATTCTAATTTGGCTCTTTCTGCAAAAGAAAAAATATTATATGTATCACTTAGTTTAAAGTTATTATATTTGATATGCATAGATCTAGAAATATAGTGGTATCTAAAATAAATAAATAAACAAATATAAAAATTTAAGGTACTGAGGCTTAAAATGTATAAGCAAATATAAATGGAGTGCATCTGTGTTCGCTTAAAATAAAAGAAATATTAAACCATTACGGATGCATCTACACAAGTAAATAAATACTGTTATTTTATTTATATATTTTTTTCTTGTTTACATTGTTTGTTTTTTAAGACAACTGATTTGACGAAAAAGAAAAAAAAAATAATTTTGAGAGTCAATTTCGATAAAAGTACAAAAAAAAAAAAAAAAATAAATAAATAAAAAAAGCTTTTTATTATGTATTTCATAATATTTTTATAATATTATTAAAACTATGCAGTACACTATAGCCCAGATTTTCAATATTGTTAATTTCTACATCGCAAACATATTGCAGTTTGTAATTTTATTGTGATAAGATATTATTTCCTTCAAGACATTATAAATATTATGAATCATATACTCCTGAATATGATTCGTAATATTTTTGAGGCTGAGAAGTATCCACTTAAAACCTGAGACTTAGTATTATATTTCCCGGACTACACAGCATACATACACACACACACACACATACATATACATACATATTAGTATAAATTATATAAAGTATATAGTGCAAATACATTGGTCTGAATGAAAATCGACCCCAACATCATTCATGCGAATTATTATGTAAAATGACCTCCTTAATAAGAATGTGACATACATTTTGCCCCATTACCCATCGTATTTTGGAGACGCTCTCTTATTTTTATCACCGATTGGTAATTTTATAACTATAAGTTCGGAGGGGAGAAAAGGATGATTTTAACTGTTAAATGTCTTCTGAAGGGCTACAGAGATGAAAAATTCTAAAATATGAACACTTGTAGCAAGGTCAAATTTAGGGGGGAGGAATTCGCCACTGAAATTATAAATTACATTTATTATAATTTATTGATCTATTATTATTATTATTTATTACACATTATATGTTTTGTTTTTAGGTGTTAAAATATTCCTTTCCCTACGACCAAATTAAATTTATGACCATAAAAATACCGAACAGTGATAAAAATTGAGTGATGTGTAGGCGTCTCGAGAAAATGGTTGTTTATTGGGTAAAACGAGGATCATATTCGGATTTAGGAGGTCATTTTACAGAAGAAAGAGAAGAAATAGTATCAGGACAGAATTTTTTCCATCCAACGCAATATTATTAAAGTGTGTTTTGAAGCACAGTAGAAAGTCAATTGTTACTTTTGTTATGTATGTATAAAAAAGTTCGATTTCTATCATTTATTAATAAAATTTCTATAATCTTATAGACAGTTAAATTTTACTGATAATATTTACTACTACACATAACGTCTTTTTAATTACCATTTTAACATACATTATTTTCCTTTGAGTAAAGAATTCATATTATTTTATTTTAATTATTTATGTTTTGAAACATCGTTTCAAAGATGAAAATACACTCCTACATTGTAAAAAGTGTAGTGTAATGGCACTCCAAAATTGGTGCTGAAATACCAAAAATTGGGTAAATAAACGCTGAATTTCGTGTTAACACCAAATCAAGCGTTCAGATACATTTTAAATGGTGTAAATTACAATTATATCGCATCAAACACCATTACTGGTGTATCCTTATACCAGACATTTTGTTCTTACACGCACTTTCGTGTCTCGGAACACCAATTTTGGAGTTCGTTTAATAACTGTCTGGTGGAATCGTCAGTTTGTTGTTTTGTTTTGGAATATCATCTTTTCGCCGACATGAATAATTTATAGACGCCATTTTTAACTTTACATATACCAGGTATGTGTATTTGTATATTTTTTGTTAAAACAAAGTTTAAAAGGTTAAATTAAGTTAAAAATGCTTCTGATATTTGTACTAATGAATTTTAATATAAGTTTTATATCTATTATAGGTTATTCACGCTTTACTAAGCTTAGTTTTATGTATTCTTAATCATTCCTTAATAATATTCTATGTGTTTGTATTTAAGTAACTAAAGCAATTGTTTAATTTTTTTTAAATCGATATATGTTATTAATTTATTGTGGTACTGAATCGTAGCATTAAAATTTGTGTTTGATATACTTTTCAGTTACAGTAATACATATATTTTGACCTTCCTTTTTGAGATTTGTAAATAATTTTTACATCCAAATATTTTAAATCGATCAAAAATGCAGTCCATACAATCACAATTGTTTTCAAAAATAAAATCGTATTAAAGCTTGATAAAATTTATTTGTTTTGAATATAATTAATAACACAGATATAGATTCAATTATGAATTATTGTATAATAAACGAAACTGTATTTTCTAAATACGATGATCGTTTACATTGTAACAGATGTTTCGATTTTACATTTATGTTTGTGTTTGGATACAAGACGAAAGGTTGGGAAAAGAAAGTGCGTTTTGATTCTGGTTTTTATAGCATAATTTATTTGCTTTTTCATACGTGGATAAATGTGCTTAGCATATTAAAATTAAATTTCATGTTTTAGATGAGCGAGAACAGGACAAACGGGATGTTTTTGAAGCATCTATCAATAAAAATTGAATCTCCTCATATACATTTGATACTTATCAATTGATTTGCCTAAAATGTACCATATTTTTCTAACTCTTTAAAAGTTTTAAATGTACATAAAAAAATAACTTATTACTTCAAGAGTTTCATAATATAACAGCATACATGCTGATAGATTTGTAAATATAGTTTTTTGAATGGCAGTAACAATTTATCACTACAGTTAAATCGTTCGCCTGAATTTTTAATAACAGAATTAATAAACATTGTTGAAATTTTTGTTCTGTAACTATTTTATTGCAATTAAACAATCTTCATGCATCTTTCCTACGATTAAAAAAAAACATTGGCGATTTTCTGGTTAAAAAAAAAAAAAAAAAAAAAAAAAAGTAATAAGAATTTATACTGTTCTATATTAAGTAGGATTACTTCAAAGAAAATTTTGCTCCGCAGAATGAAAGATGACACAAGTCCAAAATTGGCAAATATGAATTTACGTCATTCAAAATGTTTATGAAGTACCCCAACGTGCACGAAAAGCGCCATATCTCTGTTTCGAACTTTGGATAAATTTCAGAATAGAGAGGCAGTTGTGCAGGTTTTCTTGCAGGCTAGCCAATGCTTTATCGTTATCTTTAAATTGATTTTTTTTTTTTTAAATATTGCATTTTAGAGTTATGCCACTTTCCTTTTCGGGGTGTGATTCGTTTCCTGATTATTATTCTGACGATAGGGTTACGTTTGTTTATAAATCATGTTAGTGTTCTGCAGAATTTTAGTTTGTGAATTTAGTAGCCCTTGGAATCGAAAAGGTTAGCGAACTCTGTATCTATAATATATTAGGACATATATTGAAATTTTAAATCATACTCCTTAAACTTTAACGAAAAAATATAAAAATAGGATCTATTATAAAAATTTCAGACTAATTTTTAGATCTTAAAAAATATAGGTAAAAAGAAATTTTCTTAAAACTGTATCATTAAATAGGTAAAACAAGAACATTTTTTGCTTTGCATTTAGTAATAATTTAAACAATGCTATTACATACACCATAGAGGAATTAATAAACTATCTATGTTTTTAACTTATTTATGTTTTAACGATATGGTGGCAGATATTTCGTTAACTTCACTGTAAAATATATTTTGTGTAACAGTACACTAAAAATGGCGACAACTTCTTTACACCAAAAAAGATGTAATGAAAAATTTTTGGTATAATGAAACACCAATAATTTTTTGTGTTTCCCTACACCGAAATTAAAGGCGTTTCATTACACCAGAAAATTTATTACACCATTTGTAGTGTAAAGTAATTGCAACCATTTTTCGTGTACAGCTGCAGAAATTTTTTTTACAGTATAGTATGCCATTTTTCCCGTGTTTATTCTATTCTATGTACAAGATTTGCCTTAATATCCTATTTCGATTTCCCACATTTAGAATATTTTATTCTATGTTTTGTAATATTCCGTGTATAATGAAACCTGAATGATCAATACGTCAACTAAATCACATGGGATTTTATAGCTTGCAGCATTATTTCTCCTTTACGTAATCAAATGTCTTTTTAGCTTTTCAAGTAATACAGAGGCCATATTCAACGATGTTGATTTATTTACATCTGTTACAAACATTTCTGACTAAAATTATTGTAATGATTACTTGATATTTTTTCCTATATCTTTTTAAAATTAATTATCTTTAAATATTTCTAAGAATATGTCATATTTCAATAATAATAATAATTATAATAAAATAATAATGGAAAAACTTAAGAAAAATGATATTAAGATGCAGTAATTGTATGCTTATATATAATGAGAGAATTTATATATATATATATATATGTGTGTGTGTGTGTGTGTGTATGTATATATATATCTTTTATACAAGTGTCACACTATAGAAATAAGTCACTAGTAATCTAGAAAAATATATACATTAGTTCAATAGTATAAATGTATACATAAATAATTAAATTATATATATATATATATATATATATATATATATATATATATATATATATATATATATATTAATTTAAAAATGATAAATATTAGAGAAGACCGGGGTTAGTTGTAACAGGGGGCAAGTAGTGCCATAGGGGTTCCTGAATGAGTTGATAGGTTTCAGAACCTGTCGCGTCATGTTAGTGAACAGGTTGATTATTGTAGTGTGCTGTGTACGCTTGGAAGTATACCGTTGCAAGTTTTCGAGATAAAATTACACTGGTCTACAGAAGTTCGGTAACAACGGTCAAATTATTATTTTTATTATTAATTCCAATTTTTATTTAAATATCTGCAAGCAAAAAAGTCCCACCACGTCACATTTTTCTGTTAGAGTATCAGAAAATGGCAATTGTCACGAATTTTTATCATTTTCACAGTATCACAGGTTGTAACCATAGACCTATTATAGAGTGGACGGGACAATGGCAACCTTTTTGAGTGCAAAGATAACTCATAAAAAGGTCACGTGATTGTTGATCTACAGAAGCCAAGCTAGCCAATATTGAAATTTACTCGCCATGCTCTAAACTCTACTTTTTATTAAGCAGACGATATTTTTCCTTTTTCTTTCAAAGTTCTTTTAATTTTTTTTTTTTTTCACTTTAAAAGTTAGATTGTTTTGAATTTAAAAAGAATTTTATAGCTAGAAATAGTAATTAGATGTACTTTAAAAACCCTAGAAGTTATGTCAAATAAGGATTTTATTTTACAGGTAAGATTCTTTTTAATATTTTATTATTTCGTTCTTTTTAAGTAATTATTTTTATAAAATGCTTATAATTTCTATACTTATTTCTCTAAATTGAATTAGTTTAACCATATTATATCTTGTATTATTTCAAAAATGTGAATGATTATTTACGAGAGTTAAAACGAATATAGACAAACAAAGTTATAAAAACTTTTGAACTTTGTTCAAAAGTGTTAATAACAAGGTAAAAATATATTTTAGTAGCTGTAGTGTTTTACACTAGTTTTCCTTGCTGTATCTTTTAATAATATATATATATTTATATTGAAAGCAAAAAATCGCCAATAACGAGATAAATGTAGAAAAAGGTAACCTTTTTCAACATTCACGTGGTTTTATCTTTGCACCTTTTCTTGTATTCCCTTAATAATGGAATGCTCCGTCCACTCTTATAATAGGTCTATGGTTGTAACCCTTCCTGCTGGCAACCAAGAGTCCTGGCAAATCAGAGTCCCGGCAATCATGTTTGTTCCATTTGTTTGTTTAAATATCAGAAAATGGCAAATTTCATTATTTTTTTTTTTTATTATTATTACAATACAGTCGACAGCAAAAGTCCCGAGCACTAGCAAATAATTCCGCGATTAAAAAAGTACATTTAATACTATTTTGTTAAGTAAATCCTTATCGAATCATTTTCTTAGACAAACTAAGAACATGGCTCGGCAAGGATTTATTTAACAAAGCAGTATTAAGTGTATCTTTTTTTTTAGACAGGGATTATTGCTTCCAGTACAGATTAAATAATCGTAACAAAAAATCTGTACGTGTTACAGATTTTTCGCTATTATTTTTGAATTCTGTACTACAAAATTAGTTGAAAATAGCTAATTTGATTTTTGTTACCTTCCAAAATTTTTTTTTGTCGACTAGTGTTATTTATCGTGCTTTCTATTGCAAAAGTAAATTTTGGGACTTACGTTGAAATCGTCATTGCGACGAGGGATCGTGAGGTATATAAACGTCCCTAACATTATTTGAATATTTATATTTTGAGCTGCTATTCTATGTATTTCATTTGTTAATTATGGCAACCTTTCGGAAACTAATGAATAAAGTTCAAAACGGTGTAACGCGGGGCTGAGTTGTGACGAAGTGTAGGAGGAAAGTTGTAAGAGTGTCAATACTTGTCCCGGCATGATTTTTAATGCAGTTTTTTATATTTCAGAAAAAAAATGTGCGAAATTACAAAAGACATACTGAAAGAGCTAAAGCTACTTTAGAAGATCACGAGAGGGCTACAATAAAAGTAAATTCCGGAAGGTGCAGTTTAAGGAAAGTCCAAGAACACTTTAGTGTAAACAGAAGTCACTTCTTAGATATATGAACAATAATATTATAGTTTTAAAAAATTAAAGAACACACTTTTATAGAAATGTGAACTAAAAAACACAAAATATCTATGTCAGTATTAAAATGCGGGTAAGAGAAAATCGTGTGAGTGACACACCATAATATTTACATACATTTAAATCTTTAATTAAAATAATTTAGAATTAAACAAAAACCATTTAAAAAAAATCTCCCCTGACTCGAATCGAACGCTAGTCCTTTAGGTTCGTAGCGCGGAGCTATACCTCAACGCCACGGTGTTCACGTAGGGAAAGTCATTTTTTTACAATATAGATTTTTTGTTTGCTCCCAGAGCAGTTACAAACATGCAAACATACATTTAAACATACATACAAACATACATACATACATACATACAGGTGAAGCTAATAAAAGCGTGTTAAAAAGAAGAGTACTAATGCGAAAGAAAATGTTGAAATGGGATATTAAAAGCTACGTATGATATTCATACTATAGGAAAAATCCAAACAGTATTAAAAAAATACCTACGTTATCAAATAAAATGAAGTAGCAAGAATCGGATAGCTTTAAGGATGAAATAAATTGCTTATGTCCAGTTTGCTTGGAACAATATAAAATTTCTAGACCCAGAGAAAACTGGGTGCAATGCATTACATGTAAAAGATAGGCTCATGTCAAATGTACCAAAAATGAAATTTATTATATTTATATTAACTGTAAATGAGACATTGAAACAAGTGATGATAATGAGTGATTAGAAATATAGGTAGGTAAAATATAGTATATATTATTATTAACTTATTTTATTAATTAATATTATTAACTTACGTAGTAAGCTACTGAGTCAGAGTGGTCAAAGATTTGTGTTGACATACATTTTATTTATTTCCTGATTAGCACATTTTTTTTCTTTATTTCTATTGTTAAGTGTCTCTAAATGTAGGTTTATGAAAGACTAAGAGTTTACAAGTGTTAGTAATTTAACTTTTTTTTTCATTTGATTTACTGTGTTATTCAAAAAAAAAAAAAAAAAAAAAAAAAGAAAAGAAAAGAAAATGAAAGTGTTTTTATTGTGTTACAAATGAGATAAATGAGTAAAATTTTCCTTGTTGATTTAGAATATTGCATTTAATTACCTTTATCACATAATTTGTGCATGTTACAATGTGTTTGTATGTGTCATTTGTATGTCACAATGTGCCCCAAGCATGTCACTATTAGCCCCGCTACTGGGCAAGTTGTGACAAATTTCGATGTTACGCAGAATTCATTTTATGGTATGAAAAATGTTAATAAGTTTAATATTAGTTTTATAAATTACATTACCCTTTAGAAAACGGGGAAGGATAGCCTATTGCTCTGCATACGGGAAAAATCAAGCAACTTTTACCCCCTTTACTAATGGTCACTCGCGGCAGGTGTTGATCATTAGCACACACTCAACTCATTTTTAAGTCGCGGTAGGCCAGAAGAGGGATTTCAATTTCCCTGTGCAGGAAGATAAGAAGAGTTCACATGTCAGGAAAAACATTTCTTGTTTATAAATAATGTTTCTCTTATACTTGATGGAGATAAATATATACTTGTACAGATTTAATGGCATTAAAATAAGTGATAACGTTTTTCAGGAATCAAATTATCTTTTTCGAAAATAATTGGAAATTTTTGTCATTAGCAAAGCAATTAAAAGCTCACTTTTTAAAAAGCGAAATGACAGGAATAATCTCATAATTATAAATAAATTTAGTGTTTTTTACCCGATCCAGATAAAGTAGAAATATTTGTTAATGCTTCTGAATAAATAAATAAATAAATAAATAAATAAAAATATGAAAAATTAAAGAATTTAAAAACTATTAAAAACGCATGCTTTCTTTTAATAAGCAGGATTCAGATTTTATACAAAATAAGTATAACTTAAAAACACATAATTTAAATTAAAATGAACAGAATTAAGGAAAACTTCTTCTTATGAAATATTTTATGTATTTCTTAAATTATTAAATATGAATTAGGTAGATATATGATTAAATGTTGAAAATTAGCATTATTTCAGTGGATATTTTTATTTAAATTTTGTTGATATTTTCCATTACTTCCAAAAATACAATAATAATAAATTAAATTTATTTAGGTCCATAAAAATATATTTAGACGCAATGCTTTTTTCTGTTCTAATTGTACTTTGTAGATATGCTGAAAATTATTATTTTTTGCGATTTTGTCCAAGTAATAAAATACACAAGAATGGAATTTTTTAATACTTTTTGTTTGCTTATATGGGTTAGTATAATGGGTTAGTATAATTTTTAAATGTCACTTATGATAGTGGTCAGAAACTATTGAATAGTAATGTTTTACTAATAAAAACTGTATTAAGTTAATCTAAATTTAAGATTTTCTTCTAATGGTAGAATAGGGCAAATTTCACATAAACGTGCATTATGCGAGGTGTTTCCTTCGTAAATAACTCGAATCAGTTTTTAAATATTATTTATGAGAGTGGTCAGAATCTGTTGCACATCAACATTCTACTGTGAAAATTTAATTAAATTATTCTGAAAATATTTTTTTCCGAATGGTAGAATAGGACGAAATTTCACATAAACATGCATTATGACGATTCTATTTCTCGTAAATAACTCGGGTTGGTTTAAAATTATTATTTATGAAAGTGAAATGACCATTAACTATTATTATATCTTTAAAAATTTAGTAAGTTATTTGAAATTCAGTATTTTCATATTATTGCAGATATCTTTTCATATTATTGCAGATAATACCTTACAAAATTTGGATTATTCAGATTATTGCAGGGGAGATAGCATGCATTGTATGAAAGTAAAAATACGATACTGACACCTGTATAATTACCTATCAAAGTTAAGAAAAATCATCAATGCACCGAAAAGGTAACCTAGTGGGTGGGGCATTTGAGTCAACGCATGGTGGCTGATCATCCTAATCCTTACATTTATGAGTATTGTATGAAATATAGCAAACATTTATAAATGCAAAAACATGAAATAAATTGGGGGAAAATTCACCTATCAGATTAGTCTTTTCATCCACCCTCTATACAATATGAAGATGAATACGGATTTTTTGGTTTTTCTGTCTTAAATCTCTTTTAATTCGTGGCAATGATAGTAATTTTGTATTACGTCTTATACCACTGTCTCAGAAACAATTTATTATCTTGCTGCTATTTTTGCTTCTGGTAAAGATATAGCAGTTACATTATTTTTTCTTATCAGAAAAGAGGAGGAATTTCAAGTTTTTTTTTTTTTTTTTTTTTTTTTGAGACAACCTAGTTGCGCTCCTCTCACTAATTACCTTCAAAACCTATTCGGCTTTGCGAAACTTTGTGACTTTTTTTATTCTATAGTTAAAATTGTATCTACCCCTTATTAAATTTTCAATAACTTTTGCTTTATAATAAAGCTTCAATTCCATACGTAATTTTTTATGTATAACTCGATTTGCCTGTCTTAACCCATGCTATGCTCTGCTCCTTCTTGTTGCTTCCTTGAATTTTGACACTGTTTGACTTAATTTTCAGTTCTTACATCAAAGATACGCATGAGAAGAAACTTTTAACTTTCGATGTGAATAACAGTATAATTAATTAAATAAACGTGAGCAATTAAACTTGAATTTGAAAATGCACTCAAATTACTCTTAAACAGTTATTTATCAGATGGTTATATATCTTTATATATATATTTCTTTTGTGCGTGTGTATGTCACTGAACTCCTCCTAAACGGCTGGACTGAGTTTAATGAAATTTTTTGTGTGTCTTCAGGTGGATTCGAGAATGGTTTAGATTTACAAATGAAAGTTGTAACTTAATTAGTTCTTTCTTAATTAATTTTTAACCAACTCTTTCAACAACTTTTCCACCTAGATGGCGTGAGTTGTCGTAAACACGATGTTAGAATTTATTTAATGTTGAAATGAAAAATGAATTTTTAACCGTATCTTACGAAGTGTATAAAATATTTTTTCAAAATTAATATTTTTAGAATCGTAACTGTATCTTATGAAGTGTTTAAAATATTTTTTCAAAGTTAATATTTTAGAATCGTAAACACGATGTCAGAATTTATTTAATAATTTAATGTTGAAATGAAAAATGAATTTTTAACCGTAAGTGTTTAAAATATTTTTTCAACGTTAATATTGTTAAAATGTTAAATTAGTTAAAATGGTATATTCTTTTAAAAAATTCGCCAATATCCGACGGAGTTATTTTATGTTAAAATGAAAAATGAATTTTTAGGCCATTATTATTTGTGCAGATGGAAAATGTACTAAAAGTTTTCCGAAAAATTTCACGATCACAAATGTTGACGGATATCGTCGAAGAAATCCCGATAATGGCGGACAATCTTATCATCTATGGCGGTCATCTATGTCAACAACATAGATATTGACATTTATAACCGTTGGGTGGTCCCATATTCGCCTCTGCTGAGCAAAACATTCAATGCTCATATTAATGTTCAGTTCTGCAGTTCAGTAAAGAGCATCAAATACATTTGCAAGTATGTGAATAAAGGCAGTGATATGGCTGTATTTCGAGTTGAAAATACCAATGTGAATGCTCCTCCGGTGAATAACAACGATGAAATAACACTTTACCAAATTGGCCGGTATGTCAGCTCCAATGAAGCTGTTTGGCGTATCTTTGGTTTCCCAATTCATGAATGGGATCCAGCAGTTCTTCATTTAGCCGTCCATCTTGAAAATGGCCAGCGCGTATATTTCACGAGCGAGACAGCGATTGATCGTGCTATAAATCCACCAAAAACTACACTCACCGAATTTTTTTAATTGTGTAATCGTGCGGATGCTTTTGGTGCTTTTGCACGGACATTACTCTATTCAGAAGTACCACGCTATTTCACATGGGCTCCAACAAAAAATGAATGCCCCGCAAGCAAGGCACGCCGATTGATGCATGTCCCGGTTTATTCAAATCAAACACCTTGGGACGAGTATTTACAGTCAATCCAAGGCAGACTGAGGGCTTTTATCTTCGACTGTTATTGGTTAATGTCATCGGTCCTTTGTCATTTCAAGATTTACGTAAAGTGAATGGACAACAGTATCCAACGTATAAAGATGCATGCCTTGCACTCGGCTTGCTGGAAGACGACAACCAGTGGGAGTGTATGCTTGCTGAAGTAGGACAGAACTGTACAGCAAAACAAATTCGTCTACTATTCGCTATAGTGTTGACTACATGTTTCCCGGCCCGAGCAGAGACATTATGGGATAATCACAAAGATTCAATGACTGATGATATATTGCATCAACATCGTTCATGATGCAACGATCTACCGATAGTATTCAGTGACGCTATGTACAATGAAACATTGATTGCTATTGAAGATCTTTGCATTATCATTGCCAACTTACCACTCAGTCATTTCGGTATGCATTCAACAAATCGAAATGCATCTGATTTAATAAGCACTGAACTGAATCGTGAACTGCAATACAATACTGTAGAAATGGCAGCGATTGTTGCTCGCAATGTCCCACTAATGAATGAAGAATAAAGAACCATTTACGACCGCATCATGCTCGCAGTTTTGGCAGGACAAGGTGGATTCTTTTTTTTTTTGGGGTGCACCAGGTAGAACTGGCAAAACATTCCTTATTTCGCTAATTCTCGCCAAAATACGATCAAATAATGGCATCGCATTGGCTGTTGCATCATCTGGCATTGCGGCAACTTTATTGGATGGAGGCTTAACAGCTCATTCATTATTTAAACTGCCACTAAATATTCAAAATAACCCAGACGCAGTGTGCAACATAAAAAAACAATCGTCCATGGCCACAGTGCTGAAATAGTGTAAAATTCTTATCTGGGATGAATGCACTATGGCACACAAACATTCGATTGAGGCGTCGAACAGGACATTGAAAGATATAAAAAACAACGACAAACTATTTGGCGGCATTCTGTTACTCTTTTCAGGTGATTTCAGACAAGCACTTCCCGTTATTCCGCGTTCAACATACGCTGATGAGATCAACGCGTGCTTAAAATCATCGTCATTGTGGCGTAATGTTGAAAAAGTACAAGTGAAAGTAAATTTGTGCGTTCAAAAGCTTCAAGATCCATCCGCTGAAACATTCTCAAAACAATTGTTAGATATCGGCGATGGAAAAATTACTACAGATGAAACTGGATGCATAAAATTACCGACCAATTTCTGCACAATCATTGATTCTCAAGATGCTCTTATTGACCAGATATTTCCCGATGTACACAGACGATACACAAATCATGAGTGGCTGGCAGAAAGAGCAATTTTAGCAGCAAAAAATGTGGACGTCAACGAATTGAATCTCAAGATACAACATTTGTTACCAGCAGACTTGGTTTCATACAAATCTAATGATACAGTTTGCGATGCCACCGAAGCTGTAAATTATCCAACAAAGTTTTTAAACTCATTGGATTTACCATGCATGCCACCGCATATTTTACAACTGAAGGTTGGATCTCCGATTATTTTGCTTCGTAATTTGAACCCACCACGGTTGTGCAACGGCACGCGATTAGTCATAAAAAAATTAATGAAAAATGTTATCGAAGCCATCATTTTAAATTACAAATTCCGAGGTGAAAATATATTGCTACTGCGAATCCCTATTATACCCACAGATGTGCCAATTCAATTTAAACGTCCTCAATTTCCAATTAGATTGGCATTTGCAATGACTATCAATAAGTCTCAGGGACAAACGATGTCTGTCAGTGGCTTAGATTTGAGCACATCATGTTTTTCACACGGACAATTATACGTGGCTCTCGAGTGGGCAAACCATCCAGTTTGTTTGTATTGGCGAAAGATGGGATAACAAAAAATATTGTACACTCTGTTGCATTAAGGGATTGATATTGTTTTTTAGTAATATTGTTATAAGTAGCGATATTTATATAATTTTAAAGAATCAATTTTAATAAATTAAAAAAATAAATGATTGGTGTTTTGTTTTTTTATATTCTTTCACCGTTCACAGCACTCCATACATCTTCCATTATATACCACATCCTTACACACTTACAATAAGTTAGTTATTTTTTTCTAGCAAAATATTCTCTAAAAATAATTTATATGACAAAACAACGTTTGTCGGGTCAGCTAGTATATATATATATAATAAAAAAAAATCTAGTTACTAAATAAGAGTAGAAATAATGCTTTTAAATGATTTTTTTTCTTTCTTCGAATCAGTGTTTAATAGATATTTACAGTTTTAATTTATCATAGTTGCCAAATTTTACACATCTTTAATGCCACATTTTTGTAAAAAAAAAAAAATCTCGTTTTATTCGCAAATTGAAGTTTTATAAATTACATAAAAGCAAAATAATAAGAAGAAGAACTGATTATGAAGATGTTAGTCAAAAAAGCTTAAATTTGGCGACTATGATATATTATGCAGATTTTATTTTTAAACAAAATACGCAAATTTAAGATGAAACTAAAAACAAAACAAAATTTATTTTAAACCTGATTAAATAATTTTATTCCGTTTAAATGACAAGTTAAACATATACTAGAATAGAAATATATACATAACATTAAAAAAAAAAAAAAAAAAAAAAAAAACTAACAAAAATTAAATAAATGATAAAATGTACAACGAGTTCTTTATTCTGCTAAATAAATTTTAAAATAAACTTCAGGTAAACTATTTTGCATGGAATTTAATTACTATATATTTGATTTTTTTAAAGTTAAATATTTAGTCATATATGTAGTGCTTTAAATTTGAAGAGGAAAAAATACGAGCAGGAAAAATAAACTTATTTTTCAGATATTATAATGTCTCTTAAAATTAGCCTTTTCGAAATCTTTATATGTTTTCTCTGAGAGGTCTGTCTGAGGTGTCCATCTATATTGCGTCAATTTCGGAGAAAAGTACGGAAAAATCTAAACAGCTAGATGGAAGAGTTGGAGCTAGATTCGAACCTGCCACCTCCCGTCTACCAGCTTTGAAAACGGAAACTCTCGGTCACA
The DNA here is from genome assembly GCA_963930645.1 of Salticus scenicus. NCBI lineage: Eukaryota > Metazoa > Arthropoda > Arachnida > Araneae > Salticidae > Salticus > Salticus scenicus. The sequence continues at coordinate 15,661,979 of OZ005661.1, forward strand.
AATGAAGCTTGTGCCCCTGTTTGACATAGTAAGATTCTTTGAATCTTATATGAAAGGCGTCACAAAAAGGCTGAAACATGGTTTAATAGTTTACCGAATAGAGATGACTGCGCAATATAACTTGTCAAAAGTATTCAAATTTAGAAAAAATTCTTTCGGTTAATCTACAAAAAATTCACATATTTAAAAGTTTTATATGACACTCTAGATAAATTCGACCTACTATTTTTATAGTAACAACATAATTATAAAAAAATAAAAACATCATTACATTACTGTCTGTTTACATAACTTATAATTATGTATCCAATTTACAAAGTCACATAAAGTAAAACTGAGGGTCATATGTACGCAGCATCGTAATTAGACAGACTTACTGTTTGTCTTTCTCTATTTAGACATACATAACATATATGATGTTTTCGATGCAAAAATTTCGATTACCAATTTGTATATGATCAGTTTTTAAACGAAGCCTTGTAAATGATACGAAAAAAATTACAATTTCTAAGTAGTCAATAAGTCAATTTCTTTTACTATATAATTCAACTGATTTTACAGGTAGAGTTATCCGTTGTTATTATTATTACTGCTGAAATGTTAGTGGAGTCCTCCATGTTGAGACTAATAAAGATTTTGGGTTCCATACGTGTGTCTGTTAGTCTATCTGTTTGTCGTGCGATAACGGCTGCAAAAATCACGCTATAGAGTTGCAATCTGGTACACATATTCATGAGCTCCACGGAAGCTGTATGGTTTTGGTGTATATTCTTTTCATAGTATTTTAACACCATTATTTTGCAATCAACAAAATTAAATCAGCGTAAATTACTGAGATGCTTAAACTTATGTTTTCTTCTGAAAATATGTGAGCTTAAGCTTCCTAATTAATATACAGGGCCTTACAAAAACGTCCCGACAATGTCACATAATCATCCAAATTATGTCAAATTTCGTACAATTATTCATGAAAAACGTAGACTAAGTTCAATAGTTTTTACTCATGTATAAAACGTTTATGCTTCATATACAGAGACACACAAAAGAAATTCATGACACTAGAGCCTATGGACATTTTTTCTTCTTTTTTTAGCGTACTTTAATGCGTGTATGCTGTATAAAACATAATGGAATTAGAGTACATTATAAAGATGCTTAAAAGTATGTTTACTCTAAAAGAAAGGGTATGTATATACTAAAAATTTTATGTACGGGACCACACAAAAGAATTACGATGGCGTACTGTAATATCCAAATGATGTCAAATTAGTTTTAAAAATTAATGAGTTATAATTATAAGGTGCATTCTTATTATTGGCGTATATAATCACTCTGGCTCCTTTTCCAGTATACATAAAGGAATTTCGGACTATTACGGTCTACAGTCGATATTTCTTAAAAATGTATTTTTAAAAAGGTTACACTCCATTAAATATAATGAAATCGCACTAGAATTTTAAAAGCATGTTTTTCTTTTGAAAACTGCGAGCACAGAATTGGTAAAAATTTACAGGGTTACACAAAATAATTCCGATATGCTGTGTAATCTTTTTTGCATAAAATTTGGTAAAAGTATTTATGAATTAGATAGAATTAATACAAGACTACCAGTTATTAGGAATACACACACACACACACACACACACACACACACACACACACACACACACACACACACACATATATATATATATATATATATATAGAGAGAGAGAGAGAGAGAGAGAGTTATAGAAAGAGAGATACAGCGAAGACTGAGGGTAAGCAGCCCCGCCTCAAAAATGTATCTGTTTTTGTAGCAAGTCAATCGAATCTCTCTCTATATATATACATTATAATACAGAATAAATAAAAATGATCTAATGAATACTGTGGATGGAAATAAGATGTTGAAGCTCCTGATCTGCAGATCCACTATTTATTATTTTTCTATTGGTCTTGTTGAGTGTAAAAGAAAATTTTTCTAACTGACCAAATTTGTCTAGAGGAATTTAATTAAATATATAAAATATGTAAGATTTATAAATTTAATGGGAGAAGCGCTTTCCTTACACTATCTGTTTTTATCTACTTTATTTTGAACATATTTTGAATATCTTTTGTCAATTTATCTCTAATAAAAAATTAAAGTGAATTTCAATCATTTTGGAAAACCCTCTGTATATATATCATATAGACATATACAGACTAAGTAAAAGATGTGTTGAAATTGGAAAAATTAAATGCACGATTTACTACAAATGAATTTAAAGTCTGTTTCTTTTTCTTTTCTTTTCTTTCTTTTTTCTTTTTAAGACTTCATAATATAAATTCTTTATTATATTTTATCATTATTGTTACAGAAATTTTAATACCTTTTTTACGCTTTATTAAACCTATTTTTTTAAAATACAGTAAAATTCATATTTTACGCATATTTATTACTTTGGCTTGCTTTCATGTATGCGTGGATATATTATTAAAATAGAAACCTGCCTGCAACAGATTTTAGTAGTTTTATTCTTTCTTTCTTTTTATTTATTTATTTATTTATATTTATTTATTTATTTTCATTTATTTATTTTTTCCCAGTAAAATGCATTGATTACTCAATACATTTCATGGAAATCGTTTTGTAAATTTTCTATTTTCCCAATAAAATGCCTCGGAATATGTTTCATAATTTATGATCATGAATTAATTTCTTGTTTATTATTATTATTATTATTTTTATTATATGGACTTATATTTTTAATAGTAAGCGTGGAATATTATTGAAATATGTGTACTTATTTCAATTTATTCCGTATCCCGTATTTTCCACGGGTTGCAACTATAACAATATTATATTTTTTTCCACTTTTATAGCAAATGGTTTATTAAAATGATTAAAACATTTATTTTTTTGATTGAAAGTAATAGTTTTTCTAGGTTAATATTGGTGTGTGATTCTTTCTTTTTGTATAGTAAGCTTTTTAGAGTACCGAAAAAAAATCTGATAGTAATTTTATTAATGTTATTTAATATTATATGAAAATAAATAAATAATTAAATAAATAAATAAATATGAAACAAACATTTCATTATTACAACATACTGAATGCGATCTTGGCCCCTTTTCCCAATCATTCTATGGTACAGAATAATACATACAAGAAAAGAAAAATTGAAGTTAAAATACTTTTCTAACATCTAAACAAAATGTATTGCTAACGAGATAAAGACGCAGGATGATATTAAATGTCCTCCGAAGAGATAATTTTTCCCCCTATTTTCCTCTCATTAAATACTATCATCCCTACACAGTTCCCTTCTCCAGCAATTAATAAGCCACCCACGGAGAAAATCAATTACTGCACCCCATACTTGAGGGGTGAAAATGCCTGGGACAGCGGTTAGACCGACCCCGGTTTCTTCAGCACCTTTTTTCGCGGGATCACGGTCTTCCCGCCCGTAAACAAAAGGTTACACAAGATTTACTCTATGGTATGGTATAGTAAATATTTCACTTCAGTTAAAATCTTAAAGCTAATATAAAAAATCACGGAAACGTCACTACTAGCCCCGGTGTCCCCTAATGTTATTTTTAATAGAATGAATAAATAAATAAATAAATAAATAAATAAATAAATATATATATATATATATATATATATATATATTTTTTTTTTTTTTTTTTTTTTTTTTGGGGGGGGGGGGGTCACGTTTCCTTGCAGTCTGTTAGATTTCCCAAAATTTAATTAAAAAGAATTCACAGAAATACTCAAATATTAACAGAAGCCAAATACATTTGGATGTCAATAATTCAGTACAAAAACCAGTAAATAATAATAAGAATAATAAGAATAATAATAAAAATCTATAATACAGTTTTACGATGTTACAAACGGTGAATCAGTAGCAGCATTTTTACATTCACACAACAATCAAGGCTTTCCCTACACTGTTAAAAAACTCCCGTAAGATTACGGGGAAAGCCCCCCAGAGATTCCAGACAAAGCCCGTAAAAAATGTTTTTACGGGCATGCAACATAATTTAAGGTCACTATACGCTTAATTTACGGTCAAAACTTTTTTTTTTTTTCGGGCTTTGTCTGGAATCTATGCTACCGGGCTTTCCCCGTGATCTTACATGATTTTGTTTACGGTGTACAGTCGGTAACAAAAGTGTCCGAACACTAGCAAAAATTCCTATGTAAAAAAAGTACGCTTAATACAGTTTTGCTATATAAATCCTTGTCGAATCCTGGTCTTAGTCAGTCTAAGAACAGGATTCGACAAGGATTTATTTAGCAAAACTCTATTAAGCGTACTTTTTTTACATAGGAATTTTGGCTAGTGTTCGGACACTTTTGTTACCGACTGTATATGGGTTTACTGGGCAGTGATGTAGTAATTGTAACGTACTTCCATATTTGGTAACATGTAGAGTGTTCTGGAACTTCGTTAATTTTGTTGCTAGGCCTTCGAAAATTAAGTTATGTAATACAACCTTTACCGCTAAATATCATCGAAAATGTCTCCAAGAAATTATAATCTTGTAAAACTGGCGCAAAAGAGTTATTGCTGAAACTGCGACTTGTTTCCGCAGAGTGGCATAATAATTGCCAGAAAAGCAATCACTTTAACAATGAACTTTGACGTTAATAAATAATGAATGTGCTGCCAGATGGGCTTAAGAATGAAAATTAGCAATAAAATAAATGTCACAATATCAACGAATCATTAATAAAAATCCATTACTTTCAAATAATATCCATTATGTCTTTATATTATTTTTTATTTTTATTTTTATAAATTACGACAGGAAATTTTCTTTCAGATAGCGATTTTACATTGTCACCATTTTCAGTCGGCAGCAAAAGTATCCGAGCACCAGCAATAATCCCTGTCTAAAAAAAATATATACTTAATACTGCTTCGTTAAATAAATCCTTATCGAATCATGTTCTTAGACTGACTAAGCACATGAATCGACAAGGATTTATTTAACAAAACAGTATTAAGTGTACTTTTTTGATATCGGAATTATTGGCTAGTTCTCGGATACTTTTGCTGCCGACTGTATGATATTGCACCTTGAATTTTTGAGATACCCTCGAATATTTAATTTCACCATTTAAATTGTTAAACTATCTTTAAATATTATGTCGAATCTGTAGAAAAAATTACATTTTTCAAAACCTACTGACAAGTGAGAAATTCATCCTTGATTGTAGGGAAAATCAACTGCCGATTTCGGTATCCGAGGCGGTCGCCATTCATAAATTGGATGGCTTCTGAACATTTGTTGACGATATCTTCTGAATAAGTATTGATGACGGCGTCTGAATATTTGTTGGCGATATCTTCTGAATAAGTATTAATATTGACTTCTGAATAATTGTTGGAGATGTCTTCAAGACATGTATTCATGATGCCTTTGAAATATTTATTGGCGATATCCTCTGAATATGTATTAATGATGGCTTCGGAACATTTATTCGTAAGGTCTTCTGGATATATATTGATTATGGCTTTTGAATATTTGTCAGCAATTTCTCCTGAATATGTATTAATTATGACTTCTGAATATTTGTCGGCTATATCTTATGGATACAGTCACCAAATATTCAATAATAATAATAATAATAATAAAGGATTGTAAGGCATAAATTAGTCCTGTCATGTTTAATAAAATTCTACCTTTGATAGTTTTTTTTTCTTTTATTATTTGAGGTTTTAGAAATTTTCCATTTCATCAAGACAGATTTACGACAACCTTATTTCTATTTTACAATGCATTTAGTTTTTTACAACATTTGATATACAAACCCAGTTTGTTACGTCCTTACACTTTAAGAAAATTGAACATGTGTTTGTGCTGACCTATGAATGATAATTCCGTATTAATTTACCAAATAGGATACTACAGTTTTTGATATTTATAGAAACAAACTAAATTTGTGGAATTACATTAAAAATTAACTACGTATTTTATTTTGTATAGCTGTAAATCTTGGCAATTAAATATTAGCCTTTATTAAAAATATAATCAACGCTTATATGTTTCTGTGTTCATGTACACTTAATATTAACGTTGGCAATAGAAATGAATCACTGAAGGAAATAAATACGAAGTTTCTTTTATATAGTGCATAATCTTTAACTGGTTCCTTAAGTTTTCTGTTGTTTATTAATTTATATCAATATTACTGAATTCATTAATATACTGTTTACGTAAATAAACCAATTATATCTTTGTTTTAGCAAATACCCTTATTATTATTTTACCTTTAAAATGTAATGTGTAATTTTGTGTTTTTATATGAAGAGATTCAATTTAGTATTTGTTTGACAAATTGTTGCAATGTAAATATGTAGAGTGTAATATGCATCTATATATCAATGACAGTTTGTTTTCGTACGGAAAATAGTGTAAACTTTTATCTGTAATAAGTAATCTAACAAAAGACATAACACAAGTGTCCCGTTTTGATTTCACTGTAATTTTATTTTCTGATACAGGGCATGTATAGTATGATGAAAATTTTGCAAATCCTTATGTTTCTTAAATTTATTAATATTTTAGATGCTGCTGTTTATTTCTTTATACAAATGTTCAGGATGGTATCTATACGACGAAAATTATCAAAAGTTTTAGATATAGCAAAGTAAATTTACACAAAAACTGTATGAAAAAAAAAAAAAAATATGTAAAGTCTCGGATATATCTAAAATGGGAGCTCGTATTAAGACCAAACTAGACATCATGACAATCACAAATACAGTGCGTTGCATGAATATAAACGCACCTTAGCTTTAGGCATTACAAGGGTATAGAAGTGTAATAAAAAAATATGAATAGGTGACACTTGATGCAAACTGTATGTGTATGATTCAAGAAATGAAAATACGAGTCAAAACAATGAAAGACCAACATGATTTTTTAGAAAATAATTTTATTGAATTTATGTCAAAAATACATGTTGCATGAATTTAAACGCACATGTAAAAAATAAATAACTGAGTAACAAATACTGTATCTAATACTTTGTAAAGCACCATGGGCTAATAGAACAGCCAGTAAACGTCTTATCATTGACTTATATAGTGGCATGAGGTCATCCAAGCTGATTGTCTTCCAAGCTAATAGAATAGCTGATTTTAGTTCATCTTTCGTGTTAAACTGCCTTCCGTTTACGTAAACACGACAAACCAGAATACCCCATACGTTGTCCATTATGTTAAAATCGAGGCTTTTTGAGGGCCAATCCACAACTTTAATTTTACTGTCACGGAACCATTTTTTCACGGTATGTGCTGTATGTGCAGATGCACAATCTTGCTTAAAAATATAATTTATTCCAGCTTTCTGGACAGTTTGACGGCAGAGGTTCCTAGTGAGTATCTGGACATAATCTACAGAGTTCATAGTGTTATCCACGAACTCTAATTCGAAAGTCTCTTTAAAACCTATGGCTGCCCACACCATGACAGACCCACCTCCAGATTGACGTTTAGAACAGTACATTTCTTCGGTTCGCAAATCGTGCCAGTAGCTGTGAAATCCATCCGGCCATAGAGATTAAACTTTTTTGAACCTGAGAAGATGAATTTTTCCCATTTTAGTCGATTTAGAATCCATTTTCTTGCCCATTCCAACCGCATATCTTTGTGCTTTTGAGTGAGGGGTGGTTTCGCTTTCATTTTCTTAAATTTAATGAATGTTGCAGCTTTGATAGTTCTCCATATGGTTTTCCGATGAACCCCCAGCTTGTATTGAACCTTTATCTTCGCACAGGAAATATTCTTATTCTTTGTAACGTTGCATATTCGACGTCTGTCGTAACTGGTAAGCTTTCCTGTTCGCTTCTTATACGCTTTTTTCCCATAATTTTCTACTTTCTTTATATAATTTCGCACAACACTCTCACTTCTTCCGATTCGGCGCCCGATTTCACGATTGCTAAAGCCTTTACCACGCATAAAGTCGATTTTTATCCTCTCGTCTACTGTCAAAGTTTCCCCTCTTGCCATCCTGAACAAACTCCGTAAAATTTGCTCTCAAGCATTAAAACTGTTTTTAGAGAACTTTAGCAACACGACTATCTGTGTTTTAATTTAATTCCGGTGGCTCTGTTAAATTTTTAACGCAAAATACAGAGTGCGTTTAATTTCGCGCAACAAACGAAAAACAGTGAAAAATAAGAAAATGCTTAAACACTCATTTACATAAGCTTGCATGAGCCTAAAAATACGTGCTCAAAGCACCTTATTTAGTTGTTAATCATATGCAATAACTGTAAGTCAAATTCCTTCTTTTATAATTTAAAAAATTCTATTTCTGGTTATTGGAAAAGGTGCGTTTATATTCATGCAACGCACTGTATAAATTTTCAACGTTCTACGATGATTTGAGCTTTTTGAGCTATGTGAGATACAATGTCCATTTTGCAAATCAGGATTACAATACTTCCTTAGAAACCTTTAGACGGCCTCTGCATGCCTGGACTCGGCCAAGCTTAACCGGTTGGATGCCGTCCGCCGGAGCGAATATATCACCAGATCACCGCATGGAAGCTGCCTACAACCAGACAGTAATCTATTCGCTACATAGAATGAGCTGTGTCCGATGATTCTTCGTTCAGATTTTATACATCATCATCAGGAGCTAGATGGAACTGCTATGTCACTTCTGGGCAGCAATGTGACTGGAACACCAGAGCTCAGGAATTGCAGGGTAGCGACTTCTGTTCTTGGACACATAGCTCGACTTGCACACCACACCCTCCAAGATAGCCACTGTGGAAACACACAGACACGCTCCTGGATGCTATGGAATTTGGAATAAGCGCACTTACTAGCTGAGAGTCGAAATAACCGGAGAACAACAAAAATTAAAACAATTTTGAATTTAGGCAGGGAGGGGAAATAAAACCGCTGGGGTAGCCGCTAAAGGTACTAGTGCACACAATAATTAAAACCAAAAGTGGAGGCCATTTGAAAAGGGGAAGGGGACAACACTTAAGATTTGAGAAAGAGAAGCTGAACGAGATAGGAACAATGAGATTAAAAAAAAATGAATACGTGAAGCCACTGTGAAATGAAAGATAGTTTTTGGGCGCATAGCGAAAATTTAGAAGATTTTGAAGTGGCAAGGCCTAAATACACCTAATTGGGAGGCAAATTACTATGCGCAGGGAGGCCAAATGGAGAAGAGAAACTTCCTTACACTTTGTATAAGGAAGTAAAAATATGGAACTTTACAGCACAGTTTACTTACAAAAGAGTTGACTACTCATTTTGCTGAATTTTTACCGTGTGCACTAAAATACATTCACTTTAGTTATTCACGCGTTCTTTAACTTTGAACTTTGCTATAAAAATATCCACCCTAATATTATGCATATGTTCATTATTATATAACACGCAATTTAGTCTTACACACATAAGAGCAGACGACCACGTTATGCCTGGGATTCGAACTCACAATCTTTCTTTCTAGAAGTCAGCACACTATTAATTAGATCAGTGGCCAATTAAGATTTAATTTTCCTTTACGTTACAAAAATAAGTAAGGTCAAGATCGATATTGATTGATTAATGAATCATATGAATAGTACCAAAGAGCTTAATTGGAATTTTCTGTACCAATTTACAGCACAATCTGAAGTAAAAGTCTTGTTTTTGCAGAACTACCAGAAAAGTTTACAGAAAAATATACTACATTTATATCCACCTCTCATAACGCACTTTATTTTTACGTTGAACATTAAAATCGCAATTATAAAAAATATAAAGTTTATATATTACAGATTCAATCGGGTAAAGCATGGTGTCCTAAATGGATAGTAACACAACTGATAATTGCTCTTTTATTAAAGCAGGGAAGGGCCAAGAAGGAGTAAAGGGAGACCAATACACAAGAGCAAAAATAATAAGACGCTGAAAAATATAATAAGATGAATAACGAATGAAAAAAAAAGCAGAAAATTAAACTGTAGGAAAAACTGAAATACAAATAACTATATAAACAAGCAATTAATGATGTAAATTACAAAATTAATACAGAAAAAATTATTTCACATTATAAATGTTTAGAATTATTATTTTTCATATGATCTGCAGTAGTATATATTTTAAAATAATTTTCAGATGCATCATTTGTAAATATTTACATTAAGAAAAATATCCGTATTCTTTTCTTATTCAAAATAAACTCAGATATTTAATGCAACACGAAATTGAACAATGATCTTTAACCATAAAAACAACTCCTTTTTAAACATGATATCATCTGCTTAACGTGTAATTCACTCTTGTCTTTAATGACAATATATACATATAAGTTTCCGAAGAGTAGAATTCAGGATATCGTTTTGACATTATTGCAGCGTATTTAGCGAAAATGACTTCCTATATTCCAGAGCATTCTCTTTAAACGACACATCGAAAAATATTTATGTGCCAATTCACATAATGCATTGATGTTTAGGAAAGCACACTTTATTAGAAGTAATGAGATGTCTTATATGATATCTTGTCAAAAGAAATGTTTTAATTTAATGTTATTCCGAAAGGCTATCCAGTATGTCGGATTATTTTGAACCTGAATAAAATACTTTCTTTTTCTTGTAGCACAAATGAATATTATAGTAGAAGCATATTCACAATTAATTAAATAATACATACGAACTGAATATAATGGAATGTATATAGTTGTTATATAATTATTAACTAGATTTGCTTTCAATTATTTTTTACAGAAAACTAGAATCAAGAATTATTATAAATTTATTAATTTTTAACTGTAATAAAAATAAATTGAGATTCTTATAGATTTTCTTGTTTTTAGTATGATTCTATATGGAAAAAGTAATTTGCTACAAGCAGTAGAAATAGTGTTTTTAAAGATTGAGAGCAGTAAATTTTATTTATTTTTTTGTTTAATGTAGCTTGAATAATATTATATATATTTTAATTGTGTCTAGTTAGTTTGCATTTTCTCAATAAGCTTTTAAAATATTGCTTATCTTTAACAATATTTTACTAAAATTTAATACTATTAAGAGCGCAGATTTTTATTTCACTTGATATTTACGTTTTCTTCAGCTAAATACTATAAGTTTTAAATATTTCAAACATTACACAGGTCTACAAAAAAAAAAAAAGACAAAATTTCATTTGATAGTTTTAGCTGTTACATATGCCTTTTGGCGTGCGGAAATAAAATGAAGCTAGTTTTTCTCCATTACGTATAGGTTATTTTTTCAATACAAAGTGTCTACCGACACAATTTCTTCATTTTCGGTAGTTTATAGTATATTCTCATGATTATTCATGAAAATATACTGTAAAAGTTACTATATAATTTTGTTGGTGGAAAAGTCATGGAAGAAATTGTGTCTGTAGACTGTGTAAAAACCTACACGTGATAAGGAATAATATTATAGTTTAAAAAAAATAAAGAACACGCTTTTATAGAAATGTGAACTAAAAAACACAAAATATCTATCTTAGTTTTAAAATGCAGTGTAAGAGAAAATCGTGGGAGTGACACACCATAATATTTACATACATTTAAAACTTTAATTAAAATAACTTAGAATTAAACAAAAACCATTTTTAAAAAAATCTCCCCTGACTCGGCTCAAACGCTGTACCTTTAGGTTCGTAGCGCGGCTCTTTACCTCGCAGCCACGGCTTTCACGTGCGAAAAGTCTTTTTTTTTTACAATATAGATTTTTTGTTTGCTCCCAGAGTGGTTACAAACATACATACACACATACAAACAAACATACATAGAGGTGAAGCTAATAAAAGCGTGTTAAAAATAGGCTTCAGCTTCGGTTTCAACACACCAAAAAACATAAAGCCAAAATTATCAAATCAAGATTTTAGATGCATATCTGTTGTATTACTGAATTTTTAAATATAAATATCATTTCTAATGAAAAATTTAAATAGTTAAAATGTAATTGGCCTTTATATATGCATTACGGGGACTGGGAAGTTATGTTGTTTTGCGCATGTCGATATTCGATTGTCATTAATCAGCTCATTGTGAGCTTGAACTGGTGCCAAAAACATTTAAATGTTAGAGTGACTTGTTTACTCGTAAATTATTAAAGCTTAACTTTTTTTTGGAAATTTATAGGCAAATAAGAGGAGAGGTGCATAGTCGGCATTGTTTGCTTTTTGAGTATCGAAAGGGTAGTAACGCAACAGTTCTTATAAAAGTTATTTACAATGTTCATTTAAGTGCATTAAAGCTTTCTAAATGCTAAAAGTGGTTTTTAAAGTTCAAATTTGAAAATTTTGATCTTTTTGACTTGTGTCTATCAGGAAGACAACCAACTTCAGGTAATGATATGTTAAGGGAGCAAGTGAAAGCAAATCCGTGTCAAACAATCGAGAAACTGTCAAACATTCTTAGCCAGCTTTCATGTACAATCCAAGCATTTTTTCAGAAAATAGGCGAAGTAGGGTAGGTGCTCCAGTGATTGACATGCTCTAGTAATTGACATATCTTTCGAAATAATTAATAAAAAAGAAAAATAATAAAATAATATATTTTACATATAAGAATTTTAACATTTTATGTCAAACAGTGGAGCATAGGGTGCTAATAACTGGTAAAATGAATAACTAGCAGTGTCAAACACTGGAACATAGGGGTCAATTACTGATAAAATGAAAAACTAACAGTGTCAATTGCTGAAACATTGAGTGGATGTCAAATAAAAATTCATTAAAAAAATTGTTATCAAATGTATATATTTTAGCATATATGTGGTACTGAATGCCTTTCATGCCATATGTACTAACTTAAGATTTTTAAAAATATTTTCTGATGACTAGAACAATAAAATATCAGAGATTGCTCTAAAAGTGTCAATCACTGGTGCATTTACCCTAAACACAGAAAGTTTTTGGGTCTCACATAATCTATCCGAAGGAAATTAAGCTAACCGATCGAGAACATAGAACTTATTGCTTCAGCGGTAAAATGCAGAAGTTTCTTTTTTTTTTTTTTTTTTTTATTACTTGATCACTGGAGATTAATGAAATCTTTTTTGTAAAAAAATAGAACCGTTTCCAATAAAAAACTATTATTCAACCAACTAAAAATAACATGAAAATTGCCGTAAAATGAAATTTCAAATTGCGCCTAAAAGTAATAAATTCTTTCGCCAAACAACATAAACACTACAACCGTTCATAACTTTTAAAATCGACGCAAAATTAAATATATATATATATATATATATATATATATATATATATATATATATATATATATATATATATATATATTTTAACAACCTTGTTTTTAGACCGATAATTACAAACGTTGTTTTCTCGAATAATCCATTTTCAAAATCTCCTTTATCATTTCATCAATGTATACGTCTGTTCGATTACTAATATCTACATAGAACAATTAACATCATTCGCAATTCGGTATTTATGTTTCTATAAAGTTACTTGAGTTTTCTATTCAAACTTTTGCATCATACGTAATCTTAATTGTTTATTTGAATCAAAGTAGTTTTCGGCTGTGTATCAGATGTATATTTTGAATTGAATTTGATTTTTGTGTAGAATAAACGTATCAATTTGTATTTCATTTTGCGCCAACATCAAACGTTATGTATGAATAACTGTAGTGTTTATGTTGTTTGGCGAAAAAAATTGTTTTATACTTTTATCTGAAATTTTTAGTTGGTTGAATAATAGTGGCTTTTTGGAATCAGTTCTATTTTTTTTACAAAAAATATTTTTTTTTTCTTTTCAGTGAAAATATACTCTTATAGCAGATCATGAGAAGACGTTCAATGGCGGTTTCACATATCGCAACCCGCAACAAAATGACACACAACTCAAAAAAAGGCAAATCCGAGTTTATGTCACTGAAAAATATAGGAAGTTATCCGATGTGTACAAAACACGTTATATATAAATCTCGAAAATTATCCATTAGCGAGACAGTTAAAAGAGTGAGAATGGACTTTTGTGGGCACCTGTAATTTATTTAGATCTTAATGAAATCATAATGGGACGTATTTAAGGCCAAGATCTTTACAACAAAAAAAAATATTAAAATTGGAGCATCTGTGACCAAGTTATTTGCTAACAAACAACAACAGAAACAGAAACATACGTTTTAAAGTAAGAACCTCATCCTTTTGAAGTCGACTAAAAACGACTATCGCTAATCGATGTGACTACTTACAGTGACCATACTTTAAAATTTATATAGCATACATGTCACCCGCTGCGCTACAATATGTGCGATGTAGTTCAAGTGTGTGTAGTGCAGGAAATTGCGAACAAACAAATGCACGTTATAAGCCTTCTATTTTTAGTATCCATGCCCACAAACTATCTTTTCGTACTAAATCGATGATTCTCTTTAACTTCGTAATTCACTTTACCCCATATCTTAAACCGTTTTCTAGACAGGAGCACTAACTTCGCTGTTTCCCACCAGGTGGAGTTGTAAGCGGTTGAATATTGTAGTGCATGGCAACTTTACTATACCTGCATACCACTTTTATGACTATAGCTGCAGCCGTTCAGCAGTTAAAAGAGATGGGACTGACTTTTGTGAACACCCTGTATTTTCTTTAGATCCTAAAGATATTATAATGGGACCTATTTGAGACCAAGACCTTTCCAAACAAAACAAAAAGTATAAAAATCGAAAAGTATCAACAAAAAGTATTAAATACGGATGAATACGTTAAGAAGTTATGAGCTCACAAACAAACAAACAAACAAACAAAAAACATATACGGTTTGAATTGAGAACCTCCTTCTTGATGAGGTCTGTTAAAAATGGGTCGTTTATGATAATTCAGATTAGAAAAGGAAGATGATCTCTTCGAATGAATCGCCACAAAGTACAACTAAGTCACATTTACACCATAAACAGGAGTTTTACTGTGTTTGATTGCGTATTTGCGGGGTAGTTCATCTTGAAGTTCTCAAAACTAGGCAAACTGTGAATGCAGATCTTTATTATGAACAATTGGATCCAGTAAATCAATCTTTATTTGAACTAGCAATTGTCAACAGGGAAGCGCTTTTCTGCAAAACTATTATATAAGACCGCACTGCACACGACAAACCCCCCAAAAAAATATAAATAAAAATATAAATAAATAAATAAATAAAATCATTGAGATGGGAGATATTACTTCATCTACCATACTCGCCCAATATTGCGGTATCGAATTTCCATTCATTTTGATTAATACAATAAATTCTAAGTGGCAAATTTTTTGAATATTTGAATAATATCCAAAATGCAAAATAGACTTTTATCAATAGACTTTTATCGATTTTGGTTCAAACTCAATTGAACTTCGTCGATCCGGCAATGAAAACTTGCACACTAGATACCTAAATGTCGTTGATAACGAGGATGATAACTTAATTGATTAAAAACAAAAACTTGCTAAAAAATTATGTGTTTGAAATTATTGAATATATATATATATATATATATATATATCTTTCTTTCGGTCCCCCTAGTATCATTACATATAGAATTATTCATTTTCATATAAATTCACTACTGGATTTACAAATTGTACAAATGTTTAAATTCTTCCTACCAAATGCTTCAATTACCGTGTTTATAGTGGCAGTTATCAGAATTTATTTAACTGAACATTTTTTAACTTTCTTGCTAACTCGAGTACTTTTAACAATATAAACCTTCTTAATAATAGTGAATGTAACACAGAAACATAGATGTTAATTGGCATTCTTTTTAAAAAAGAAAGCCTGAGTTTCCCTATATGGAAGTGAATGCTTATTAAATGTAAATCTGAATCTTTTTTACTTTCCGAACACTATAGTGAGGAAAGTATTGTAATCATGTCAAAAATCCGAATTTGAGATTTTGATGTTTCTATACGTTTCGAGGTGCCTGATTCCGTTTCCACTATTTTTACGATGATGTATGTATGTACGTGTGTGTGTATGTATGTGTGTGTGCATTTATGTGTGTGTATGCCTGTGAGTGAACACGCTAGCGTCTAAACGCTTCGTTCGAATAAGCTGAAAGTTGGTAAGTATATTGTAAGTCACCATAGTACGAACCCTATAGATTTTGGTGAATCTAGCACTTATAGTGTTTTACAGGGACACCAGGAAAAATTCTTTATCATTATGGCCTATGGAGCCAAATTTTTAAAAGTGCGATAGCGTCTAAACGCTTTATTAATCTGAGCAAAAAAATTGTACACATGTTATAGGTCACAGTTGCACTAACTGTGTAGATTTGTGTGAATTTAGCACTTACAGTTTTTTTACAGGGGCACAAATAAAAATTCTTTATCATTATGGCCAATGGGGTTAAATTTTTAAAATGTGATAGCGTCTAAACGCCTTATTAATCTGAGCAAAAAAGTTGTACACGTGTTATAGGTTACAGTTGTACCAACTGTATAGATTTTGGTGAATTTAACACTTACAGTGTTTTTAGAGGGGCACAAAAAAAAATATTTTTATCATTATGGCCTATGGGACCAAATTTTTAAAAGTGCGATAGCGACTAAACGCCTTATTCAATTGAGTTGAAAAATTATATGAATATTATAAATCACTGTTGCACTAAATATAAGCATTTTTGGTGAATCTAGCATTTATAGGTTTTACAGGGACACAAAGAAAAATTCTTTATCGTTATGATCTTATGGACTCAAAGTTCAGTAGCGTTAAATAAAACATCGTGTAATATATGGAGAAAAATATTCAAACACTCTATTATGGTTTTCTCTTTTTTGTTTGTTTAACAACTCATTTTTCTTTACTTTATCCACAAAACTCTTAATAACTCAATGTTCGGAAAGTCGAGTGGAGTCACTCCAGATTTTTTTTTCTTTTCTTCAAAACAAAGTTATCTAACGTACAACCATGCGAATAATTAAAAGAATCCTCTTTGGTGCCTTTGACGAAATGTCAAATTAAACTATCTAGAAATATTTCTCTCTATACTTATTTCCCTATTCCAAAAGTTTGCTCGGTTGATGAATGGTTAACAATGTGGCCGTTTGTTTCCGCGTGCGTGGTTCAAATCCCGGTTCCGGTGTGAATGTTTGTAGTAACTTGAGATTTACTTTAAACCGCATACGTTCTGGTGTAATGAGACTTAAGGTTGAAAAACGTACGGTGACACCCATAAACCAAAACAAACCGAATTGCAAATGCAATAAAAGTAAATGGAAATAAGCTTGAAGCTCCGAGTAATCACGGACTAATACTACAAGAGAGAAAATATAATTTAAAGAATGTTTTGGACATGGAATTTATGTTAAATAAAAATAATAATATCTTGATGGTTTTAAGTGATGAATGCAAATGCTTGAAATATAAACAGATGACGTGAGTCATTTTCACAGATAACACACTAATATTTACTTCGGTGAGTATTTGGGAGCAAACATTCAAACCATGTTTTCTCCAAAAAGAAAAAAAAAAAGAGTCTGATTTTTCTTTGAACTTAAGATAAAAATAATATGTCTATACAGCTTCCTAGAAATGTCTACATATTTTCCTAGTATCTAGTAATACATTTTAACAAACGATAATTACGTTTTAAATTTAGTTATTTTTTAATTAATTAGTTTTAGTGTTGTCTGAAAAATTGTGTACTAAGGAGAAAACATGGTTTGAATGTTTGCTCCTCAAGTATACATGATGTAACACAACGCACATTAACACAAAAGAAATAAATGTTTACAAAAGAACTGATATGGATTAATTTAACATGTTTTCTAATGATCTGCAAGAGACCTACGACTCTACACTCTGCAACACTCACTAAATCAAAAGTTACTTATTGTTCTTTTTTGTGGTAAGCCACGTGACGTCTTTTGATGGGAAGGGGGAAGTTCACCAAGAGTCTTATGAAAAAGTCAGAAATGTTTTAATAAAGAATAAATTCGCTATAACAGTTTTTCTTTTTTTTTTACATTTTATTATTTACAGCCAGCGAAATACTAAAATAAAGAAGGAAACGTGTTAGATGGGAACGATAAATTTATTATTTAATTGCACTGATTTAAAAATATTAAGGTTGAGATGTTAAAAAAATGCTAATACCTTTCTGGTATCAAACATTTAATGCTTATTATGAAAGATAATTTTAATAAAAGAATTTGTCATAAATCACGGAATATTTATAAATAAAAATTTATTTATCCACGTCTTTAACAGAATATTAACTGTTACATTTTCAAATATTTATGGAACTTAAAAATGAAAATCATTAATTTTCATAAAGGAACATGAAGAAGAATTGTTTTAGATAATTTATATACTAGTTATTGTAATGTTAAAAATTGTGTTTTTTTTCTCCTCATTAAAATGCATTCTAAAATTGGTTAGTATTGCGATTCATTCTAAGGGGTGAGGAATCGCAAAATTAAAAATCGATATGGTGTCTGCACCTATGTTAATCAGTTTTTTATTTATTTAATGTATATGTTTTTATTCTGTGAAGAAATTATATCATGAACGGATGATACTAAAATTTCGGACAAGTTTTAAAACATCACTTATGATACTGCAAACGAATATATCATGAGAAAGTGAGAATTTAAATGCGAATTGCTTTGAATTTAAACTAAGCTTTTAAAATATTTACATAATAAACTCAATAGTCGTATTATATCATTGAAGCTTTGATAAAAGAGTACATTTCAGTTTTCTTTCTTTCCTTTTCATTTAATCAAAGAAGGAAAATCACATATTTTTTTATTTTTTATTTTTAAAAAATATTATAAAAAATCATTTAATATTCTTAAAATAGCAAATAAATGAATCATTTGGATATATATATATATATATATATATATGTATGTATGTATTAGAGATTATTTTTTTGCACAAAATGAAAAATAAAATAAAGTAAAATAAATAAATAAATAAACATCTCATTCTTAAAAAAATAAAAAAGAGTTATATAAAGGACTTTCTAAAACGTTTAAAAATGAATATTTCAATTAGCTTTATCACCGTCAAAAACGCATTTCCTTTTATAAATGTTTAAATTATTTCAGAAGAGTTTTGCTTGAGATAATATATATATATATTCTATTTTATGATAATTTTTTGTTTAACAATAAGGATAATGAAATGGCAAAGAAAAACACTCTTTTAGTGAATAAATATCTAAAAGTTTTTCCTTTAAAATTTATAAAAAAAAAAAAAAAAAAAAAAAAATCATTTAAAAATTAATCTATACATATGATAGTTTTTAGAACTTTACGAATCTTACGCTATTAATGAAAATTTCTAATATTAAAGGAATATAGTTAAAAGAATCAGTGAAAAAATGGTTGAAATTATAATGAAAGGTATAGTTTTAGGATTTATAAAAGAGCCTTAAATATGTGTACAGTAATTCTAGTTGCTTACAAATGAATGCTATTTACCTATTACTTAAGGATATTTATGTGTATAAATATAATAAAGAAAATAAATATGCATTATGTTATACCAAGGCACGCATACGGACTGATAAATTTAATTTATCTGTGGTCCTCCTAATATTCTTTATTGTATTCATTTGCGGATAGAAATAAATAATCTGTCTCTCTATATATAATCGTTTGTCCTGAGTGAATGAGTGAGTGATTCATCATCGCCCAGCCCATACCCCAGGACCTAAAAGCAGGAAATTTTGCGACAATGTTCCATCTATTACGTAGACATGCACTAAGAAGGGATTTTACAGGAGGGAGGGCAAAACGTGATTTCACAAAATCCTTCATATATCAAACAACAAAACAAAACAAAAACAGGCATCCGTAAAATTTTTGCTTTAAAACATAGCTAACACAAATACCTAAAAATCGATTTCTGGAATTTTGGAAATTCGATCCACAAGAGGAGGTGGGTGAGAAAATGCGATTCCACATGAGCAAAAAGTGATTTCACAATATACCTTCATATACCAATTAAAAAAGCAAATATCAGTAAAATTTTTGCTTCAGAATATAGCTAACAAAATAACCTAAAAACCAATTTCGGAAATTTTAGAAAATCGGCTCCTAAGGGGGGACAGGGGGGCAAAACGTAATTTCACAAAAAGCTTTATATCTCAAAGAAAAAAAAAACAAATATCGTAAAAATTTTGTTTTAGAAAATAGCTAACACAAATACCTAAAAAACAATTTTTGGAATTTTAGAAATTTAGTTCCCAAGGGGACGGGAGGAAGCAAAACGTTATCTATATTATATCTTCTACATAATAATGATATTTCGTCTATAATAAACATTTATAATCATTTATTTTAATATTTAATTGTTGCCAAAGAAGTTTACGAGTTAATTTATTTTTCGACATATAATAAAATATATTTTCACTCGAATAATGAAAAAAAAATTATATATATATTAAATACTAGCAGGCTACGCCCGCTTCGCTGGTCACTATATTTAAATGAATTTTTGAAAGAATTGAATTAATATTTATTTTTTTATACCACATTCTTGAAAAAACCAAAAAAAAAAAAAAAGAAAAGAAAATGAAATTGCTCCAAACTTCGCTTAGGGTACCCGCTGTCTACGGCAGCTTTTTTCCCGCCCGCACTGCATCAGGTCTAGATTTCCCGTGACTGTAGAAAGATCTTTTCCGGGCACTTCAATCTGGATATTTATCGACGATAGGGGGGATCTGCTACAATTTAAGAACTACGATTTTAAAGATGACTGTATCTCAGCATCTATTAAATATTTTAGTTTTGAACCATGTATTTTATAGCCCATGCTATTTACACTTTATTACAATTTGATTCCGACCAATGAAATAAAATAAAACAAAACAAAAAGTTGATTAAAAAATAAATATAACATATAAACAAATAAATTTTAATCATTTTAATCCTTTTTACTACGTATATACTACTATTTTTCCCGATAAATACTGTAAATTAAAAAAATTAACAAATAAAAGTTTTTTCTTTTAAAGGAATTAATTAAAAATTGAAAAATAAGAAGTTGTTCTACTATAAAAAATTAAATATAACTGTTATAAATTTTTTCTGCTGCATTACGATTAATAAATATAACAAATTAAAAAAAAAAAAAAAAAAAAAAAAAAAAAAAATTCGCCTTCAAATGAATGTATTCAATAAAAATAAGTTGCGTAATAGCCGTTGCTAAGATACGCAGACGATAGAAGCAAAATAATAAATCTATGAAAAATGAAGCATTAAAGCCAATATTTAAAATCGAAAAAACTTTAATTTAAAAAATTCAAATTCGAAATTCGAAAAAATCTCGATGAGGTGCACACATGCATGGTCCCAGGTACCTATATGCCAAATTTGGAAGCTCTGCGATCAGTAGTGTGAGCACCAGAGCGCAGATACACACACAGACACACACACAGACACACACACAGACACTTCTCTTTATTTATATAGATGAAGATGATGAGGTCATTTTATAGTAAAATTATCCATTATAGCATATATTATATTTCACTCCTCCATAAAAATTAATTTTAAAATCGTCTGCTTCTTTTATACTTTTATTTTAATAGAATTTTAATATAATTTAATTTATATATTAGTCATTTTAGCATTTTTATCCTAAGTAGCATTAGCAATAATATATATCACTTCTCTATTAAAATTTATAAGACCCTACAATAAAATTAATTTGTGCTTAATATCAACTCTACGAAAATTTTTATCAATCGCTTCCAAATTTTGACCTAAGGTTCAAATCTCAATCCTGTGGGTATTTACATCAGCTACAACGTTTTCGTCTTTATTCGTAAATAATAATTTAACTGTATTAAATAGTTTACTGGAATATAATTCAACGTATAACTTAGTCACAGCAACGCGTGACCGGGTCTGCTAGTTGAATTATACGAAATTTATTAATAGGTTAAAAAGTTGAAGATTCTTTGTGTAGATGGCAGCACCAAATATATTTCAGCTTTCATTTCAACCCAGTCGAAAGGTATCGACATCTGTTAGAATCATTTGGAGTTAACAGATAATTGTGACTGTCAAATAATAACAGACAAATAATTAGCAATAAATTAAAATTGCGACTATAATTTGAGATTTAAACTATCCTATCTCTCAAGTTGGATCGAACTGCACATGGTGTGCGAATTTTATTATAATCGGTTAAGTGGTTTAGCAGTCCATTGAAGATAAACATTGTGACACGAGATTTATATATATTAAGATTAATTTGCTCAGGCACATAAAAAATGACGTCATTAATAAAAATAAATAATAATAAAATGAAAGCTAATTCAGATCGATATTAAAGAGCTATATTTATTGGTAATCCTGGGTATTTTTTTTACTTTTGATGCTGAAAGGACATTATTCGCCAAGGAGCTTTTTTTTTTTGGGGGGGGGGGGCAGCCACCTTAAGCCAATTAGTCCATAAAAAAAAAAAAAAAAAAAAAGCAGAGAGTGAAAAGCTAGCAAGAGGCTTCATTGGGACTCCAGAAACGACTGTGGCGTGCGGGAATGCCGCTACAGGAAATGGCGGGAAGTCATATTTTGACTAATTTCAATGATTTTTTTTTTTTTTTACGATTTTTTTATTAATATTAATGATATGGTGTTTTGAGGATTCGTTTCAATATATTGATCAGCGAAGCGGGCAAAGCCTGCTAGTTAATTAATAATTACAAAAGCTTACAAATAGTAAAATATTCGAAAAACTCATCCTCATAAGGCATCACCATTTATCTGATAGTTTATTATTACCACATACGTCAGCTTTATATACTTGACTGAACGTTCGCTTGTAAGTTTTCGTCAATATAGCAGTTACAACACGAGCACTTGGAAAAACATCGAATATCAGCGCGATTTTTGATAGTTCAAGGATCGAAGGCCAAAATTTATCGAACAGAACGAAAAAAAAAAAAATCGTGTAGTTTTGAAAATTGGTACAGTTATAGCCGGGATTCTCCTAAACAACTCACCCCGTCCGTTGGAAGTGAGTGGAAGGAGGGGGGGGGGGTTTAAAGGGAAATTTTTAGTTTTTACTAAATGTCTTGAAAATCACAGGATTCAGAAAAAAAAAAAATCTCAATTACAAAATTAAATTATGAAAAATTTCCTACTAAAATGTCTATTACGTTTTCTTTGCATGAATTTTGCATGAAAAATTCTTTCATGCAACAGTAAAATCAATTAATGACAGTTAAAAGAGTTCTGGTCAAATATTTTCAACAAGTAATAATTATGTTCAAAGAGACTACGCAAGGATAATATAGCGATTTTTTTTTCTTTTTTTTTAATTACTTTGAGGCAAGTTAAGTCAAATTGCATTTTGAATTGCATTTGCAAATTTCAGTTTTTTTTTATAAATAGCTTGAAATTTGTCTTATTTAAAAACTAAAAACTCAATTACAAAATTAATCTAAGTGAAAATTCGTATTAAAATATCCATTACGTTTTCTTTGCATCATCAATAGTTTAAAAAATATGTGGGGATGAAATATCACATTTCCTTGAAAAATGCTTTTTCTGCAATTGTGAAATCAACTAAAATGTGTAATTAAATGATTTCAAGTGAAATATTTTCTACTTTTGTAAAAAATATGTACAGAGGGGCTACGTAAGGATGATATAGTAAGCACTTTATGTTTTTAATAACTTTGAGGCAAGTAAGAAAAAATGGCGTTTTAAATACCAATTAAGATAACGAAGATTAAAAGTTGACAGATAGAAAAAAGAAAAAAAAAAAAAAAACGTGTAGTTTTGAAAATGGACACAGTCATAGCTGAAAGTGTCCTAAAAAACTCAGTTAAAGTCCCCATTCGGTAGGTTGGGGTGGGGGTGGGGGGGTTGAGCGGTAGGCAGAGGAGCATTTAAATAGGGCATTTTTATTTTTCTTTCTGAAATATCTTGATATCTGTAGAATTTAGCACGATTTAGACAGAGAACTGGCTTTCAACAGTCATACGTTTGTAGCACCTGCAATAACACTTCAGCCAAGCGGATACCTTGAGAAGAAGATGAATTTCTATGAGATGATATTCCATATACTATCATAATTTGAATCCTAAGGCCAATAATAAAAAATAAAAAAATGTGTGTTGAGTGTGCATTATGTATATTACAGATTAAAGAAAACTGTTTATGTTCTAAGAAAAAATAAATAGGAATGCAAATATTTAAACTAAAAGTGTATTCATAATTTTAAAAATACATGCTCGTATTACACAGTTTTCTTATATTTTACTATATTATAATCATAATATAAATATTTTGTGCATTTCGTACATTATCACTATATTTATCATTTCAACAAAATATAATGTTGTTTTTGGAAAAATAATAGAAATAATAATAATAATAATAACAATAATAAATAAATAAATTAATTAATTAATTAATTAATTAATTAAATAAAAATAAATAAAAAATAAAAAAAAAGTTTAATTTTTTGTGTCTTTTTTCCACTAAACGCCATTTCATTTTTATGAGATATCTAAGAAGAACTTGACCCCCCCCCTCCCGTTTCCCCGACGCGCAGTATGTTGTTCAGGACACTTTCCGCTGTGACTTTACCTATTTTCAAAACTATATGATTTTTTTCTCCTTGTTATATTTCCTATTTTGACGGGAATATGAATCCTGCGCCCTCGAGCGATTACTTTAACGGCGACACAGCCACTGGGCCGAGGTGGATCATAGAAACACCAAACAATACACAACCCAGTTATGAAAATAATATCATCCTCTTTACATCTATTAGACGCTTCGTCGCACAGTGGATCGAAGTATAGGCAGTGGCGAACATAGGAAGGTTATGGTATTATTATTATCTATGTATGATGTTTTTTGTCACATTTCGATTTAATTATGTATCTATGTATGATACTAAAAGCGATTCTATGATTTTTTTTAACCCTTTATAAGGCCACAGGGATATTTTTCACACCAAATTTGCTATCATTTTATTCAACTGGCACCATTTTTTTTTTTTTAAATAATGATTCCTGTGTATATTTTTTGTAGAAAAATATCAGTATAAATATTATTTTTATAATATTGGTGCGAAAAAAAAAAAAAGTCATTTCTGGGAATTCTGCTTATGCTAATACAATGGGTTATGAGAAGTTTGCGATTAACTAAGCGAATAATGTGTCAAAATTAAAATTAATATGTATATATGTATGATACTAAAAGCATTCTATGATTTTTTTTAACCCTTTATAAGGCCACAGGGATATTTTTCACACCAAATTTGCTATCATTTTATTCAACTGGCACCATTTTTTTTTTTTTTAAATAATGATTCCTGTGTATATTTTTTGTAGAAAAATATCAGTATAAATATTATTTTTATAATATTGGTGCGAAAAAAAAAAAAAAAGTCATTTCTGGGAATTCTGCTTATGCTAATACAATGGGTTATGAGAAGTTTGCGATTAACTAAGCGAATAATGTGTCAAAATTAAAATTAATTATTTCTAATAAGCTAAATATATTTTTTTTACACCAATTTTTATTCGTGAAATTAGTTTAATGTACCATTTGAGGAAAAATTGGCATTATAAAATGGATAAACGGTATCATATTTTTTTGCTGCAAACAGGAATTTAGAAACATACCTGATAAAGAAACAAATGTTGCAAAAACGAAGAGAATAAAAGGAAATAAATAAAAATTTCGTGAAGAAAATCTACATTCATAACACAATTACAGTAATTTCTGGTAGATAAGCCGCAGGTAAGATGTGTCATTTTTCCACCAGAAATTTTATTTAATAGAGAAATATACTAGTCCGGTCAATTTAGACATAAAAATAGTGATCAAATAAAGAAAATTCCGACAGAGCCAAATTTCCGTAGAGACCTTAGGTTCACCACAAAGAATAAGGTGTCAAAAGTCCCCATCGGTCCCATGTGTGCTAAGGGACTTATTTGGGCCCCAAGGTCAAAATTTTGGGTTTTTTGGATTTTTCTCGAAAACGGTAAGTTTTATCGAAAAAGTACCTCAGAGTAAAGTTGTAGATCTCAAAATTCTCTATAAAAATGGTCCTTATGATTTTTTCTCTAAGACCCACCATTTCTACATGCGTGCTAAGGGACTTATTCGGGCCCCAAGGTCAAAATTTTTGGTTTTTTGGATTTTTCTCGAAAACGGTAAGTTTTATCGAATACGTACCTCAGAGTAAAGTTGTAGATTTCAAAATTCTCTATAAAAATGGTCCTCATGATTTTTCTCTAAGACCCACCATTTCCCAGATATTGCGCTTGTAAGAATCACGTTCTACATAATATGCACACATATGCCACGTATATACATATTCAGGTACTCAAGCAAGTAAAAATGCCTACTTGTGTCTCTTTCATGTATACATTATACTATTCTAAGAAAATATACTCTTAAAAGACCGCCAGTCCCTTACAGTATCCCCTCTACTTGTATGGCCTTGAATAACATCTGGCTATTCTTTTGTCCGTGTGGTGTCGTTCCCGTACCTGTTTCTTTTAGTGTTAAACGTGCAGTTCGAGTGAATATACGTATTTATTACAAGTAGTATTTGATGGCTATAGTGACACAACAAAGAACATAAAAGCTGCAGAACAACGTCGTCGTACTACAAAATCATCCTCGGGTTCCGACATAATGTTTGATGAATTTATGACAGTTCCAGTAAACCAACAACAATTTTTTGCAAACATTAATAATAAATCTCGATTTATTTCTATGTTGAGTAACAAATTAACTGCTGAAAATATTGCCGTGAAACAAGCTCCGAATGACGCCGATGTCCTCATAAT
This sequence comes from Salticus scenicus, assembly GCA_963930645.1. NCBI lineage: Eukaryota > Metazoa > Arthropoda > Arachnida > Araneae > Salticidae > Salticus > Salticus scenicus. The sequence goes on from OZ005661.1 coordinate 15,688,740, forward strand.
TGAAACAGCAATAGAAATATTTAATGCAAGAAACACAACTATTGTAGTGGGCGAAGATGTTGATTTGTTAGTACTACTCACTGCAAGGACTCCATCTGATAAAATTATTTACTTTCTGAAACCTGGGAAGGCGCAACAACGCACAGAAATATATTCTTCTAAAAGTTTATCAGCTTATCCAAAATGCCAAAACTATATTTTATTTTTACATGCGATAACCGGCTGCGATACTACGTCAGCAATGTTCAGAAGGGGCAAAAATTCAGTAATAAAATCATTTGAAAAAAAAGATTTGATTGACTGCGCAAAAGTATTTACAGAAATTAATTCTCCACCTCAAATACTAATTACTGAAGGAATTCGGTTTCTTCTTGAGGTTTATGGAGCTCCAAAAAAAATTGATTGCATAGATAAGTACAGATATTTAACATTTGTAAAAAATACACGAAACAAAAAGCAAGTACAACTATCTTGTCTTCCTCCAACATCGGCATCTGCTATTCAACATTTGTTTCGAGTATACTATCAAGTTCAGACATGGCAAGGCAATCAACTGAACCCTGAAGACTGGGGTTGGAAATTGATAAATAATACTTTGGAACCGATTAAAACTTTACTGCCCCCTGCTCCAGAAAAACTTCTTAACTCTATTTTTTGCAAGTGCAAGAAAGGTTGTAATGCCAAATGTGGCTGTAAAAAAATAGGGTTGCAGTGTTCTCCAGCGTGTACCAATTGCCAAGGTCTATCGTGTTCGAATGTTCAATTAAATACAAGAGAGGAAGATTCATGTGATTTTGATGAAGAGACAACTGATTCATCTTCATTTGAACAATTTTTGAACATTCAGCAAAAGGAAGAAGAAGAAAAAGAAGAAGAAGAAGAAAACATGATTGTTAAAGTTGAGTATGAAGAGTATGAGTCAGATTAAAGTAACAAAAAAACATTCGAACGACAGTTAAACTCAATAACCAATATCAATAATCTTCATACTATTAAATAACTATTTTTCCTGAAAATAACGTCATACAGGTTCGTGGAATAGGCCTACCGGGGAAACCACGTTAAAAAAAACGCGCCGAGTACACTACCTCACAGGTGGTGTGGATATGTGTGCATATTATGTAGAACGTGATTCTTACAAGCGCAATATCTGGGAAATGGTGGGTCTTAGAGAAAAAATCATAAGGACCATTTTTATAGAGAATTTTGAGACCTACAACTTTACTCTGAGGTACTTTTGCGATAACACTTACCGTTTTCGAGAAAAATCCAAAAAACCCAAAATTTTGACCTTGGGGCCCGAATAAGTCCCTTAGCACACATGTAGAAATGGTGGGTCTTAGAGAAAAAATCATAAGGACCATTTTTATAGAGAATTTTGAGATCTACAACTTTACTCCGAGGTACTTTTTTGATAAAACTTACCGTTTTCGAGAAAAATCCAGAAAACCCAAAATTTTGACCTTGGGGCCCGAATAAGTCCCTTAGCACACATGTAGAAATGGTGCGTCTTAGAGAAAAAATAATAAGGACCATTTTTATAGAGAATTTTGAGATCTACAACTTTACTCTGAGGTACTTTTTCGATAAAACTTACCGTTTTCGAGAAAAATCCAAAAAACCCAAAATTTTGACCTTGGGGCCCGAATAAGTCCCTTAGCACACATGGGACCGATGGGGACTTTTGACACCTTATTCTTTGTGGTGAACCTAAGGTCTCTACGGAAATTTGGCTCTGTCGGAATTTTCTTTATTTCAATTGTCCAAATTGACTGGACTATACACTTTTTTCGAAGGAAGAGCTCGTACAAATATAAATTTATTTATCAATTAAAATTTCTGGTGCAAAACTGCATTATATAACCTACGGGGTATCTACCAGAAATTACGGTAATTTAGCACACAATGTTAAGTATGTCATCATATTACTGCTTCTTTTTTCTTTCTTTTTTTATGTAATATTTCAATAGAAAACTCATGTAAGCATTTACTGACAAACTCTATGAAAAATTCACATTTGTATTTATTTTTATTGCACAGAAACTTTTACTTTAAATCGTAATATAGGATTATAATATTTAATTTTAACATTTAGTAATCGAACACTATATATTTATTTAATTTTAACATTTTATGACATATCACAGCAACCATTTACATTTCCCCCCTTTTTGCGGTCCAACGGTACTTTTCAGTAGCTATAAAGTAAATTTAACTAGTGGATCTGCAGATCAGGAGCCTCAACGTCCTATTTGCATCAGACATTTTTCAATAGGTCATTTTTATTTATTCCTTATTATATAATAGTATATATTGATTCGATAGACTTATTACCATAATCAGATACATTCCTGAGGGGGCTGCCGCCCCCCTCAACCCCCCACTGTATCTCTCTTTGTATACCTATTTGTATATCATATAAAGTGTTATGGAATTGTAAATAATTGCATTTATTTTTGTATAATTTTTTTCAGAGGCTTAGTAAGTCGATAAAATGCTAATTTTGTGCATTTCTAATCGTTTTAGCGTTAAAATAGCCTAATTTTCCTTTAAAAACCCATTGAAAAACTCCAATAAGGGAAGAAAAGGATTTGGCGCCAAATTTGGCGACTGTTTCCCTCCTTGGCGATTTTTTTGGCGACCTTGGCGAGAAAATTCTTATTGGGGATATACCAAATATGGAAGCTCTAATCTCATTGGCTGATGAGATACAAGAATTTTCCAGAACAGTCTGTGTTCGATAGAATAGTATAAAAGGAGCATTTTTTTAGCCAAGGCGGCCAATCTCAGATCTGTGTCATTTTCGTCAAATGCTTGCTTTGCTTTGAGCCTCTTTGAATGAGACTTGCTTTATGTGTTATTGATAAACAGTTTGTACTGTTGTTTTGCTGTTAACGGCTGTTGTTTAAGCTATGTTTACTGGTTGAATTGAAGCTGATACTTGGTTTATAGACCTGTATTTTTCTGGAATCTTCTATGAATAATTCACTGAATTTTTATAAGTTTCGCCTTTCATTCTCGGACAACTTACGAACCCCCAAGTACGCAAAAATATGTATTCTTAATAAACGACGGTCTTGTATTATTTCCCTGAAATTCATAAATACCAAATTTTATACAAAAAAAAAAAAAAAAAAAAAAAAATACATAGCATATCGGAAATATTTTGCATAACCTTTAAACTAATTATCAATTCTATGCCCACAATTTTCAACAGGAAAACATGCTTTTAAAATTCTAATAAAATTTTATTATATGTGATGGGGTGTAACCATGTTATAATACACTTTTAAGAAATACCGACTATAGACCGTAATAGTACGAAATTCCTTTATGTATGCCGGAAAAGTAGCCACAGTCATTATAAACGCTAATAATAAGAATAAACCTAATTAATTATAACTCATTAATTTTTCGAACTAATTTGACATCATTTGGATGATTACAGTACATACTCGGAATTATTTTGTGTGGTCCCATAAATTATTTAGTCTATACATAACCTTTTTTAAGAGTAAACATGATTTTAAGCAACTTTATAATGTATGTTAACTTTATTAAGTTCAATTCAGCATAAACGCATTAAAGTGCGCGCTTAAATTAAAAATTTGTCCATAGGGTCTAATGTTACGAAATTCTTTCGTGTGTCTTTGTAAACGAACCATAAACATTGTATACATCAGTAAAAAATATTCAGCTTATTTTGCGTTTAAAATAAATGGAATACACACCTAACACTATACAGCTAATTCCGTTGGGCTCATGAATATGTGTACCAACTTGCAAGTCAATAGCGTTATTTTTGGGACCGCTATCGCGGTACATACAAATTCTTCCCATAGGCCGTAATGATAAGAAAAACTTTGGCGTGTCCCTGTGTACGAAGTAGAAATGGAATACATACCAAAAACTATACAGCTGATTTCGTGGGACTCATGAACATGTGTACCAAATTTCAAGTCAATAGCGTGATTTTTGCGGCCGCTATCGCACGACAGACAGACAGACGGACGGACGGACCGACGGAACCCAAAATCCTTTTAAGTCTCAACAGAGGGCCTCCATTGACGTTTCGGAAAAAATTGGAAGTCAATAGCTTGATTTTTGCGGTGGTTATCGCGGTACATACAGATTCTTCCCATAGGCCGTAATGATCGAACTATTTGGCGTGACCCTGTACACGAACTACAAATGGAATGCACACCTAAAACTATACAGCTGATTCCGTTGGGCGCATGAGCATGTGTACCAAATTGCAAGTCAATAGCGTGATTTTTGTGGCCGCTATCGCGGTACATACAGATTCCTCCCATAGGCCGTGATGATAAGAAAAACTTTTGCGTGTCCCTGTATACGAAGTAGAAATGGAATACATACCAAAAACTGTACAGCTGATTTCGTGGGGCACATGAACATGTGTACCAAATTGCAAGTCAATAGCGTGATTTTTGTGGCCGCTATCGCGATACATACAAATTCCTCCCATTGGCCATAATGATAAGAAAAACTTTTGCGTGTCCCTGTATACGAAGTAGAAATGGAATACATACCAAAAACTATACAGCTAATTTCGTGGGGCTCATGAACATGTGTACCAAATTGCAAGTCAATAGCGTGATTTTTGTGGTCGCTATCGCGATACCTACAAATTCCTCCCATTGGCCCTAATGATAAGAAAAACTTTTGCGTGTCCCTGTATACGAAGTAGAAATGGAATACATACCAAAAATTATACAGCTGATTTCGTGGGGCTCATGAACATGTGTACCAAATTTCAAGTCAATAGCGCCATTTTTGCGGCCGCTATCGCGCGACAAACAGACAGACAGACACAGCCCAAAACCGTTTTGAGTCTCAACAGAGGGCCTCCACTGACGTTTCGGCAATTATTTTATTAATTATTTAAAAAAATAAGAAATAATTTCTGATTTAGTAAATCTATTTTAATCATCTAATTTCTATAATATTTTCACTATAAATATTTTAATATATTTTCTGTCATTAATGAATACAGTTATTCAGATAAATTTCTCGATTGATAATTTGGCGGTAAACAGAATAAAAATTTATTTTTCTCCAAAAGTGGCGATTTGTGGCGAAAATCCTCTTCACAGATTAAAATGTATACTTTTGTGAGTAGTAAAATGTGTTTGAAATTTTGGACAATTTTGGACAAAAAAAGTTACACAACTTATAAATTTAATTTTGTTGTTAATTTTATATTCACATTTCATGCGTGAATCACAACATAAAAAACCAACAAAATGTTGGCAGATGTACCTTAAACTTTTATTAGACATTATTAAAGGTATTTTTATTTCGTATTTTTTCATAGTTATCTTAAGTGCCACTTGATGGCTATTCAAATAAAGTCACTGAAATTCATCGAAAAATCTTATTTCTGAAAGTTTTCGTTTTGAACTGGTTTATATATAACTAGCAGGCAACGCCCGCTTCGCTGGTCCCTATTTTTAAATGAATCGCTATAATTACTGAATTCTCAAAATTGCATTAATTTTTATCACGTGAAAAAAAAAAAAAGAAAACAGAAAAAAAAATCTAATTAGGAAAAATGTCGCACCGGGTTCTCACTGCCTTCGGAAAAAATTCCCGAAATGCTCTAACTCTTATTTCTATTATTTTCCCCCATCGCCCCCCCCCCTCCCGTCTATCCTAATAATTTTAAAAATTCGAAAATATCCGCAATCGATTTGTAGGTATCGAAAACCTCTATATACCAATTTTGAATGCTCTAACTCTATTCTATTTTGTTTGCCCCTCCGCCCCCCCTTCCCGGCCCTCCTAATAACTATACACTTTCGAAAATATCCCCATTCGACTTGCTGGCCTCTAAAACCTATCTGTACCAATTTTGAACGGCCTAGCTGTATTTCTATTTGTTTTTGCTCCCCCCTTCCCACCCCTCCTAATAATTTTTAAAATTCGAAAATATCCGAAATCGATTTGTAAGTATCGAAAACCTCTGTATACCAATTTTGAACGATCTAACTCTATTTTTAATTTTTTGCCCCCCCCCCCTCTCCCCTCCCCCCTTTTCGCCCCTCCTAATAACTTTACACTTTCGAAAATATCCCCATTCGACTTGCAGGCCTTTAAAACCTATCTGTACCAATTTTGAACGGCCTAACTGTATTTCTATTTGTTTTTGCCCATAGTCCCCCCTTCTCACCCCTTCTAATAATTTTACAAATTCGAAAATATCCGCAATCGATTTGTAAGTATCGAAAACCTCTATGTACCAATTTTGAACGATGTGACACTATTTTTATTTTTTTGCCCCCCCCCCCCCAAAGAAAAAAAAAAATAAAAAAAAAAATCGGAAAAAATAAAAAAAATGAGTTTTTGGAAATATTTTCAAAAAAACGCTTGGCGGTTTTTTTTTTTTTTTTTTTTACATCTTTGAGCTATTACTTCTACTCGAAAATCCGTATTTTTGTAAAGCATTTATACCCCGTTCCCCCCTTAAAAATCCAAATTTCGAAAATCGCAGAAAATGATTTTTTTGTTTTCAAGTCTTGTCTCTCCCTCTGCAATTTCTTCACCGTGAAGCAATTTGGAGCCGAGTTGTGCTTATAAAGGTGGTTTTTGCCTTCTGCACCTTCGAAAATCATTTTCAGCCCCTCTCCCCACTTAAAAATCCAAAATTCCAAAATCGCAGAAAATGATTTTTTTTGTACTTAAGTCTAGTCTCCCAATCTGCAATTTTTTTCATCGTGAAGTAATCTGGAGCCGAGTTATGCTTATAAAGGTGTTTTTGCCTCCTGCGCCTCCGAAAATCATTTTCACCCCTTTTCCCCCTTAAAAATCCAAAATTCCAAAATCGCAGAAAATGATTTTTTCGTATTCAAGTCTAGTCTCCCCATCTGCAATTTCTTCCCTGTGAAGTAATTTGGTGCCGAGTTGTACTTATAAATGTGTTTTTGCCTTATGCGCCACCTAAAATCTCATTTTTACCCCCTATCCCCCTTAAAAATCCAAAATTCCAAAATCGCAGAAAATGATTTTTTTGTATTCAAGTCTAGTCTCCCCATCTGCAATTTCTTCACCGTGAAGCAATTTGGAGCCGAGATATGCTTATAAAGGTGATTTTTGCCTTCTGCCCCCCCCCCGGGGTGGAACGGGGGAGTATTTCGCAAAATCCCGTCTTAGTGAGCGTCAGGGTCCTAAAATCAACCTGCTCACCAAAAATTGCGACTCTATCTCCCATAGGATCGCCACAACCGTGTTGAGTCAGTGAGTGAATCAGTGAGTTTACTCTTATATATATATAGATAAAACTTTGTGTAATTGAAGAAATAACCATATATTTGTATTTTTTAGACACTCTTTTAAAATATTTCACTGCAAAATATCAGTTATTTAGAGATTGATTTTTGGGCCTATGTTCGTATTTTAACATTGTTCGATCCACTGTGCGTCGTCCCTCTCAATTTTCAAAATTACTGAGAGAAGTTTTAGCAGTCTTAAAGAGCATTGCTGTTTTCTCGTTATTAACCGTCGGGATATCTCACTCAGAATGTTGATTAAAATGAATAAATAAATAAATAAATACATCAGCAGTAATTTTCGTCAAAAATGCATTATCTAAATTTCTCCTGGCAAACGCTGTAAACGCATTGTATGTGCTCTCTGATGTATACAGCTTAGAAATTCTACTTTTTTTTTTTTTTTTTTTTTTTTTTTTTATCGGAGTAATTATTACTATTAGTAAGTTTTCTTTTTCCTGATATGATTAATGTGAACGACGATGGTCTATGAATGTTATTCTAAGTTCCAAAGCCTCGTTTCTTTTCGTCATCTAATGTTTTTATATCTGAAAACGGAACTACTGCTGCAAGCTTTTGCTCTTTTTTCTAAATGCAGAGTATTTTAGTAAAGGATGTAAATATTTTTCCGAGTTAGATTTTAAAATTTTATAACGAATAATATGAAATACTGGTATTCCTTTTAACACTACTCGTCATACTGAAAAAAATAATATATATATATATATATTATTTATTAAGATTAGTCAGAACAAAAAAAATAACCGTGGCACGGTAAACTGTTAGTATTTGGGCGTATATCATGCTTATTTTCAGTATAAATTTATCACTTCTATTTAAATAAACAAGAGTGAAACTTACCTCCTGATTTTTTCCCAAAAGCAGAAAATAAATTTGTAGTAATTTACATTCTCTGATGTTAGCATTGGGACGACACGTTCAGTGACAGACTCTGAGACAGTTCTGAAATGGTTTATGATAATCCGCCTTGGAAACAACATTTTAACGAAGAGAAATCGTAGAATATTTTATTACTCGACTGTTACATAATATTTGAAAATAATAAAATTACCCTTTTTTTTTTTTTTTAGGCGGTAAAGTTATGTTTCAGTCACTCTGAATATTATGAAATATCTCGGAAAAAATACCATCTATAAAAGTTTGAATATATTTATAAGCCATAAAATTTTAGTTACAATTTATCTGCATATAGGTTCCCTTTTTTAAAATTTAATTTAAATGATTCTTATCAAATGAATAAGCTGCCAACAACTGCGCTCTTTGGCTACCGGAAAAAAATTATAGAAATTTTTATTCTATAAAATCAGTGAAAACTATTACAGAAACACATAAAAAATTTCTATTAAATTTTTCCAGAAACCGAAAAAGCGTAAAAGTTGGCAACTATGCTATCACTAATGAAAAATATTAAAATATGTTTTACACACAGTCCTAAAAAATGCGTATAGTTTTAATTAATTTTTAACATTATATAATTATTTAAATATTAAATAAATACTGCATATTTCTTCTTACATAAATAATTTCTTCTTTTTATAAGAAGAAAGGATAAAATCTCTGACAGTTTCTGAAGATGAGATGGCCGAAAAAGTATTTTATAAAACAATAATGCCCACAATTTATATGATATTATTCAGAAATCCGAAGTATTTATTGTATACATTTAATTTATCATTTCTATCTTTCAAGCGTTTTGGATATTATCCAAATTGCACAACGTGGTTAGAACTCATAACAGCAATAATAACTTAATTTCTTTTATTTTTACTTGATAGTTGCTATGAGAATAACTCCGAAATCAGAAGACAATTTATCTCTTTTTTACGCAATAAAACTTATTATTATCATTCTGAATAAAATAAGGATACTTAATCAATAATCCTGACATATGAGTTTACATTTCGTGAAGAAACACAATAGGAGAGTTATCAGGCTTATATTTGTTTGATTCAAACAGAGTTCAATTAACAAGAAACTTACGGCTGTATTCACCAATAACCTCAACTACCGGTTGAACACAAAAGCTTGAAAAGCTTATAAAGTCAGGGTTCAACATTTTAGCAAAGTTTGACGCGTTGCATCTGCCATCTAGCGGCATTGTTATTTTGAGATTTTTTTAGCTGAAAATAGCCAATCAAAAATTATATGAAAACTTTGACACTAGATGGCAGAAGAAGCGTGCCAAATTTTCTTTGAAAGCAAGACCCTGCCTTAGACGCTTTTCAAGTTTTGGCGTTGAACCCGGAGTTGAAGTTAATGGTGAATAAGGCCGTTAGAGTATTATTAAACTAAAAAAATAAAAAATAATAAAAAGAAGGAAAGAAAGAAAAACCTTTAATGGGTGCTTCTGAGCACCTATATGCCAAATTTTATACTTCTACGTTCAGTATGGGCTGAACGTAGATATGCTCAGACAGACAGACGGACATCTTTTATTATTATAGATAAATATGCTAAATAAATGTTTTATATAGAATAAGGTATAGTTAACCTACCAACTTACAGGGTTGCACTAAAATAATAATCAGATACATTCAGGGCTGCAATTAGAATCTAAGGTCTATATATATATATATATATACCAGGTGATTCAAAATAGATGTTACAGCGATTATCTCGTAAACTAAGAAAGATAGAAACACACAGCCTAAGAAGAAAAAAAAAATCATGTTTCTAAGTGAAAATTTCGTTGAGGTATTGCAATTTGAAAACTGTAGCATTATTCGCCAAGTCTTATGGGATTGTATCAAAAGAGAGAAATTTTAATTACTATAGCTTTTGTAATAAGGCATATGTTGATCAGCGTTTGGGAAAAAAAATCATTTAGAGAAAGACGGCTATTTTAACCTGTAATATGCCTCTCTTTCCCCTAATGTATACACACAAGAATACTCATTGATAATTTAACAAATAAAATTTATGACTAATTTATGTACTAAAAGGGAATTTTCAAATTCATTTTTTTTTCGTTTCCTTTATACATTCTCTTACCCATATACATGGTATAGAGAAAGTACCGTTTTTGAGTCAAATTTCCGAAAATTAGCTTTTGTTATATTTGCAAGTTTTCAAAACCTGTGAATTCAAAATTCCTCTTTTTAACGGTTGGTCTTTCTCTCTCTGTGTGTGTTATTAGCATATATCATGAACAAATAGTAGCAGGAAATCCAAATTCGATATTCTAAATCCGTATCATATTGCGATGCTACACTAAGCTATTCGTTGCGATCAGACAAAAGGTTGTTTACAGGGTCATCCAAGAGAATTCAAATACATTACGTTTGTGAGCGAAATTTCTCATATGTACAGTGTGGCATTTATAGGCTGCCCTAAACAAAATGAAAAGAACAGATTTTTTATACGCATCAAATCATGTTTTATTCAGATTGTGGTATAGCAATCATTCATCATTCATTTACAGGGTTACTCAGAGTATTTGGATATATTGGAGCTATATAATTGGAAATTATATAGCAATTGTGCCGTAAATGTATTTCATTTTGTGTTTTACATATAACACTAAATTTACGTACACAAAGTCATGTGTGTATAGTTTATAGAAAATATACAGGGCTACTCAAAAGTAAGCTAAACATTTTTTTTTTTAAATCTAATTGACGTAAGTGCTTTGCCGCTTTTTTTTTTTTTTTCGAAGAACACTGCTGACACAGAAAGGAAAATTAATTCATTATACCCATACTGTAAACAAAGTAATTTTTCGAGAACGATTTTTTCTCTGTATAATATCACGTTTTGAGTCCTCCTGAATACAAAAGTTAAATGTTTAGTGTTTGATCTGTATATATATGAACTATTAGTATAATTTAACAACAAATAACTACCGGAAATGCAAATTTGTTAATTTGGATTCCATATCTAGTTGCCACATTAAAAGTTGATCAAGATTTGCAAGTTTCAAGAAGATTAATGGCAGACTTGATTTTTGTTTATAAAAATGTAGGCACTATAACTAAACGGGGGTTGAGAAGGACGGTAACCCCCCTTACATAGAATTATACATCAATACCATATCATATTCTATACAAAACATTATATTAGAATATTAACAATGAATATGAATTTCCTTAGGATTTTTAAAGTAGAAAGTTATTTAAGTATAATTTATAAGAATGTCTGTCCCAAAACGCAATGCATTGATATTTTTTGTGCGTTACTAATCATAAACCAATTGTAGAGGACCTATTAATGACATTTTAAATAGGGAATCCCATAGTAAACCTCAATAACTTATACAATTTTTTTTTAAATTTCTGAAAATATTAACAGATGTTGAGGCAGGCAGACGGACAGCCAGACAAAATAATATGCAAATTGAAATCATATCACAGTTAAAATTGTTAGAAAACGTTTAATGTAAACGAAAATGCAATTCCAGCAAATGTCCAATAATAACCCTTAACGTAACTGGATATTTTTGTGTGCCCTGTTAAACTAATGCTAATCGTACTGTACACTATAGAAAGCATTCTTTTGTGCATATGAATAACATATTTCAATTTCATTAAGATTTATACAAAGTAATTCAAATTTAGTTTATAGAAATATCTTTCATAGAACACAATGTTTTGGAATAATTTCGGGTGTCCCTATATAGAAACTAGTGATGGTGTTTACTCCATTTTCTATAGAAAATATCTGTTAGTAAACTTTAATAACATATTTTAGTTTTATTAATATATGCATAAATTAAAGGTATAAAATATGGTTTATAAAAATACCTCTCATAGAACACAATGCTTTGAAATACTTTCGGATGTCCATGTGCACAAGCTAGCAGAGGTATTCACTCCATTTTCAATAGGGAACATCCGATAGTAAACTCAAATAACATATGCCAGTTTCAGGAAATTAGATGAATATTCACGGGAATTGGAGCGCGGACACACAGAAAGACGGATGGACAGGCAGACAAATTGAAATCATTAACACTTTCAACCTTGCTGGAATTGTTAAAGAGACGAAGTCATTAAATTTTTCAACGATGATGGAAAGTGGTAAAAAATAAGTGCGAAAATTTCACACGGTTTTGCTAGTAATTTAATTTTTTCCTCTCTTAACGTATTTTAATTTGCAGATGACCCCCTAAGAAATGTAACTATTAATTTTTTTAACAATACAGAATAATGTAAATTTGCATTAAGTTCTGAAATCTTTTGATCCTATACGTTTCAATGGTTTTAGTTGCTATTTTAAAATGAAGGATATTTTTTTAATTTTTCTCATCTCATAGATAACCCCCTAAATGAAGCACGTTGGCGTCGAAAAATAGGTGCCAAAATTGAAAATAAAGTGGTATAAGTCATCATTTTCAAACTGCAATAACCCAGCGAGATTTTGACATAGAGAGATGATTTTGCTTCTTAGAGCGAGGAGAATATTTTTCTAAATATAAATCATATGATAGAAGGGGCTGTATAAAATTTAAATTTCGTATTTAATATGTATACAGCCCTTTGAAAAAAAAAAAAAGCCATATCTGAAATCTACTCTTAATTTTCGCCAATTTTGTAATTGGAAGTATGTTTCTATCTTTCTTAGTTTACGAGATAATCGCTGTAACATCTATTTTGAATCATCCGGTATATATTTTTTGAGTTAAGCAATTTTAACACTTTCCAATTTGGGCAATACAACAAGTACGCGAAATTTAAAGGTTATTGATAATGAATGCGCATTGTATATTTTTTCGTTTTTGTTATGATATATTTTATTCTCTTTATTGTTCTTAACAAAAAAGTTAAGTGGTAATCACGTAATATGTATGAAAAAATCGATTTTAAATTAAATATGTTTGTACTTTACGATAAAATAATTTTGCTTGTGCAGGTTTTTTTTTTTTTTTTTTTTTTTTTTTTTTTTAATTTGTTTTGTACTGTAATTTTAGTTATAATATTTTGTAATCTGATCACTAATGAATTAAAATCGATCTGATTAAAAAAAAAAGAATGTAAACGGTTCTTATTTGAATAAGTGTTTACCTGATAGATATTAAAAAATAAATAAAAATAATAATGGAAATGAGCTTTAAAACTGAGGATTTATCAGTTTATATTTAAATTAATATGTTCAATGAATTGTTAAGAGAAATATTTATAGTAAATAAAGACATATAAGTTGAATACTATAATATTTTCAATACATTTTAGAACGTAAAGATATATTTTTTCTAAATAGTCAGTTTTGTTTTTATACTTGCAGTAGTAAACAGATGTATTGAGTCTTTTAATAAATATTTGTGGTCGAAATGTTATTTAAATAACTTTTTAATTAGTATTATGCAGAAAAATGTGATATATATATATCTATATATATAGTGTAACCACGTGTCCGAAAACTAGCAGTGAGGAACAATTCAAAAGCTTGGAAGGGTGCCAAATTGACCGAAACTTTGGGATTTGAAAAACATTCAATATTTCGATGCTATTTTATCGCTTATTTTCTCAGAATCAGACGACTATCCCCCATATTTTAGAACTGGACTCGTTGAGATAGCGCTTGCTGAGAGACTGCTTTGATATCAAGAAATGCGGTCGAAGAATACACGCATAGCATGGATAATATACATACATAATAAGTCTTAAACGCATAAGCGATATGATCAATATTTCCGCTCTAATTTTTGCTCTTCGGTAATTTTTTGCACACAAAGTACAGATTAAGCAATACGGTTAAGAAAAGCATATTTATTCAAATATAATTTGTTCCTAGAAATCAATATTATATAGAATCTGGTTTATTGTGCTTCCAATTACTTTCTGCGTAAAAAGAAATATGATATTTAACTTTCTTTTTAAATTGTCATTTATTAATTATGCATGTTAGATTACTTTCAATGGCAGGAATTCATAAACAGAACAAACGTTAACTAGATCGTTGTATTTTTTAAATGTGGATCACTGATTAACTAGCGTTTTTCTTGAACGCAACGCATAGATTAAATTTTAAAACTAAATAATGAATAAATAATTAATTAAACTCAAGATTACACGTTACCATTATGTTAATGAAAATAAGGTTTGTATGTATTAAAACACTTTTAAGACTTTCCCGCCGACTGTCACGCCTTCAAGAAATGCTCCCATTTGTTAGAAACGCACTCATAGCAAAAATCGAACTTGTGCCAGCAATAAATGCACTCATGCAGAAGAAACACACGCCCGGCAGGGACGCCGGTTAGCCAAAGTGTTTTCTCATTCACCCTCGGTCGTCACACATTTGTGCCGGTATCCTCACCCTGCGTTTGTCTCTCCCATTGGGAAAAGGGTTAAAGACATAGAAACGCATTTTAATATATTAATTATTCAATGAATCGTATATGATATATAGTGAAAAAAAATATACCGCCTTTATCTAGATCGAATAGACATTTTCTGAATCCCTAAACAAGAAATATAGATTTTCGAGCTATACGTATAAGGTAAGCTTTATACGCATGGACCGACGAAGTAATCGACACTGAAATATACGAAATGATCTACAATTGTTAGTCTATACATTTCTAGTTGGTGACACAATATCATGAATATCACGAATACTTAGTACACTGTAACAAATAACGGCAGTTTTTACATTAAAATGTGCGGTGATTAAAAGTGTTGCCAGCTAATTCTGCAGTAAAATAAAATAATTTACAACAGAAACATCTGTAAAATAGTCTCTCTTTACAGATGTTTCCTCTGTAAATGACCCTATTTAACAGTAGAATGTGCTGGCAAAATGGGTGCCAGCAAATTTTTCTGTAAAAGCTACCTTTATTTTTTGTCGTGTAGTGCGGGAAATTCTCGCTGGATTTTCTAGAATTGGGTCATAAACCATAATTAAAGTTGCTAAAACTCGCCTCCTGTGTTTACATTAATTTGCAGAGATTTATTAATAAGTTTGAACTTAGTAATATAGGAAAACACTCTAGAATTTTAATAAGTGTTTCTCTAGCTTTCAAAGGGGACTAGAATTTATAAGGATGACATAGAAACATTTTTACTTGAGTCACAATTTAGTTTCTACATATATCAGTCACAGAATCTTTTTATCGGTGTATTCTGCAATGCTTCAATTCACATAATAAAATATTTTTTGATTATGTTTTACTTCTTTCCAAATGACTTTGAATTCTACAAAACATAGTAAAAAAAAATTGTTATTTAAAATACCGGGTAATACAAAAGTCACAAATATATATATATATATATATACTATTCAAAAAGTAATGATCGTAGCACTATGCGGTTTTCACTGAAATGGAGAAAAGCATGGGATTTTTATTATGTATAAATTATGTTAGTTTCATTTTCATCAATAGATTGCGCTGTATTCGCTGAATCTTATCACATTTGATCTGTATTTTCTAATGAGGCCATATTGCGTTACAGATAAATATGACTTTGACGTCTTGCATATGATTTCCATTGTTAGGAAACATTTAAATTAGGCATTTATTGACTGTTACTGTTGTTAATCGTTCTAGAAAGAAAATCATGGTATTTTGAAAAGATAAAGTATTGTTAGTTAAGCTTTATTATAGTAATATACAATGCACAACGTCTGACGACCATTATCAGGAATGACGGTCGCCACATTAAACATTCACAGTCTTAATTACGCTGTTGAATGTACAGTCGATAACAAATTTATCCGAACACTAGCAAAAATTCCTATATAAAAAAAGTAGAGTTAATACTGTTTTGATAAATAAATCCTTGTCGAATCATGTTCTTAGTCAGTCTAAGAACATGATTCGACAAGGATTTATTTAACCCTTTACAGTGCACTACCCTTTAAAGTTGGAATTTCAACAAAAAAAAGTGGTAGGCTATCTACTTAAGTCTAAAGGAGTACACAGGTATCATTTTGTAAAGATAGTACTTACCGTATTGAATTTGTGGGTGTTCCATCAGCGGGAACACTGCGCCACTAGATCTTTGAAAAGTGCGTCCAAGAGCATCGCAGTGAAGCGCGTAAATGAGTAGAAGTTTTTGCATATGAATTAAATACACTGTATTATACCTGTGTAGTAGATTCAGCATGACCCATGGTGCATCACGGTGATGCCTGCGACTCTATACCCCCCCCCCCCCTCCTCCCCCCAAAAAAATCTTGGCTATGATTTTTTATGAAATAATTTGATATTTACAGATAGTATACATATATACAAGTTACATTGCAAAAATATTTACAATTTGTCTACTTTTTAGCTTCATGAAATTTTTGGAAGTACGTCACACTCTTTTGGTAGAAGCACAAACCAACATTGCAGGTTTTGTACATGAAACTAGTTTTGTGCGTTTTTTTTTTTTTTTTTTTTTTTTTTTAAATAAACAACCAACACTCCCTCGCAGCATCTGATAGCTTGACGTCATTCCCTCCAAACATAGGAAAACAGAGCTCGTAAACACATCTGTCTTCTCTCATAATTTTTTCCGGTTGCATAATATGAAAAGCGCTAGTGTCGCAGTGTTCCAGGAGATGGAACACCTTATGTTATTCAACGATTCCTCGTATGTTTCCTGTATAAAAAATTAAAAATAATATAGAATAAATAATTTAGAGTACAGCCAACGATATAACATAGAAATCTTTTTTCAAACAATCTTTTTTGTATCATAAAAAAATATACAAAATTTCTTGTAAATACGAGGATTTAAAATAACGCGTCCCAGCTAAGTATCATGGATTGCCTTGTGTAGTGGTGCCATCTGTGGATGAAAAGGAAAGTTCAAAGTAAAAAATAAACCAATTTTTATGCATTTGCAATTGAATTTAACGGTTGGAGAAGCTAGCGAAATTAGGTGTTCCATGTAGTGGAACACTCAACGGCAAAGAGTTAACAAAACAGTATTAACTCTACTTTTTTTATACAGGAATTTTTGCTATTGTTCAGATACTTTTGTTACAGACTGTACTGTGCCACAGTAAAACGTAGTTTTGTAATTAAAGCACCACCTAATGAAAAAAATTTAATTAATTCCGTAACAAATATTTTGTTACTTAAAATTCCCATGTCTCACTGCGCATTTCAGTGAAAACAGCACAGTGCTACTGTAAATACTTTTTGAAATATATATATATGATTAAAAAGAGATACAGTTAACTGTCGCACCCGTTACATATAAAAGCATAGTTTTTATTTAATAATGTAAAAAAAATAATAAATAAATAAATAAAAATCATATTTAGCTCTAACACAACTTTTAATATTTTGCTCGTACTATACCAGACATATAAAAATCAAATTCATTTAATTTTCAAATGTTATTTAAGCATTATTTTTAAATGATATGGTGAACCTTAAATATTAACTTTCACTGAAAATAATTAATGTGAATTTACGAGATACGATACTACAAATTCTTAGAAATCAGCTTATGTATATTTCAATCTCATACAGAATAGTTAAGACTTTTATAAATAAAAAATTCCTCTAAACTAAATGAATTAGATTTAATTTACTAACTACATAATCCAAACAATTATTTATATTCTAATCTTTTCTTTAAATGGATAAACTTAAAATAAGAAAATTTGTTACAATTAGCACAAACACAATTTCTCTCATGGGAAGAAAATACGATTTTATAATCTCAACAAACTTTAAAAAAAAGTTCTTTATCTAACAAATTTTAATTTCTAGTTGAATATTTGCTGCCGTGGGACGATAAATTAGGATTTAAAAATACTGTTTGTGTAAAATTGCATTCTAACCAAATAATCCCTTTTTTTATTAAATTTTATTCGGAATTTTAATTTAGTAGCTTTAAAATTCTAAACTTTATAATAATAAATTGTAAACATAAAAAAAGAAAGAAAAGAAAAGAAAAGAAATGGCATAATCTTAATAACTACAAGAAAGAAAATGTATTAACTTCAAATTTACTTGTGTTTTTAGAATGATAAAAAACAATATTACATTTTATTTAAAACTTTGTATTTTGCAGTATTTCTCTGCACGTTTAAAAGTATCGTTAATAAAATGAGCAATATGGTGTGTCACTCACATGACTTTCTCTTCTCCTGAAATTTAATACGACTAATACAGATTAGAGATTAAGTGTTGAGATAACGATTACTGTTATGTAAACCTGTATTAAAACGATTCAAGTTAGGCTGTTTGAGGGACTCCCGCCCCCCTCAACCCTCTTTTTTTATTGTACCTACATTTTTATGAATTCAAATCTGTTATTAAATTCAAAAGATCATTTAAATTTATTCAGACAACTACCACACGTAACATTGCTCGAAACTTATCAAACCTGATCAAATTTTCTAGTAATAAAAATATAAATTTCAAAACAAAATTTTTTTTTTCGCCTAAAATTATTTGTTACTTAGAACACAGACAAAGATCAAGCGTTGAATCTTGACTACGGGATTTAGGAAGCATCAAAACGTGTAAATATACAAAAAATAAATCAATAAATATTTAGCTTTAAAAAATGCAGTATTATCTATATGAATAAAGCATCACAGAACTTGCATTTTAAAGTAATAATAACAAAACTTTAAACACATGGCTCATGGTCGTCGTTTTGATTTTTTTTAAACTCACATAATTTCATCTCCTGTCTCTTCTTCCCATTTGGATATCCCTTATTACATATTTAAAAATTCGAAATATCTTGTTAATAAAATACCTTCCATTCCGTTCTCCTCTGATGCCTGGAAATTACTCACATGAGTTCGACTTGCTTTTAATTTTGATATTTTTGATATTTTTAGGATTTTTTTTTTGTACATGTTTTAACGTTATTTTTACTTCTTCTTTTTTTTTTTTTTTTTTTTTTTTGCTTGACTGCTGCACTTGTGCGTACTAAAGCGAGTTCATTGCATTTTATGGTTTTTATTCAACGTTCTGTAATTATTATTAGCTATAAAGCCATGAGGAAGTAATTTCATATGTTGAGCAGCTTTTCAGGACATGGTAAAATATTATAGAAAAGCTCTTTAACTAACAACAAAAAATAATGTTATGGCTTAAATATTGGCAGCCCTGTATATCTTCTGAAGATTATGTAAACAACACATGGTACGCATAAATATTATTCTATATTAATAACACGCGGCACAACTTGAAATACACTTTCATCAATTCTCAGTTATTCTTGCACTAGTTCTATCTAGTTCTTTTGTGTAGCCCTGTAAGGAATTGTGAATGATACCAATGCCATATTCTACATGAAGCACGTTTTTACACATATAAAAAATATATATTCGTTTCATTAGGTTTATTGCAGTCTAGAGATTTTAAACTCTACTTACCTGCAATTACCCCCATAGTCCTAATGTATTTGAATTTTCTTGGGTGTCCCTGTACACAAACCATTTGCTTGATATCAACGAAAGGATTAGTATAGCATCCCTATATAATACAAATTTAGACTATCAGGTTTGGACTTTCTGCTATTATTTGTTCTTGGGATATGCTGATAACAGACACACACGCACACACACAGACCAACTGCTAAAAATGTAGTTTTGGGATTAAAGCTTTTCAAAATATGTAAATATAACAAAAACTCGATTTAGAAAATTTGATTAAAAAATAAAAAAACTACTTTCCTTACCATTTACATGAGTAAGAGGAAGTAAAAACAGGTGTAGAAATATAATTAACATTTTACCTTTGACTCTGTATAATGATGAATAATTATTTAAAAGCCCTTGTAAGTGAACATCATTAAATAAAAACATTTAACAAGTGAAACGAAGTAGGCACGAGTGTTTTACACTCTCTATGGAAATTCAGTAAAGTTCAGAGAGTTGACTGTTTAATTATACGGTCAATTCTCGGAATTTTACCAGTTTGAGAAAGAATATTCCTTCAATCTGAAATCTTCAAAAGAAAACGAAAAAAAAGATTATTAAAAGTTTTATAACAAGTAAAAGAATATGGTGTGTCACTCACACGACTTTCCCTTACCCTGAAATTTAATATCATAAATACAGATTGGAGATTAAGCAGTAAGATAACGAGTACTGTTATGTAAATCTATATCAAAACAACTAACATTAGGCTTTGGACCAGCTTTATTTGACAAGAAAAATTCTATGTGAAGGGGGCTACTATTCTCCTCAACACTCCGTTGAATTATCGTATCTACATTTATAAAGAATTCAAATCTCTTATTAAATTCAAAAACTCATTTAAAGTTATTCAGAAAACATTCACACAGAACATTCATTGAAATTTATCAATCTTGATCAAACTTTACTAGTAACAAACGTATAAACTTTAAAATACATCATTTGGATCGCCTGAAATTACTTGTTTTTAATTTACTCTAATACACACAGACAAAGATCAAACGTTAAAAACATGACTTCGGTATTCGGGAAGCCTCAAAATGTGTAAATATACAAAAGAACAAGATATTAATATTTAGCTTAAATAACACATTATTTACCATATGACTATGAGGAATTCACTTCAATTTCTGAGCAGCTTTCCTGGACATGGTAAATATTATAGTAAAGCACTTCCATTAACGATAGAAAAGAGTGCTATGGCTTAAATAGTGGCAGCCCTGTATATCTTCTGAAGGTTATGTACACATCACATGGTGAACATAAATATATCACATAAATATATTATACAAAAAAACTAGCGTGGAAAATGGAATTTCAAAATTGCTGTGTTTACAGTATGGGTATGGAAAATTAATTTACCTTTACGAGCACTGTTTGTCGACATTGTAAATGTAGCAAAGCCCTTCGATCAATTAAATTCAATAAAAGAGAACGTTTGGCTCAATTTTGGATAACACTGTATGTTGTTTATAAGCAATATATCCTTTAAAAAATATTGTGATTTGAAATTTAGTCTGACATGAAAAATATTTAACACAAAATGAAATAGGAATCTAGAATTTTTATGTACAGACTTCAATATATCCAAATATTTTGGGAAGCCTTATAAACGAATATTGAATGGTTTCCATATCACAGTCTACGCAAAACATGCTTTCTTTCATATATATAATAAAGATGATCTATTAAGCATAGTAGAAGCCAAGCAACAGATACAAGATCACTGAAACACCAATGACCAATAAGATAAAAAAAAAAAAAAAATCAGTGGATGAAATACACTAATGTAAAGAAACCAGATCTATCAATTAACAGCCTGCAAAAGAAACGAATCAATAAAGTAACACAACAAATCTTAACTTAAAACCATAAACTTATCAAAATTAATGAAAAAATAACCTAAGAAACACAAGATAGGAAGGAAGGAGGCAGGCGGCAAGACTTGTGACTTGCCTGTGGGGTTAAACTAGTTTCACGCCGGCAACAGTCACCCAGCCTGCCACGACCAGAACAGGAGCCATATGGATTAAATATATATATATATATATATATATATACATATATAATAAATAAATAAATTTTCAATTCGTCTTGTTTAAGGGTGCCTACAGATCTTAAAGTATACTTACCTGCAATTTCCCCCATAGACGTAATGTATTTAAATTATCCTGGGTGTCCATGTACACGAACTGTTTGTTTGATCACAAAAAAAAAAAATGTCCAGTGTAGCATCCCTATATGATACGGATTTAGAATGCCGAGTTTGGACTTTTTGCTGCTATTTGTTCTTGATATATGCTTACAACACACACACACACACACACACGTAAAAAATATGATTCAGGGGACCTCAAAACGTGTGAATATAACAAAAACTCACTTTCGAAAATTTGACCCCAAAACAATATTTTCTCTAAGATGTATATGGGTAAAAGAAAGTAAAAATGCTCCAAAAATAGAAAAAATTCTCTTTTTTTTTTTTTTTTTCTAGGGGACATACATTTTTTGCAGTACAAATAGTCATAAGATTTTGTGAATTGTGTTAAGCCTAAAATCTATAGTTCTACGTCTGATATATATATTTAAGTAAATTTAACTATGTATATATATGTGTGTGTGTGTGTGTGAATATACGTAATTAGATAAATTATTTGAATATCTTCCATCTGTTGGTGATTAAGTTTGATTGACTACAAGACATTAATAGGCCTACATGGGATCTAATGGTTCTGTGATAGATAATTTAAGTTAACTTTGTCCGTATTCACTGAAATTTAGGAGAAAATGTAAGACTGACTGGCCTTACAAGCGCAACTGGGATTCGAAACGCACACCTTAATTCTACCAGAATCTCTTGGCCACTGGTGGCGCTTAATCTGTTGTAATTTAAATGAGAAAAAATTCAAAATAAAAATGTACAAAAACTTAAAATTTGTTCTCATTTTAAAACTTATTTGTAGAATATCTGTTTGAATATTTAACATTTTAATAATTAGATTGTAAGTGCAAAACAGTAGTTAATATTTTGTAGTTAACGGATAGTTTATATATACATACGTGATGAAAAAATTTCAGTAGGATTTCAAGAACTTAATATGTTTTCTCGATATATATTATTTTATTTACGAAACTATAATTTTTTTAGTTACATATGTAATTGCAAAAATTAAAAATAATGAGTAATGATTGTTATCGTTATTATTATCTCAAGACTGCATTTCCTTAATGGAGTTCCATTATAACGGTTAAAACATCTACAGCGCTAGGTCATTATTTGTAAAACTAATTTAAATTTCATCATTAAATTAAGCGAATTTTTCTAGTTAGGAGGACACGTTTTTACTGCATTGGTGCATTCTTGAAAGAACGCAAATTTGTTTTCGGACATAATCAATTTCCTCTCTTGTAAAATTGTAATTTGGCTCTTTCATCAAAATAAAAAATATTGTAAATATCACTTAGTTGAAAGTGATTATATTTGATATGCATATATCTAGAAATATAGTGGTATCTAATATATATATATATATATATATAAATTTAAGGTACTGAGGCTTAAAATGTATAAGCAAATATGCATGGAGTGCATGGAGTGCATCTGTGTTCGCTTAAAATAAAAGAAATATTAAACCATTACGGATGCATCTACACAAGTAAATAAATACTGTTATTTTATTTATTTATTTATTTTGTTTACATTGTTTTATTTTTAAGACAGCTAATTTAACGAAAAAGAAAAAAAAATAATTTTGAGAGTCAATTTGGATACACGTACAAAAAACAAAACAAATGCTTTTTATTATGTATTTCATAATTGTTTTATAATCTTATAAAACTATGCAGTACACTATAGCCCAGATTTTCAATATTGTTAATTTCCACATTGTAAACATATTACAGTTTGTAACTTTAATGTAATAAGATATTATTTGCATCAAGATATTATAAATATCACGAATCATATACTCCTCAATATGATTCGTAATATTTTTGAGGCTGAGAAGTACCCACTTAAAATCTGAGACTTTGTATTATATTTCTTGGACTACAGAGCATACATACATACACACACATATATATACATACATATTAGTATAAATTATACAAAGTATATAGTGCAAATACACTAGTCTGAATGAAAATCGGCCTTTCATGCATCATTCATGCAAATTGTTGTGTAAAATGACCTCCTGAATCGGAATATGACATACATTTTTCCCCATTACCCATTGTATTTTGGAGACGCTTTCTTATTTTTATCACCGATTGGTGATTTTATAACTATAAATTTGATTCGGAGGGGAGAAAATGATTATTTTAACAGTTAAATGTCTTCTGAGTGGGTACAGAGGTGAAAAATTCTAAAGTGTGAAGGAAAGGGCCAAATTTAGAGAGGAGGAATTTGCCAACATTTATTATAATTTATTGATCTATTATTATTATTATTTATTACACATTATATGTTTTGTTTTTAAGTGTTAAGATATTCCTTTCCCTACGACCAAATTAAATTCATGGCCATAAAAATATCGAATAGTGATAAAAATTGAGTGATGTGTAGGCGTCTCGAGAAAATGGTGGTTTATTGGGTAAAACGAGGATCATATTCGGATTTAGGAGGTCATTTTACAAAAGAAAGAGAAGAAATAGTATCAGGGCAGAATTTTTTTCATCCAACGCAATATTATTAAAGTGTGTTTTGAAACACAGTAGAAAGTCAATTGTTACTTTTGTTATGTATGTATAAAAAAGTTCGATTTCCATCATTTATTAAAAAAATTTCTATAATCTTATAGACAGTTAAATTTTACTGATAATATTTACTATTACACATAACGTCTTTTTAATTACCATTTTAACATACATTATTTTCCTTTGAGTAAAGAATTCATATTATTTTATTTTAATTATTTATGTTTTGAAACATCGTTTCAAAGATGAAAATACACTCCTACATTGTAAAAAGTGTAGTGTAATGGCACTCCAAAATTGGTGCTGAAATACCGAAAATTGGGTAAATAAACGCTGCATTTCGTGTTAACAGCAAATCAAGCGTTTAAATACATTTTAAATGGTGTAAATTACAATTATATCCCGTCAAACACCACTACTGGTGTATCCTTACAACAGACATTTTGTACTTACAAGCACTTTCGTGTCTCGGAACACCAATTTTGGAGTACGTTTAATAACTGTCTGTTGGCATCGTCTGTTTGTTGTTTTGTTTTGGAATATCATCTTTTCGCCGACATGAATAAGTTATAGACATCATTTTTAACTTTTCATAACCCAGGTATGTGTATTTGTACATTATTTTGTTAAAACAAAGTTTAAAAGGTTAAATAAAGTTAAAAATGCTTCTGATATTTGTACTAATGAATTTTAATATAAGTTTTGTATCTATTATAGGTTATTCACGCTTTACTAAGCCTAGTTTTATTTATTCTTAATCATTCCTTAATAATATTCTATGTGTTTGTGTTTAAGTAACTAAAGCAATTGTTTAATATTTTTTAATCAGTAAGTGTTATTGATTTATTGTGGTACTCAATCGTATCATTAAAATTTGTTTTTCATATACTTTTCAGTTAGAGTTATAAATATATTTTGACTTTCCTTTTTCAAATTTTTAAATAATTTTTGCATCCAAATATTTTAAATCTATCAAAAATACAGTCAGTTGTTTTCAAAAATTAAATCGTATTAACGCTTGATAAATTTATTTGTTTTGAACATAATTATTACACAGATATAGATTCAATTATGAATCATAGTATAATAAATGAAACTGTATTTTCTAAATACGATGATTGTTTACTTTGCAACAGATGTTTCGATTTTACATTTTTTATTGTCTTTGGATACAAGACGAAAGGTTGGGAAAGGAAAGTGCGTTTTGATTCTGGTTTTTATAGCATAATTTATTTGCTTTTTCATACGTGGATAAATGTGCTTAGCATATTAAAATTAAATTTCATGTTTTAGATGAGCGAGAACAAGATAAACGGGATGTTTTTGAAGCATCTGTAAATAAAAATTGAATCTCCTCATATACATTTGATACTTATCAATTGATTTGCCTAAAATGTACCATATTTTTAAGTTTTAAATGTACATAAAAAAATAACTTATTACTTCAAGAGTTTCATAATATAACAGCATACATGCTGATAGATTTGTAAATATAGTTTTTTAAATGGCAGTAGCAATTTATCACTACAGTTAAAGCGTTCGCCTGAATTTTTAATAACATAGAAAATTCATTGGCGTTTTTCTTGTAAAAAAAAAAAATAATAATAATAATAATAAGAAGAAGAAGAAGAAGAAGAAGAATTTATACTGTTCTATATTAAGTAGGATTACTTCCAAGAAAATTTTGCACCGCAGAATTAAAGATGACACAAGTCAAAAATTGGCAATATGATTTTATGTCATTAAAAATGTTTATGAAGTACCCCAACGTGCACTAAAAGAGTCATATCTTTATTTCGAAATTAGGATAAATTTCAGGACAGAGAGGCTGTGCAGGTTCTTTTGCAGGCTAGCCGATGCTTAATCGTTAAATTTAAGTTGATTTTTTTTTTTCAAATATTGAATTTTATAGTTATGCTACTTTCCTTGACGGGGTGTGATTCGTTTCCTGATCATTATTCTAATGATAGAGTTACGTTTATTTATAAATTATGTTAGTGTTCTACAGAATTTTACTTTGTGAATTCAGTAGTCCTTGGAATCGAAAAGGTAACCGAACTCTGTATCTAAAATATATTAGGACATATATTGAAATGTTAAATCATATTCTTCAAACTTTAGTAAAAAAATACAAAAACAGGATCTATTATAAAAATGTCAGACAAACGTTTAGATCTTAAAAAATATAGGAAAAAATAAATTTTCTTAAAACTAAATTTTGTATCATTAAATAGGTAAAATAAGAACATTTTTTGCTTTGCATTTAGTAATAGTTTAAACAATGTTATTATATACACGATACAAGATTTAGTAAATTATCTATGTTTTTAACTTATTTATGTTTTAATGACATGGTGGCAGATATTTCGTTAACTACACTGTAAAATATATCTTGTGTAACTGTGCACGAAAAAAAATGGTGAAAACTACTTTACACCAAAAAAGATGTAATGAAATTTTTTTGGTATAATGAAACAACAATAAGTTTTGGTGTTTCCCTACACCGAAATTAAAGGCGTTTCATTACACCGGAAATTTTATTACACCATTTTTGGTGTAAAGTAGTTGCCACCATTTTTGGTGTACAGTTACACAATTTTTTTTTTTTTTTTTACAGTATAGTATTATCATTTTCCCTGTGTTTATTCTATTCTATGTACAATATTTGCTTAATTATCCTATTTCGATTTCCCACATTTAGAATATTTTATTCTATGTTTTGTAATATTCCGTGTATAATGAAACCTGAATGATCAATACGTCAACTAAATCACATGGGATTTTATAGCTTGCAGCATTATTTCTCTTTTATGTAATGAAATGTCTTTTTAGCTTTTCATGTAATACCATATTCAACGATGTTGATTTATTTACATCTGTTACAAACATTTCTGACTAAAATTATTGTAATGACTACTTGATATTTTTTCTTTTGATATTAAGATGCAGTAATTGTATGCTTATATTTAATGAGAGAATATATATATATATATATGTGTATGTGTGTGTATGTATGTATATATATATATCTTTTATTTTAGTGTCACACTATAGAAATAAGTCACCAGTAATCTAGAAAAATATATACATTAGTTCAATGGTATAAATGTATACATAAATAATTAAATTATATATATATATATTAAATTTCAAAATGATAACTATTAGGGAAGACCGGGGTTAGTTGTAACAGGGGGCAAGTAGTGCAATAGAGGTTCCTTAATGAGTTGATAGGTTTCTGAACCTGTCGCGTCATGTTAGTGAATAGATTGTTTATTGTAGTGTGCTGTGTACGCTTGGAAGTATACCGTTGCAAGTTTTCGAGATAAAATTATTTATCATGTTTTCTATTGCAAAAATAAATTTTGTGACTTACGATGGAATCGTCATTGCTACGAGGGATCGTGAGGTATGTAAACGTCCCTAACATTATTTGAATATTTATATTTTGAGCTGCTATTCGATGTATTTCATTTGTTAATCATGGCAAACTAATGAATAAAGCTCAAAACGGCGTAACGCGGGGCTAGTTGTGACGAAATGTAGGAAGAAAGGTGTGAGAGTGTCACTACTTGTCCCGGCATGATTTTTAATGCAGGTTTATTTATTTCAGAAAAAAAAAAACTATGCGAAATTACAAAAGGCATACTGAAAGATCTAAAGCTACTTTAGAAGATAACGAGAGGGCTACAATAAAAGTAAATTCCGGAAGGTGCAGTTTAAGGAAAGCCCATGAACTGTATAGTGTAAACAAAAGTCACTTCTTAGATATATGAATAAAAAGAAGAGTACTAATATGAAAGAAAATGTTGAAATGGGATATTAAAAGCTACGTATGATATTCAACAAAATACCTACGTTATCGAATAGAATGAAGTAGCAAGAATCGGATAGTTCTAAGGATGAAATAAATTGCTTATGTCCAGTTTGCTTGGAGCAATATAAAACCCAGAGAAAAACTGGGTGCAATGCATGACATGTAAAAGATAGTCTCATGTCAAATGTACTAAAAATGAAATTTATTATATTTATGTTAACTGCAAATCAGACGTTGAAACAAGTGATGACAATGAGTGATTAGAAATATAGGCAGGTAAAATATTAACTTATTTTTTTAATTAATATTATTAACTTACACGTTGTAGTAAGCTACTAAGTCAGAGATCAATGTGGTCAAAGTTTTGTGTTGACCTACATTTTATTTCTTTCCTGATTAGCACAGTTTTTTTTTCTTTATTTCTATTGTTAAGTGTCTCTAAATATAGGTTTATAAAAGACTAAGAGTTTACAAGAGTTAGTAATTTAACTTTTTTTTTTCTTTTGATTTACAGTGTTATTAAAAATAAATAAATAAATAAATAAATATTTTTATTGTGTTAAGAATGAGATAAATGGGTAAAATTTTCATTGTTTATTTAAAATATTGCATTTAATCACCTTTATCACATAATTTGTGTATGTTACAATGTGTTTGTATGTGTCATTTGTATGTCACAATGTGCCCCAAGCATGTTACTACTAGCCCCACTACTGGGCAAGTTGTGACAAATTTCGATGTTACGCAGAATTCACTTTATGGTATGAAAAACGTTAATAAGTTTAAAATTAGTTTTATAAATTACATTACACAAGATTTACTGTATGATATGATATAGTAAATATTTCACTTCAGTTCAAATCTTACAGCCAATATAAGAAATAACGAAAACGTCACTACTAGCCCCGGTCTCCCCTAATGTTATTTTTAATAGAATAAAAATGTATATTATTATTATTTTTTTTTTGGAGGGGGGGGGGCTTACGTTTACTTACAGTCTCTTAGATTTTCCAAAATTTAATTAAAAATAATTCACAGAAATACTCAAATATTAACAGAAGCCAAATACATTTGGATGTCAATAATTCAGTACAAAAACCAGTAAATAATAATAATAATAATAATAACAAAATCTATAATACAGTTTTACGATGTTACAAACGGTGAATCAGTAGCAGCATTTTTACATTCGCACAGCAATCAAGCAATCAAGGCTTTCCCTACACAGTTAAAAAAATCCCGTAAGATTACGGGGAAAGCCCGACAGCAGATATTCCAGACAAAGCCCGTAAAAAATGTTTTTACGGGCATGCAACATAATTTAAGGTCATTATACGCTTAATTTACGGTCTAAACTTTTTTTTTTTTTTTACGGGCTTTGTCTGGAATGTATGCTGCCGGGCTTTCCCCGTGATCTTACATGATTATTTTTTACAGTGTACATAGGTTTACTGGGCAGTGATGTAGTATTGGTATTGTACTTCCATGTATTGTAACATGTACAGTCCGTAACAAAAGTGTCCGAACACTGGCAAAAATTCCTATGTAAAAAAAGTACATTTCATACAGTTTTGTTAAATGAATCCTTGTCGAATCCTGTTCTTAGTCAGTCTAAGAACATAATTCAATAAGTATTTATTTAACAAAACCGCATGAAGTGTACTTTTTTTACATAGGAATTTTTGCTAGTGTTGGGACACTTTTGTTACCGACTGTAGAATGTTCTGGAACTTCGTTAATTTTGTTGCTAGGCCTTCGAAAATTCATTTATGTAATACAACCTTTACCGCTAAATATCATCAAAAATGTCTCCAAGGAAATATAATCTTGTGAAAGTGGTGCAAAAGGTGTATTGCCGTAACTGCGATTTGTTTCCGCAGAGTGGCATAATAATTGCCAGAAAAGTAATCACTTTAACAATGAACTTTGACGTTAATAAATAATGAATGTGCTGCCACATGTGCTTAAGAATGAAGATTAGCAATAAAGCAAAAGTCACAATATCAACGAATCGTTAATAAAAATCCATTACTTTAAAATAATATCCAGTATGTCTTGATATTATTTTTTTTATTTTTATAAATTACCACAGTAAAGTTTCTTTCAGAAAACGATTTTACATTGTCGCCATTTTCAGTCGGCAGCAAAAGTATCCGAGCAACAGCAATAATCCCTGTCTAAAAAAATATACTTAATACTCCTTCGTTAAATAAATCCTCATCGAATCATTGTCTTTGTCTGACTAAGAACATGATTCGACAAGGATTTATTTAACAAAACAGTATTATTAAGTGTACTTTTTTTATATCGGAATTATTGGCTAGTGCTCGGATACTTTTGCTGCCGACTGTATGATATTACACCTTGAATTTTTGAGATACCCTCGAATATCTAATTTTACCATTTAAACTGTTAAACTATCATTAAATATTATGTCGAATCTGTAGAAAAATTTACATTTTTCAAATCCTACTGACAAGTGAGAAATTCATCCATGATTGAATGGAAAATCAACTGCCGATTTCGGTATCCGAGGCCGTCGCCATTCATAAATTGGATGGCTTCTGAACATTTGTTGACGATATCTTCTGAATAAGTATTGATGACGGCGTCTGAGTATTTGTTGGCGATATCTTCTGAATAAGTATTAATATTGACTTCTGAATAATTGTTGGCGATGTCTTCAAGACATGTATTCATGATGCCTTTGAAGTATTTATTGGCGATATCCTCTGAATATGTAATAATGATGGCTTCTGAACATTTATTCGTTATTTCTTCTGGATATATATTGATTATGGCTTTTGAATATTTGTTAGCAATTTCTCCTGGATATGTATTAATTATGACTTCTGAATATTTGCCGTCTATATCTTATATGGATACAGTCAACAAATATTCAATAATAATAATAATCATAATAATACCAATAATAATAAAGGATTGTAATGCATGAATTAGTCCTGTCATGTTTAATTAAATTCTACATTTGAATTTTTTTTTTCTTCTTCTTCTTCTTTTTTTCTTTTTTTTTTTTTTTTTTTTTTTTTTTTAGGTTTTAGAAATTTTTTATTTCATCAATACAGATTTACGACAACCTTATTTCTATTTTACAATGCATTTAGTTTTTTACAACATTTGATATACAAACGCAGTTTGTGAGGTCCTTACACTTTAAGAAAATTGAACATGTGTTTGTGCTGACCTATGAATGATAATTGCGTATTAATTTACCAAATAGGGCACTACAGTTTTTGATATTTATAGAAACAAACTAAATTTATGGTACATTAAAAATAAACTACGAGTTTTATTTTTTATAGTTTTAAATCTCGGCAATTAAATATTAGCCTTTATTAAAAATATAATCAAGGCTTATATGCTTCTTTATTCATGTACACTTAATATTAACGTTGGCAATAGAAATGAATCGCTGAAGGAAATAAATACGAAATTTATTTTATTTAGTGTATAATCTTTAACTGGTTCCTTAAGTTTTCTGTTGTTTATTAATTTATATCAATATTACTGAATTCATTAATATAATGTTTACGTAAATAAACCAATTACATCTTTGTTTTAGCATATACCGTTATTATTATTTTACCTTTAAAATGTAATGTGTAATTTTGTGCTTTTATATGAAGAGATTCAATTTAGTATTTGTTTGACAAATTGTTGCAATGTAAATATGTAGAGTGTAATATGCATCTATATATCAATGACAGTTTGTTTTCGCACGGAAAATAGTGTAAACTTTTATCTGTAATAAGTAATCTAACAAAATACATAACGCAAGTGACCTGTTCCGATTTTACTGTAATTTTATTTTCTAATACAGGGCATGTATAGTATGATGAAAGTTATGCAAATCCTTATGTTTCTTAAATTTATTAATATTTTAGCTGCTGATGTTTATTTCTTTATACAAATGTTCAGGATGGTATCCATACTACGAAAATTATCAAAAGTTTTAGATATAGGAAAGTAAATTTACCTAAACACAGCAAGAAAAAAAAAATCATATATCTCAGATATCTTTAACATGGGAGCTCGTTTTAATACCAAACATGTAGGGTATAACTTGACATCATGACAATCACACATATAAATTTGCAACGTTCTACGATGATTCATTTTTGAGCTATGTGAGATACAATGTCCATTTTGCAAATCAGGATTACAATACTTCCTTATACTTTGTATAAGGAAGTAAAAATACGGAATTTTAAAGCACACTGTGCTGATAAAAGAGTTGAATACTCATTTTGCTGAATTTTTACCGCGTGCACTAAAACACACTCACTGTTGTTCCTCACGTGTTCTTTAACTTTGGACTTTACTATATAAATACACCCTTCCCCAATATTATGCATGTGTTCAGTATTATATAACACGCAATTTAGTCTTACACTGATAAGAGAAAATGACCACGTTATGCCTGGGATTCGAACTCATAATCTTTCTTTCCAGAAGTCAGCACTCTATTAATTAGCTCTATTAATTAGATCAGCGGCCAATTAAGATTTGTTTGTGTTGTACGTTACAAAAATAAATAAGGTCAAGATCGATGCTGATTGATTAATGAATCAATCATATGACTAGCACCAAAGAGCTTCCGGGGAATTTTCGTTACCAATTTACAACACAATCTGAAATAACAGTTTTGTTTTTGCAGAACTACCAGTAAATTTTACAGGAAAATATACTACATTTATATCCCCCTCCTATAACGTGCTTTATTTTTACGTTGAACATTAAAATCGCAATTATAAAAAATATAAAATTTATGTATTACAGATTCAATTAGGTAAAGCATGGTGTCCTCAGAGGATAGTAACAAAACTTATAATTGCTCTTTTATTAAAGCAGGGAAGGGCCCAGAAGGTGGAAAGGGGACCAATAGACAAGAGCAAAAATTATAAGACGCTGAAAAATATATTAAGATGAGTAACGAATGACAAAAAAAAAAAGCAGAAAATTAAACTGTAGGAAAAACTGAATTACAAATAACTATATAAACAAACAATTAATCATATAAATTACAAAAGTAATACAGAAAAAATATTTCTCATTATAAATGTTTAGAATTATTATTTTTCATATGATCTGCAGTAGTGTATATTTTAAAATTATTTTCAGATGCATCATTTGTAAATATTTACATTAAGAAAAATATCCGTATTCTTTTCTTATTCAAAATAAACTCAGATATTTAAGGCGACACGGAATTTAACAATGATCTTTAACCATAAAAACAACTCCTTTTTAAACACGATATCATCTGCTTAACGTGTAATTCACTCTTGTCTTCAATGACAATATATACATACAAGTTTCCGAAGAGTAGAATTCAGGATATCGTTTTGACATTATTGCAGCGTATTTAGCGAAAATGACTTCCTATATTCCAGAGCATTCTCTTTAAACGACACATCGAGAAATATTTATGTGCCAATTCACATAATGCATTGATGTTTAGAAAAGCACACTTTATTAGAAGTAATGAGATGTCTTATATGATATCTTGTTAAAAGAAATGTTTTGCTTTAATGTTTATTCCGAAAGGCTATCCAGTATGTCGGATTATTTTGAACCAGAATAAAATACTTTCTTTTTCTAGCAGCACAAATGAATATTATAGTAGAAGCATATTCACAATTAATTAAATAATACATACGAACTGGAGTATAATGGAATGTATATAGTTGTAATATAATTATTAACTAGATTTGCTTTCAATTATTTTTTACAGAAAACTAGAATCAAGAATTATTATAAATTTATTAATTTTTAAATGTAATAAAAATAAATTGAGATTCTTATAGATTTTCTTGTTTTTAGTATGATTCTATATGGAAAAAATAATTTGCTGCAGGCAGTAGAGATATTGTTTTATAAAGATTCAGAGCAATATTTTTTTTTTTATTTATTTATTATTATTTAATGTAGCTTCAATAATGTTATATATTTTTGAATTGTGTCTAGTTAGTTTGTATTTTCTCAATAAGCTTTTAAAATATTGCTTATATTTAACAGTATTTTAGTAAAATTTAATACTGTTAAGAGCGGAGAATTTTATTTCACTTGATATTTTCGTTTTTTCAGCTAAATACTATAAGTTTTAAATATTTCAAACATTACAAGCATCTAAAAAAAAAAAAAAAAAAAAATGTTGACAAAATTTCATTTGATAGTTTTAGCTGTTACATATGCCTTTTGGCCTGATGAAATAAAATGAAGCTAGTTTTTCTCTACTACGTATAGGTTTTTTTTTTTTTTTTTTTTTTTTTTTTTTTTCCATACAAAGTGTCTACCGACACAATTTCTTCATTTTCGGTAGTTTATTGTATATTTTCATGATCGTTCATGGAAATATACTGTAAAAGTTACTATATAATTTTATTGACGGAAGAGTCAGAGAAGAAATTGTGTCTATAGATTCTGTAAAAACCTATACGTGATAAGGAAAAATAGGCTTCAGCTTCGGTTTCAGCACACCAAAAAACATAAAGCCAAAATTATCAAATCAAAATTTTAGATCTTGATCTGTTGTATTACTGATTTTTTAAATGTAAATATCATTTCTAATGAAAAATGTAAATAGTTAAAATGTAATTACCCTTTATATATATATTACGGGGACTGGGAAGTAATGTTGTTTTTGCACATGTTGATATTCGATTGCCATTTATCAGCTCATTGTGAGCTTGAACAGGTGGGAAAAAAAAAATAGAATGACTTATTTACTCGTAAGTTATTAAAGCTTAATTTTTTTTTGATTATTTATAGTTAAATGACCAGGCAAATAAGAGAAGAGATACATAATCGGTATTGTATACTTTTTGAGTTTCGAAAGTGTAGTAACGCAACAATTGTTACAAAACTGTGTTACAAAACAAATGTATATATATATATACCAGAGAGAATGTCTGACTGTCTAACCCTAAAAAGAGGCCCCATAAAATATTAATTTAAAGAATAACTGAAAAAAATTACTAAAATTCGAGCTGTCTTTATAATTGTGAACACCTGAAAAATCGTCTTTTTGCCATATTTAAAGTTTTTTAAGACAGAAAAACGATAAAACTTTTTAAATATAGTCTATTAATGAAATTCAAGTTAATTAAAAATATATTTGTTTAAATAATAGTGTTCAGTGTTTAGTTAATATAGAAAAACGGGTGTCCTTATAATTATGAGAAGGAGTGTATCATTGTCATCACATCTATTAGACGCTTCGGCGTCCCTCTCAATTTTCAAAATTTCTGAGAGAAGTTTGAGCAGTCTTAAACAGCATTGCTGTTTTCTCGTTATTAGCCGTCAGGATATCTCACTAAGAATGTTGAATAAAATGAATAAATAAATAAATAAATCAGCAGTAATTTTCGTCAAAAATGCATTATCTAAATTTCTCCTGGCATACGCTGTAAACACATTGTATATAGGCTATGCTCTCTGTTGTATACTGCTTAGAATTTGTACTTTTTTTTTTTTTTTTTTTTTTTTTTTTTTTTTTTTATCAGAGTAATTATTACTATTAGTAAGTTTTCTTTTTCCTGATATGATTAGTCTAAACGACGATGGTCTATGAATGTTATTCTAAGTTCCAAAGATTCGTTTCTTTACGTCATCTATTATTTTTTCTTTGAAATATCTGAAAACCGAACCTCTACTGCAAGCTTTTGCTCTTTTTTCTAAATGCAGAGTATTTTAGTAAGGGATGTAAATATTTTTTCGAGTTAGATTTTAAAATTTTATAACGATTAATATGAAATACTGGTATTCCTTTTAACACTACTCGCCATACTGAAAAAAAATATATACATATATATGTATATGTATGTATATATATTATTTATTAAGATTAGTCAGAACAAAAAAATAACCATTGCATGTTAAATCGTTAGTATTTGGGCGTATATCATGCTTATTTTCAGTATAAATTTATCACTTCTACTTTAATAAACAAGAGTGAAACTTACCTCCTGATTTTTCCGAAAAGCAGAAAAGAAATTTGTAGTTAATTTACATTCTCTGATGTTAGCATTGGGACGACACGTTCAGTGGGGAATTCTGAGACAGTTCTAAAATGGTTTATGATAATCCCGCAACACTTTAACGAAGATAAATCATAGAATTTCTTATTACCCGACTCTTACATAATATTTAAAATTAATAAAATTAAACTTTTTCTTTTTAGGCGGTAAAGTCATGCTTTAGAGACTCTGAATGTTATGAAATGTCTCGGAAAAAAACCGTCTATAAAAGTTTGAATACATTTATAAGCAATAAAATTTTAGTTACAATTTATCTGCATATAGTTTTTTTTTTTTTTTTTTTTTTTTTAATGATTCTTATTAAATGAATAAGCTGCCAACAATAGTGCTCTTTGGCGACCGGAAAAAATTTATAGAAATTTTTATTTTATTAAATCAGTGAAAACTATTACAGAAACTCATAAAAAATTTCTATTAAAATTTTCCAGTAACCAAAAATGCGTAAACTATTAATAATGAAAAATATTAAAGTATGTTTTACACGCAGGCCTAAAAAAATGCATAGTTTTAAATAATTATTAAAATAATATAATTATTCAAATATTAAATAAATATTTTATATTTCTTCTTATATAAATGATTTCTTCTTTTTATAAGAAAAAGGATAAAATCTCTGACAACTTCTGAAGAGGAGATGGCCGAAAAAGTATTTTATAAAACAATAATGCCCGAAATTTATATGATATTATTCAGAAATCCTAAGTATTTATTGTATACATTTAATTTATCATTTCTACTATCTTTCAAGCGTTTTGGATATTATCCAAATTGCACAACGTGGTTGGAACTCATAACAGAGATAATAACTTAATTTCTTTTATTTTTACTTGATAGTTACTATGAGAATAACTCCGAAATCAGAAGATAATTTATCTCTTTTTTACGAAATAAAACTTATTATGATGATTCTGAATAAAATAAGGATACTTAATCAATAATCCTGACATATGAGTTTACATTTCGTGAAGAAACACAATAGGAAAGTTATCAGGCTTATATTTGTCTGATTCAAACAGAGTTCAATTAACAAGAAACTTAGAGTATTATAAAAAAAAAAAAAAAAAAAAAAAAAAAGAAAGAAAGAAAGAAAGAAAAAGCTTCAATGTATGCTTCTTAGCACTCATATGTCAAATATTATACTTCTACGTTCAGTATGGGCTGAACGTATAGATGCTCAGACAGACAGACAGACATCTTTTATTATTATAGATAAATATGCTAAATTAATGTTTTATATAGAATAAGGTATAGTTAACCTACCAGCTTACAGGGTTGCACTAAAATAATCAGATACATTCAGGACTGCAATTAGAATCTAAGGGCTATATATATACCAGGTTATTCAAAATAGATGTCACAGCGATTATCTCGTAAACTAAGAAAGACAGAAACATACAGCCTAAGAAGAAAAAATCATGTTTCTAAGTGAAAATTTCGTTGAGTTATTGCAATTTGAAAATTGTAGCATTTTTCGCCAAGTCTTAAGGGGTTGTATCAAAGGTGCGAAATTTTAATTACTATAGCTTTTGTAATAAGGCATATGTTGATCAGCGTTTAGGAAAAAAAATCATTTAGGGAAAGACGGCTATTTTATCCTGTAATATGTCTCTCTCTCCCCTAGTGAATACACACAAGAATACTCATTGATAATTTAACAAATAAAATTTATGAATAATTTGTTGAAAAATATAACAATTATCTGCCCAATATATTTCACAGTCTATCAAAACATTTTACTTTCGATTCGAACTGTGAAAAGAAACAGATGAGGCATCTGCGCATGCCCACGAAACCGCTCGCACCTGCATCAGTGTACATGTAATATTTTTATCTGTAGTCGTTATGTAGATCTTCTAATGTTCGGAGCGTTTAGTAGCTCCGTAACTTAAACTCATGTTTTTTTTATTTTTTATTCTTTTATTAAATATTTTAAAGACACAAAGTCATCTCGTAATTGAGTATGCTGAATCATTTGAATCGAATGGATATTTTCTTTATAGAAGAGTTTATAATGATTTAGCTGTCTAAACAAGAATAGAGTGATCGGATGCTAAATTGACGAATACAGGTAAGAAGATTTTCTTAATTATAATTACCTGTAAAATATTTTATCGAAATATATATATATAATTAAAATAAATATGTGTGACATCTGCGTTATTATAAAATAATATTCTGTGCTATCGAGGTATTTTAAAAGAACATAATTTATGTACTAAAAGGCAATTTTCAAATTCATTTTTCTTTCTTTTCCTTTATACTTTCTCTTACCCATATACATGGTATAGAGAAAGTACTGTTTTTGAGTCAAATTTCCGAAAATTATCTTTTGTTATATTTGCACGTTTTCAGATCCCCTGAATTCAAAAATTGTGTTTTTAGCGGTTGGTCTTGCCCTCTGTGTGTGTGTTATTAGCATATCTCAAGAACAAATAGTAGCAGGAAATCAAAATTTAATGTTCTAAATGATGGTGTTTACTCACCAGTGATGGTGTTTACTCCATTTTCTATAGAAAATATTCGTTAGTAAACTTTAATAACATATTTCAATTTTATTAATATATGCATAAATTAAAGGTGTTAAAATATGGTTTAAAAAAATGCCTCTCATAGAACACAAGGCTTTGGGATACTTTCGGGTATCCCTGTGCCTAAGCTAGCAGAAGTATTCACTCCATTTTCAATAAGGAACTCCTGATAGAGAACTCAAATAACATATATACGTTTCAGGAATTCTATGAATATTCACGGGAGTTAGAGCGCAGACACACAGAAAGACGGATGGACAGACAGACAAATCGAAGTCATTAGCACTTTCAACCTTGCTGGAATTGTTAAAGAGCCGAAGTCATTAAATTTTTCAACGATGATAGAAAGTTGTAAAAATAAAGTGCGAAAATTTCACACGGTTTTGCTAGTCTTTTTTTTTTTTTTTTCCTCTTTTAACGTATTTTAATTTGCAGGTGACCCCTAAGAAATTTAACTATTAATTTTTTTAACAATACAGAATAATGCAAATTTGCATTAAGTACTTAAAATTTTTTATTCCATGCGTTTGAATGATTTTAGTTGCTATTTTTAAATGAAGGATCTATTTTTAATTTTTCTCATCTTATAGATATCCCCTAAATGAAGCACGGTGGCGTCAAATAATAGATTTCAAAATTGAAAATAAAGTGGTATACATCATCATTTTAAAATTGCAATAACTCAGCTAGATTTTGACTTAGAGAGATGATTTTGTTTCTCAGAGCGAGGAGAACATTTTTCTGAACATACATCATATGATAGAAGGGGCTGTATAAAATATAAATTTCGTATTTAATATGTATACAGCCCTTTGTACAAAAAAAAAAAAAAAAAAAAAAAGCCATATTTGAAATCTATTCTTAATTTGCACCAATTTTGTAACTGGAAGTATGTTTCAATCTTTCTTAGTTTACGAGATAACCGCTGTAGCATCTATTTTGAATCACCTAGTACATATGTTTTGAGTTAAGCATTTTTAACACTTTCCAACAAGTTTTAAAAGAGATTATGATTTTAATTAGTCTATCGGCATACCTTTCAGTAGTTCTGCCTATCCCTTGTGTGATAACGTAGGGAATGAAGATTGAAATTTATGCAATACAACACGTACGCGAAATTTGAAGGTTATTGATAAGGAATGCGCACCGCATGTTTTTTCGTTTTTGTTATGATATATTTTATTCTCTTTATTTTTCTTAGCAAAAAGTTAGGTGGTAATCATGTAATATGTATGAAAAAATCGATTTTAAATTAAATATGTTTTTATTTTACGAAAAATAATTTTGTTTGTGCAATTTTTTTTTTTTTTTTTTTTTTTGTACTGTAATTTGAGTTATAATATTTTGTAATCTGATCACTAATGATTAAAATCGATCTGATTAAAAAAAAAAAAAAAAAAAAGAATGTAAACGGTTCTTCTTTGAATAAGTGTTTACTTGATAGATAATAAAAAATAAATAACAATAATAATAAAAATAAGTTTTAAAACTGAGGATTCACCAATTTATGTTTAAATTAATATTTTCAATGAATTGTTGAGAGAAATAGTTATAGTAAAATAAAGACATGTAAGTTGAATACTATAATATTTTCAATACATTTTAGAACGTAAAGATATATTTTTCTAAATAGTCAGTTTTGTTTTTATACTTTCAGTAGTAAACAGATGTATTGAGTCTTTTAATGAATATTTGTGGTCGAAATGTTACTTAAATAATTTTGTACTTAGTATTATGCAGAAAAATGTAATATATATCTCTATATATATAGTGTAACCACGTTTCCGAAAACTAGTAGGGAGGAACTGTTCAAAAGCTTGGAGGGGTGCCAAATTGACCGACACTTTGGGATTTGGAAAACGTTCAATATTTCGATGCTCTGTTATCGCTTATTTCTCTGAATCAGATTACTATCCATCACCCAGATAACAAGCACATTTGCAGCAAGTTTGATTTTTCTTGATATTATCTTGCCATAATAAATTTGATGCGATAAATTTGCCATGAAATTGCCGCAAAGTAGACATAACATAGACCTATCTTTCGTTTTAATTAATATTTGTTTTTTTTTCCTTTCACACCATTTCACCTGCAAACTAAAATTGCTATGTCAGTACTTGAAACTCGACTGTTCGAAGACTGATATTGAAGCGGTTTCGCAACGTTTTCTTGCTCGTGCTGTATACTGGGGGAAGAAGCGTGGCATTATCCGCGGGATTCGAAGTCTGGTGTCGACAAGTGTTATGCGAAATACAAGCAATTTTTACATGCTTCTATGTGCATTTGCAGATAATGTGACGTGATAAGAATCTGAGTTTGCAATGCAATGGCAGTTGGTGTGACATGACAAACTTGCCTATTGCAATGATTTTGCAGTACTCTTGATACGACAAAGATAACTTTTCTACTAGCTTGCAACGAATTTGCAGCAAATTTGATACAGTAAGAGTGCAACTTGCACGACACGTTTGCTGCAAATTTGGCGTATGGTGACTTCAGAGTTTGCGTTAACTTGCTTCAATCGTGTTATGAACTTACAAGCTTGTCACACTGAACTTGCTGCAAGTTTGTGGGCTTACAAAGCAAGATTGTTGCAATTGCGTTGCAAATTGAAATTGCTATGTGAGCATATTTTAACACTGGACTTATTGAGACAGCTCTTGCGCAGAGACTGCTATGGTATCAAGAAAAGTGGTCGAAGAATATATACATAGCATGGATAATAAACATACATAACAAGTAGTAAACGCATAGGCAATATGATCAATATTTCCACTTAAATTGTTGCTCTTCGGTAATTTTTTGCACACAATGTACAGATTAAACAATACGGTTAAGAAAAGCATATTTATTCAAACAGAATTTGTTCCTAGAAATGAATATTACATATAATCTGGTTGATTGTGCTTCAAATTACTTTCTGCTTAACAAGAAATATGACATTTAACTTTCCTTTTTAAATTGTCATTTATTAATTATGCTGTGTGAGTGTTCTCACACATATGTCCTTTAAAAGCTTATTTATTTATCCAAATTTAATATATAACAAAAAGGAGGGATTAATATAGATTACATAAAATAAATCTTTTTAAATTTATCTAATTCAAGTAATTAATTATAGAGAATTTCCCGTTTTATTTTTAAATCAAAATTTTCATTTCTTTGTTCTTTTATCGTTACAAACAAATTGCTCTAGGAATAAAATAAAGCAATTTTTATATCAGGGTTTTTGAAAAATAGTATGTTTATACATTTTCCCCGAATGGATTAAATCAATTTAGCCATAATTATTTATTTTCAGAGGGTAATTTAAAAAGTCGTTATCAACCGGTTTCTAGCATATACAGCTATTAATAAAAAAAAATAATCACTTGATTTCATGTTTATTACCCTTGTATGTTTACGTTAAAAACCTATTATTATTTCAAGAGGGTCATTATAATTCTAAAAATAGGTTTATAATGTTGTTTTATAGTCTAAGCGTCGCCTTCTTTTGTGTACGGTGGAGTTGAAGGTCATTTGGCATGGCTTCTCAATGTCAAATCGATTTAATATTTGTAACGACTTTTATATTCAAAAATTTAGTATGAATATGTTAGAAGAACAAAGAAACAGTTTGGCATTCTTTTGGCTGCATTTCAACGATGCCAATCTTTGGGTTTGCAATTTAACTTCTAGGAAGCTGCGAGATTTAGTTAAGCTTTGCGATTTTGACGTCGTTAGAGTAAGACGTTTTTCTGTGGTGTTCCTCCTCTCCCCCCGTCTCAATTTCCGTATGAGATAAATTGATTCTTTTGTCATCCAGTAAAAATGAAGTAATTTCTTAGAAGATGATGTTTATACGAAGCATATAATAAACCAACAGTTCTTTCAAGGTGTTTCTTCTTACTTTCTGCAAGTGTTACTTTTTACTTTTAACAGATTTTTAGCAACTTCTACACGGCCCGCACAGTCATGGACCTGGGTATAGGTGTTGATGAAAATCAACACCACAAGACTTTGGTGCCTTCAGGTTCTCTCCGGACTTTGGTGATGTGGGGGAGAGGAAGGAAAGGAATGCATCGAACATTTTATTAAGATTTTCATGCCCAAAAGGACCTTTTTAAGAGTCATGGACAGGGAAAATATTGACTCTAAATTTTGGTGGATGAATCTCCTTTTACGTGCATTGAACTTGCTTGTTGTTACGAACAAATGCTTGCTTGAATTAGTGGCTGTGAGCGTAGCCCGAAAATATCAATGGTCATGAAACATTTTTCCTGTGTGTAACTTCAAGTGAAAGCTCTCTTCGGATATGAGTGTATCGATCATTCAACTCTTCAGATGGAACTTAGCGGCCGTGAGTGAGGCCTGAAATTGGACTGGTCAAGGGTTTTTCTTCATCTATATTGCCAAGGAGGCATGAGAATCATCTACACAGGTTACTCAGGAAAATTTTTTTACCGTTCGACACCTGCACCTCTACATAATCGACAACTTCGCGTTTGCGAATCATGTGTTTTTGTTCAGAGGATCATGATCAGTTTTTGACCAGAAATAGTTGTTTTCCAATTCACGGTCGAAAATTCAGTGAAGTGCAGTGATTGCAAAGTTTTTTTTTTTTTGGATATTCAAGCAAATTGGAAGAGAGAGGAAAGAAAATAGAAGAAAAGTAAACCATTTTTTGGAACAAATTAATAAAATTAATTGAAAAAAAATAATAAAATTAAATGATAAATTTTTTTTTACAGAATATTTTTTTAGCCAAGTTATATGCAGGAAGTGGTAAGTTTTAATGTTCCTATATTTTGCATATAAGTCTTTTAGGAACTAGATTTTGACATTATTGAAACTTGGAGTCAGGAAGAAATCTTCCTTTACTATTTTGAATTTTTTTTTGAAAGATACTTTTTGGTAAATCTTACATAGTATTTTGATGTGATATTTTATTTCATATAAATATATTTTTTTGTTCATGATAATTGGTATTTTTCTTTGCTTATAAAGCTTAATGTGATTTATTTTTTTATTATTTTGAAATTTTTTGAAATATATATCTTTGATAAATTTCACAGTATTTCGTTGGGATATTTTATTTATTTTTTCTTTCATGATGATTAAT
The DNA here is from genome assembly GCA_963930645.1 of Salticus scenicus. NCBI lineage: Eukaryota > Metazoa > Arthropoda > Arachnida > Araneae > Salticidae > Salticus > Salticus scenicus. Next base: position 15,732,566 of record OZ005661.1, read on the forward strand.
ACTTTTATTTGCATATTGTGATTTATTTTTTAAGTGATTTATTACAATTACTGTTGCAAATTTCTACAATTCCTTATGATTTATTTTATTTTTCGAATATTTTAAGATATATATATATACTTTTTGATATTCTTAATAAGGTATTTTATCATATGCAGTTGCCGTAAGCATCAAAAGGAAAGATGCGTAATTTTTGTGCTGATTAATTTAATATAATATATATTTTTTTACTCGAGTATTTCTGAGATATATTAGTATTTATTTGACCCAACATAAATAATTAAGATGGCCACTAAAAAGAACATTAATATTAACATTTTAAATTTTGAGGGGGACTCATCCTTACTTGAGTTCTTTTTTGATCAAATTGAGTCTTATGCTAAATTAAATAGCCTAAATTCAGAAGAGGCAGTGGCAATTTTAAAAGGAAAATTAACCGGCCCTGCATTACAGTTCATGACTCAATCTCCTTTATTATATAAATCTACAGATTTAAAATTTATCAAGGATGAATTCAAAATTTTTTTGCTCCAATGAGCAGTACTCAGGCTCTTGTGGAATTTAACAATTTAATACTCTTACCACAAGAATCTATTAGAAATTTTTCCCACAGGCTAAATATTTTAGCCGATGTAGTGTATTCTCAGATTAATGATGCTAATGCTTTAAATTCCATTAAATTTACTAAATTTATTTCAACCATCCCCTCAAATATCAGAGTTAAGATTCAAGAAGAGGGAAACTCTGAGTATCAAGAGGCGGTCAACCGAGCACAGAAATTACAAGATATTAATGCTAATGAAACATTATTACAAATGAGTTTAAATAACCCAGTCATAAATACACTGTCTGAAAAGTTAGTCGAACTGACAGATAGAATGAATAATCTGTCATTCGCTAGTAAATCTGATGAGGTTAATCATACACACGAATCCCCAGTGCAAGATAGGCAAAGAAACAATAATAGGCAAAGTGAATTAAGACATAATTATAAAAGTAGAAATCAAAATTTCAGGGGTAAACAAAATTTCAAGGGTAATCAAAATAAGAACAGATATCATTCTTCTCCTATTTGCCAATTGTGCAATAAAAAAGGACATGTTGCTACTAGGTGCTTTAGATGGCAGAGAAATCAGACTAGGGGTAAAAATTATGACAGAAATAATTATAGTAAAAATCCAAGTAATTTAAACGAGCGCAGAGATGTAGTTTAGCTGATGCAAGAACATCTCAGGAATTGAATAGAGCATCAGCACAAAATTTTTCTCTGGAAATTAATAATAACTGTAATCTACCCAAATTATCTTGTGTTAGATTGGTGAATTCTACTGCGTCTCAGACACAACAAATCTTGAAAATTTCTGATTCTAAATGTACTCAAACAAATAACGATAAAAGGGAGAACATTTTTAATGTCCATGTAAATTCTCCAAAGTTACCTCTTATTAAAATTTTGCTAGATAAACAAAAGGTAAACACACTTCTTGACACTGGTAGTTCTGTTAGTCTGTTAGCTGAAAGTACATTTAATAAATTAAAACATAGTTTGAAATATAAACATTTATCTTCCCATGTGACAATCAAAACCGTGAACTCGAATGTACAGTTTTCATCTTGTATACAAACCACTTTCAAAATTCAAAATCAATTTTTTTCACAAAAATTCTTCATCGTGGATATCCCTGAAGGTTCAGCATTTAGGGTTATTTTGGGTTATGATTTTATTCAACAATATCATGTAATATTAGATATGCAGAGGTCCTTGTTAAAAATAAAAGACCTGAGTATTCCCATAACAAACACATATAGCGACCATGAAGAAAATCTTAATATGCATACTCAATGTAAGAAACTTTCAGTAAAAACGGGGCAAAAACTTATTTTACAACCCAAAGAAGAATCTTCTATTACGGTTTATTGTCCCAAAGTTTTTTCGGGTGATTATTTATTTCAGAGTAAAAAGAGTTCTTCCAAATTAATTTTTTTGGATTCAGTAGTTAATATTGATCTTTCCCGGAAACAAAATTGCAATAGTAAATATGATGGAGAAAAATTTCAGTTATATGTTAAGAATAACACTAATAGAAGTATGCATGTAAACAAACATTCAAATATTGGTACAATTAAAGAAATCGAACAAATTATAGACTATGTTTCAAAACAAAATGATAATGTTGAAATTTCAGAGGATTCACAATTTATTAATTATATTCAACCTTCTAGTGATGTGTTAAAAATGAGAAAACAAGATTTAACACCCACGGACTTTGATGTTAAACATCTCAATGGGGCTTATGCAACAAAGTTAAAACAAATTTTATTAAGTAATTTCGCAGCATTTTCTAAAAATATGAAAACCCTTGGTCATACTGACAAGGTAGTACCAGATTTAAAATTTTTAAGTGACTATCCAATTAAGACTTTGCCCTTTCCCATTCCTCAGGCTTTACAACAGGAAGCTAGAGATCAAATTAACCAATTGGTAGAGGCTGGGATTATTGAGCGAAACTGCTCAGAATGGGCTTGCCCAATTTTATTGGTAAAAAAAAAAACAAGATGGATCTGGTAAACAGAAATTTCGCCTCGCGTTAGATTTAAGAATGTTAAATTCTATTATTCAAGGTTCTTCTTATCCGTTACCTAAAATTCAAAATATAATAGCTGATTTATCTGCGTATAAATTTTTCACTTGTCTTGATTTCCAACAAGCGTATCATCAAATTGATTTACCTGAACATTTACAAGATAAAATTACTTTCACATCAATGTTTGGCAGTTTCAAATTTAAAAGACTATGTTTTGGTCTTAAAAACGCGGCTTCTCAGTATCAAGCACTTATGGATTCTTTAATTGATGAAATTAATATAGATGGAATTTACGCGTATCAGGATGATTTAATATTTGGTGCAAATAGTTTTGAAGAGACATGTGTTAAACTTGAAAGAATTCTTAAGATTTTAATTAAATATAATTTAACCTTAGCTCCTAGTAAATGTACATTTCATAAGAGTGCTGTAAATTATTTGGGATTTCACATAGAGAATAATTCAATTTCTCCAATTGAGTCAAATATCATTAAAATAAACTCTTTCCCTACACCTACAACAAAAAGACAATTAAAACGCTTTATAGGAGTTGTAACCTTTTATAAGTCTCTTATTCATAATTTTTCTAAATTAATTCAACCACTTATTGAATTGACTAAACCGAAAACAAAATTTGTTTGGAATAAACATCATCAGGATATTTTAAAGAAATTTCAAGATATTTTTTTTAATTCACCTATGGTAAGATTACCGGATTGGAACAAGACATTCTTTCTCAACACTGATGCATCAAATATTTCTATTGCAGGAGTTTTGATGCAGAAATATGACAATCAATTATTACCTGTCGCCTTTTTCTCTAAATCACTTAAACCGTCTGATATCCGGCTATCAAACTTGAATTAATGGCCATTTATAAATCTGTAATTGCTTTCAAATATTATTTATACAATAGAAAGTTTATCATTTTGTCTGACAGTGCTGCTTTAAAAACATATAGAAAAACAAATAATCCTGCTGATTTAACTACTAAATGGCTGTTAGAGTTGTCAGAATACTCATTTGAATTTGAACATATTCCTGGTCCTACAAATGTTTTAGCGGATTATTTATCAAGATCAGACTTCTCAAATAATCAACAAAATTTAAAAACAAATCCAGAATTAATATTCAGTTCTCAACCTCTTCCTATCGTACAAGATGACACACATTCAATTAATCAAATTTCCACTTCTACTCAGTCTGTACAACAAAATCAATTCAACAATTTTCTAGTTTCTGGTAATACTCAAAATAAAGATCCCCTTTTGGAAATTTCAAATAATACATTTATATCTGAGCAAAAGAATGATCCAAAATTGTCAATTATTAATAGGCAAATTTTGAGAAAAGGTGTTTCAAAAAATAATGATAATTTTTTTATTCATCCAGATTCTAAAGTTTTAATGTACAAGAAACAAAATTTGCATAATAATACTTTTTCATATCTCATTGTTGTACCACATTCTTTAAAATCTAAAGTTTTAACCATTTCACACCTTTCTCACTTTGGGTTGACTAAAACATACGAATTTTTATCAAATAGATATTATTGGAAAGGTATGTACACAGACACTTTAAATTTTGTTGCTTCGTGTACTTTATGTTTACAAAATAAACATCATAACACACCACCAGCTCCTCTACAACCCACCTATACTCCAACACATCCAGGGCATACTATTAGTGTCGACTTGGTTGGTCCTTTTATAGATGGACATTCAGTTCTGACTGTGATTGACCATTTTTCGCGACACATTGAATTATTTCAATTAAAAGACACTTCTTCATCAAAAATAGTTAAATGTTTATTTAATTACATTACAACATTTGGTAGACCATCAGTAATATTATCAGATCTAGGCAAACAGTTTACATCAACTATTTATAATATTTTTAATGATAAACTTGGCATAAAAATTTTACATTCATCTGTTGCTCACCCTCAAAGTAACTCTATTTCCGAGAGGATAATAAATCTATAAAGTACTCAATTAACACTTTGATTTCTGAGGGGTATTCTTTTGAAAATTCACTAGCTATACATAAATCACTTTATAATGGTTCAACACATTCATCCACATTGTTTTCACCTAACCTACTTCATTTTGGTAGGGAACTGTCTTTAATATTTGATACATTTGACCAATTTATAAATCAGCCATTTTTGGATAAAAATGTAGACATATATAAATTATTACACAACTTAGATAACATCTATAGCAAAGCATATTCTAACATTAAAGAAAATCAAGACAAAAGATATCAAAATTTTCAAAAACGTGCAAAACTGAGGCCTGTTGCTGTCCATGATGTTGTATACTTGAAATCAATAGATAAATTTAATCCCAAGTATTCTGGGCCATTTATTGTTGTACAAAAACACTCGCCAGTTTCCTTTTCCATTAAGAGATTACATGCACCTGATAATAAAGCTTTCAGAGTCCATATTGATAGACTCCTTATTGCTCCTCCTCGACGTAATTATTTGTTTACTGAACCCAACTCCAATGTAACACATAATATTGGCAATAATTCTACACATTCTTATAACTTAAGAAATCGCAATTAATTTTTCCCACAAAAAAAAAAAAAAAAAAAAAAAAAAAGTTTGAATATATTTTGCTTCACAAATGCATTTTCCAATGGCCAATGGAATGTATTTGTTTGCTGTGCAGGAACTCGTCTTTATTTATTTTATTATTTTTATTTTTAGATGGCTGGTCCACTGTTTTTTTATATTTTTCTTTTGATGTAGAGACTATTTCTTGCATTGCAGTGTTGTTGAATATATATAATATTTATAAATAAGATACAACAACAAAAAAAAAAAAAAAAAAAAAAAAATGATTCTAATGATAACATAAATGCTTGTAGATCATATTTTGAATTTCTAAATTAGTAATCAAGGTGTTATTTTTTTAATGTTTACTATATCTGTTTTTATTGGGTGAAGGTTAAACAAAAGTAAGATACTTGAAATATATTTAATAGAGATATTTCATTGGAATACAGATTAAGTTCATAGGAAATTAATTATTAATGATAATAGTGCTAACAGTATACATACAGCTAAATTTTATAAGTTTCCAATTGATTTTTGGTGTACAACATGTGTTTGGTTTGTTCAATATCCAATCTAAATTTTTATTATTTTGGCACTCCCTCTCATCACTCAAAATTTTGTCAATTTGTTTTCTTTTACTTATTTATTACCCTATCCTAGATATATGTTGTCTCGTTCAAAATTTTCTCCCGGGAGAGCAACATTGGATACGTGATGAGAATCTATATTTTTGTTGACATTAATTTTTCAACATTTATGACACTTAATTAATCGGTTTCGTGAGGTGTCCCTACAGGGGTCTGTGGACTCTGCTGGGGGACGGAGGCCTGTGCCTAACAGTGCAGGTCTTTCAACACGCCCTGTCCCGCTAGGATGTTAGCCTTAAGTTAACATCACTACACTTACTTTTTTTGTAAGGATTAAGGGAAGATTATTTTTTTTTACTGCCAATGGCGTCCTTTTTAAAATCTTTCCTGTGTGGTATACACGAAAACTTTTCTGTTTCTTTACTTTTATTTTTTTTATTTTTTGTACATAATTTTGTTTAACGTTGACCAATATGTGTAACCAAGCTGTTAGACAAATAAATATTACAATAATATGCTGGAACCTTTAGTATTACAACAATATATATGCATATGTGTAATTTATATTATTTTTTTCTCTATTTCACTATACATATTAGTCTGAAAATTTAGTATTTTGAATGTAAAAATCTAACATTAGTAACTGTTACTGTGGCATTATTTGCTAAGTATAGCAAAAGGACTCTTTCATAGAAAAACATTTCAGCTGAAATTTTTTGTGGCATATGAAATAAGACTATAAACAATATAGAACTGCAGTTTGAACTTATTTATAGAAGCCACATTTTTGCGCGTGTCATGACAAAATGTTTCTCTTAAAGTTTTTGGTTATACTGATATTTTTGAAATATGTGTATTTTGTATTTTTGAAATAGTGTTTATATTTCATATATATTTTGTTTGTTCAATATTAAGCATTCATATAATTTTTACTTATGATGTAATATCATTTTTAAGTGTGCGTCTTTGGTAAGTGCTTTTGAATATTATTGTTTGTATATGCATTTCTATACAGGAGGCGAGGAGGACTTTTTTTTTTTTTACTAGTCGAAGGGGAGATATATGTGTGAGTGTTCTCACACATATGTCATTTAAAAGCTTATTTATTTATCCAAATTTAATATATAACAAAAAGGAGGGATTAATATAGATTATATAAAATAAATCTTTTTAAATTTATCTAATTCAAGTAATTAATTATAGAGAATTTCCCGTTTTATTTTTAAATCAAAATTTTCATTTCTTTGTTCTTTTATCGTTACAAACAAACTGCTCTAGGAATAAAATAAAGCAATTTTTATATCAGGGTTTTTGAAAAATAGTATGTTTATACATTTTCCCCGAATGGATTAAATCAATTTAGCCATAATTATTTATTTTCAGAGGGTAATTTAAAAAGTCGTTATCAACCGGTTTCTAGCATATACAGCTATTAATAAAATAAAATAATCACTTGATTTCATATTTATTACCCTTGTATGTTTACGTTAAAAACCTATTATTATTTCAAGAGGGTCATTATAATTCTAAAAATAGATTTATAATGTTGTTTTATAGTCTAAGCGTCGCCTTCTTTTGTTTACGGTGGAGTTGAAGGTCATTTGGCATTGCTTCTCAATGTCAAATCGATTTAATATTTGTAACGACTTTTATATTCAAAATTTAGTATGAATATGTTAGAAGAACAAAGAAACAGTTTGGCATTCTTTTGGCTGCATTTCAACGATGCCAATCTTTGGGGTTGCAATTTAACTTCTAGGAAGCTGCGAGATTTAGTTAAGCTTTGCGATTTTGACGTCGTTAGAGTAAGACGTTTTTCTGTGGTGTTCCTCCTCTCCCCCCCGTCTCAATTTACGTATGAGATAAATTGATTCTTTTGTCATCCAGTAAAAATGAAGTAATTTCTTAGAAGATGATGTTTATACGAAGCATATAATAAACCAACAGTTCTTTCAAAGTGTTTCTTCTTACTTTCTGCAAGTGTTACTTTTTACTATTAACAGATTTTTAGCAACTTCTACACGGGCCGCACAGTTATGGACCTGGGTATAGGTGTTGATGAAAATCAACACCACATATGCATTTTAGATTACTTTCAGTGTCAGAAAGTCATAAACAGAACAAACGTTAACTAGATCGTTGCATTTTTTAAATGTGGATCACTGATTAACTAATGTTTTTCTTGAACGCAACTCATAGATTAAATTTTAAAACTAAATAATTAATAAATAGTTAATTAAACTCAAGATTACACGTTACCATTATGTTAATGAATATAAGGTTTGTATGTATTAAAATACTTTTAAGACTTTCCCGCCGACTGTCACGCCTTCAAGAAATGCTCCCATTTGCTAGAAACGCACTCATAGTAAAATTCGAACTTGTGCCAGCAATAAATGCATTCATGCAGAAGAAACACAAGACCGGCAGGCACGCCGGTTAGCCAAAGTGTTTTCTCATTCGCCCTCGGTCGTCACACATTTGTGCCAGTATTCTCAGCCTGCGTTTGTCTCTCCCATTGGGAAAAGGGTTAAAGACATAGAAGCGCATTTTAATATATTAATTATTCAATGAATCGTAAATGATATACAGTGAAAAAAAATATGTACCGCCTTTATCTAGATCGAATAGACATTTTCTGAATCCCTAAAATAGAAATATAGATTTTCGAGCTATACGTATAAGGTAAGCCTTATACGCATGAACAGACTAAGTAATCGACATTGAAATATACGAAATTATCTACAATTGTTAGTCTATACATATTTGTAAGAAATAACGGTAGTTTTTACATTAGAATGTGCGGTAATTAAAAGTGTTTACAGCACATTCTGCAGTAAAATGAAATAATTTACAACAGAAACATCTGTAAAATAGTCTCTCTTTACAGATGTTTCCTCTGTAAATGACCCTATTTAAAAGTACAATATTCTGGCAAAATGGGTGCCAGCAAATTCTTCTGTAAAAGCTATCGTTATTTTTTGTCGTGTATTGGGGGAAATTCTCGCTGGATTTCCTAGAATTAGGTCATAAACCAGAATTAAAGTTGCTAAAAATCGCCTTCTGTGTTCGCATTTATTTGCAGAGATTTATTAATAAGTTTGACATTAGTAATATAGGAAAACGCTCTAGAAATTTAATAAGTGTTTCTCTAGCTTTCAAAGGGGACTAGAATTTATAAGGATAACATAGAAATATTTTTACTTGAGTCACAATTTAGTTTCTACATATCCGTCACAGAATCTTTTTATCGGTGTATTCTGCAATGCTTCAATTCACATAATAAAATATTATGTGATTATGTTTTACTTCTTTCCAAATGACTTTGAATTCTACAAAACATAGTAAAAAAAAAATTGTTATTTAAAATACCGGGTAATACAAAAGTCACAAATATATATATATATACTATTCAAAAAGTAATGATCGTAGCACTATGCGGTTTTCACTGAAATGGAGAAAAGCATGGGATTTTATTATGTATAAATTATGTTAGTTTCATTTTCATCAATAGATTGCGCTGTATTCGCTGAATCTTATCACATTTGATCTGTATTTTCAAATGAGGCCATATTGCGTTACAGATAAATATGACTTTGACGTCTTGCATATGATTTCCATTGTTAGGAAACATTTAAATTAGGCATTTATTGACTGTTACTGTTGTTAATCGTTCTAGAAAGAAAATCATGGTATTTTGAAAAGATAAAGTATTGTTAGTTAAGCTTTATTATAGTAATATACAATGCACAACGTCTGACGACCATTATCAGGAATGACGGTTGCCACATTAAACATTCACAGTCTTAATTACGCTGTTGAATGTACAGTCGGTAACAAAAGTATCCGAACACTAGCAAAAATTCCTATATAAAAAAAGTAGAGTTAATACTGTTCTGATAAATAAATCCTTGTCGAATCATGTTCTTAGTCAGTCTAAGAACATGATTCGACAAGGATTTATTTAACCCTTTACAGTGCACTACCCTTTAAAGTTGGAATTTCAACAAAAAAAAGTTGTAGGCTATCTACTTAAGTCTAAAGGAGTACACAGGTATCATTTTGTAAAGATAGTACTTACCGTTTTGAATTTGTGGGTGTTCCATCAGCGGGAACACTGCGCCACTAGATCTTTGAAAAGTGCGTCCAAGAGCATCGCAGTGAAGCGCGTAAATGAGTAGAAGTTTTTGCATATGAATTAAATACACTGTATTATACCTGTGTAGTAGATTCAGCATGACCCATGGTGCATCACGGGGATGCCTGCTACTCTATACCCCCTCCCCCCCAAAAAAAAATCTTGGCTATATGATTTTTTATGAAATAATTTGATATTTACATATAGTATACATATATACAAGTCCTATGTGCAAAAATATTTACAATTAGTCTACTTTTTAGCTTCATGAAATTTTTGGAAGCACGTGACACTCTTTTGGTAGAAGCACAAACCAACATTGCAGGTTTTGTACATGAAACTAGTTTTGTGCGTTTTTTTTTTTTTTTTTTTTTTTTTTTTTTTTCTTTTTAATGAACAACCAACCCTCCCTCGCAGCATCCGATAGCTCGACGTCATTCCCTCCAAACATAGGAAAACAGAGCTCGTAAACACATCTGTCTTCTTTCATAATTGTTTCCGGTTGCATAATATGAAAAGCGCTAGTGTCGCAGTGTTCCAGGAGATGGAACACCTTATGTTATTCAACGATTCCTCGTATGTTTTCTGTATAAAAAATTAAAAATAATATAGAATAAATAATTTAGAGTACAGCCAACGATATAACATAAAAATCTTTTTTCAAACAATCATTTTTGTATCATAAAAAAATATACAAAATTTCTTGTTAATACGAGGATTTAAAATAACGCGTCCCAGCTAAGTATCATGGATTGTCTTGTGTAGTGGTGCCATCTGTGGATGAAAAGGAAAGTTCAAAGTAAAAAATAAACCAATTTTTATGCATTTGCAATTGAATTTAACGGTTGGAGAAGCTAGCAAAATTAGGTGTTCCATGTAGTGGAACACTCAACGGCAAAGAGTTAACAAAACAATATTAACTCTACTTTTTTTATACAGGAAATTTTGCTTTTGTTCATATACTTTTGTTACAGACTGTACTGTGCCACAGTAAAACGTAGTTTTGTAATTAAAGCACCACCTGATGAAAAAAATTAAATTAATTCCGTAACAAATATTTTGTTACTTAAAATTCCCATGTCTCACTGCGCATTTCAATGAAAACAGCACAGTGCTACTGTAAATACTTTTTGAAATATATATATATGATTAAAAAGAGATACAGTTAACTGTCGCACCCGTTACATATAAAAGCATAGTTTTTATTTAATAATGTAAAAAATAAAAAATAAATAAATAAAAATCATATTTAGCTCTAACACAACTTTTAATATTTTGCTCGTACTATACCAGACATATAAAAATCAAATTCATTTAATTTTGAAATGTTATTTAAGCATTATTTTTAAATGGTTTCTTAAATGATATGGTGAACCTTAAATATTAACTTTCACTGAAAATAATTAATGTGAATTTACGAGATACGATACTACAAATTCTTCGAAATCAGCTTATGTATATTTCAATCTCATACAGAATAGTTAAGACATTTATAAATAAAAAATTCCTCTAAACTAAATGAATTAGATTTAATTTACTAACTACATAATCCAAACAATTATTTATATTCTAATCTTTTCTTTAAATGGATAAACTTAAAATAAGAATATTTGTTACAATTAGCACAAACACAATTTCTCTCATGGGAAGAAAATACGATTTTATAATCTCAACAAACTTAAAAAAAAAAGTTCTTTATCTAACAAATTTTAATTTTTAGTTGAATATTTGCTGCCTTGGGACGATAAATTAGGATTTAAAAATACTGTTTGTGTAAAATTGCATTCTAACCAAATAATCCCCTTTTTTATTAAGTTTTATTCGGAATTTTAATTTAGTAGCTTTAAAATTCTAAACTTTATAATAATAAATTGTAAACATAAAAAAATAAAGAAAAGAAAAGAAAAGAAATGGCATAATCTAAATAACTACAAGAAAGAAAATGTATTAACTCCAAATTTACTTGTGTTTTTAGAATGATAAAAAACAATATTACATTTTATTTAAAACTTTGTATTTTGCCGTATTTTTCTGCACGTTTAAAAGTATCGTTAATAAAATGAGCAATATGGTGTGTCACTCACACGACTTTCTCTTCTCCTGAAATTTAATACGACTAATACAAATTAGAAATTAAGTGTTGAGATAACGATTACTGTTATGTAAACCTGTGTTAAAACGATTCAAATTAGGCTGTTTGAGGGACTCCCGCCCCTCTCAACCCTCTTTTTTTATTGTACCTACATTTTTATGAATTCAAATCTGTTATTAAATTCAAAAGATCATTTAGATTTATTCAGACAACTACCACACGGAACATTGCTTGAAACTTATCAAACCTGACCAAATTTTCTAGTAATAAAAATATAAATTTCAAAACAAATTTTTTTTTTCGCGTAAAATTATTTGTTACTTAGAACACAGACAAAGATCAAGCGTTGAATCTTGACTACGGGATTTAGGAAACATCAATACGTGGAAATATACAAAAAATAAATCAATAAATATTTATCTTTAAAAAATGCAGTATTAACTATATGAATAAAGCATCACAGAACTTGCATTTTAAAGTAATAATAACAAAACTTTAAACACATGGCTCATGGTTTAAACACATGGCTCATTGATTTTTTTTAAACTCACATAATTTCATCTCCTGTCTCTTCTTCCCATTTGGATATCCCTTATTACATATTTAAAAATTCGAAATATCTTGTTAAATAAAATACCTTCCATTCCGTTCTTCTCTGATGCCTGGAAATTACTCACATGAGTTCGATTTGCTTTTAATTTTGATATTTTTGATATTTTTGATATTTTTAGGATTTTTTTTGTACATGTTTTAACGTTATTTTTACTTCTTTTTTTTTTTTTTTTTTTTTTTTTTGCTTGACTGCTGAACTTGTGCGTACTAAAGCGAGTTCATTGCATTTTATGGTTTATATTCAACGTTCTGTAATTATTATTAGCTATAAAGCCATGAGGAAGTAATTTCATATGTTGAGCAGCTTTTCAGGACATGGTAAAATATTATAGAAAAGCTCTTTAACTAACAACAAAAAATAATGTTATGGCTTAAATATTGGCAGCCCTGTATATCTTCTGAAGATTATGTAAACAACACATGGTACGCATAAATAGTATTCTATATTAATAACACGCGGCACAACTTGAAATACACTTTCATCAATTCTCAGTTATTCTTGCACTAGTTCTATCTAGTTCTTTTGTGTAGCCCTGTAAGGAATTGTGAATGATACCAATACCATATTCTACATGAAGCACGTTTTTACACATATAAAAATATATATATTCGTTTCATTAGGTTTATTGCAGTCTAGAGATTTTAAACTCTACTTACCTGCAATTACCCCCATAGTCCTAATGTATTTGAATTTTCTTGGTTGTCCCTGTACACAAACCATTTGCTTGATATCAACAAAAAGATTAGTATAGCATCCCTATATAATACAAATTTAGACTATCAGGTTTGGACTTTCTGCTATTATTTGTTCTTGGGATATGCTGATAACAGACACACACGCACACACACAGACCAACTGCTAAAAATATAGTTTTGGGATTTAAGCTTCACAAAATATGTAAATATAACAAAAACTCGATTTAGAAAATTTGATTAAAAAAAAAAAAAAAAAAAAAAAAAAAAAAAAAAAACTACTTTCCTTACCATTTACATGGGTAAGAGGAAGTAAAAACAGGTGTAGAAATATAATTAACATTTTACCTTTAACTCTGTATAATGATGAATAATTATTTTAAAAGCCCTTGTAAGTGAACATCATTAAATAAAAACATTCAACAAGTGAAACGAAGTGGGCACGAGTGTTTTACACTCTCTATGGAAATTCAGTAAAGTTCAGAGAGTTGACTGTTTAATTATACGGTCAATTCTCGGAATTTTACCAGTTTGAGAAAAATGTCCAGAGCAATTCCTGCAAAATTTAGTGTTTACTATTTAATAAAGTGCACTTGCCTTCTTTGAGAAAAAAAGTCATGGAAATTTTACAGGCATAACTTTATTTTTATGATCAGTCACAGGAACACAATTTGCCGGTCACTGATATAATCTATAGAGTGTCCAAATTTAAACTGACAATTCTTACAGTGTTCTGTAGGCGATCTAATTGCAAGAATAGCCCCAAACTTTGAAGGAGATTAAACAAGACGGGAAATGGATTCAGAAAGAACTTCCCAAAATTATCGCTAGGGGAATATCAGGCACTGTTTTTGAGAGTATCCCTTTTGTCATGGACGTATTAGTGCGGTGTCTCCAATTTGAAATTAATAAATGGACAAAAGTAGTGCTTAAAAATAGTGCACAGTCATAAATTGTAAATTAGAAATTGTGCCAAAAGCTTTATATAAGAAAACAGAACCACATACTCCGTTAGCAGTAAATTTTGGATTTTTTTTTGTCGAAATCCTTCGTCTCCGGCTTTGTGAAATCTTCTTACAAACTATAGTTCCACTCACACAATTAAATCGTATTACAGAACACTCTAAGCACTATCAGTTTGATCATGGTTATCTTGTATAGTATGCAAAATTTTTACAGTGTAGTAGCTGAAACGTTTTTCGATGTATGCATAGATATCTTTTTATAAAAAGTACAAATCTTTTATCAATTCTTAGCTTTTTATGATACAGGCTGATTCAAAATATTTTTTATCTTCTTCAATTTGTGGTTGGTCTCATGATTAAACCGATAGTGAAAAATGTGTGTTTTTAAATGTTTCTCGCATGTTTGAAGTTCCAGGTCAATTTGTCTAGTTTTTTTTTTTTTTTTTTTTTTTTTTTTTTAATACAAAATCTTAAAAAAAAAAAAAAAAAAAAAAAAAAAAAATTCTTTGCAGCTGAATAAAAATACTAGATACGAAAATAGTAAAAGTAATTCTACAAATTTTAGGAATAGTTTATTTTTTTAAGCTAAATATTTATTTTTAAAATACTGATATAAATAAGAGAAAACAAAAAGAAAGATAGCCATTATCTTCATTAAAAATGTAGTTTAGTGTCCATGTCACGTCGTTTTCCATTTCATCTGGGAATCACATACCAGAAATTCTTTAATTAAAATCGCTGGAAGTAAAGTATACTATCATCACATAATTTATTATTTTTTTAAAAGAAATTAAATTAAAAGTGCCCCATGTATAAAATCATTTTTTAAAATCCATAGTAATATAGTTTACAATGCTATTTATGTCATCATCATCATCATCATCATCATCATCTACAGCATGGATTAGGCTATCAGCCTGTTCCGGTCCCATTGATGAATAGAACGGAGCATAGGTCTGCCCCGGTCTCGGTTGCCTCTAGGTTTGTACTTCATCACCTTTTTTTGGTAGTCGGTCTAGAATACCAAGAATTAGATAATAAGAATAATAATAGAATATCAAGATAATTGGAAAGACGACCACATGGAGCAAATACTATTTATTGTAAATTTATAAAAGATTTAATAAAGATTTCGAAATTCTTTTTTATTCAGAATTAAATTTTTATTAATTTTTTTTTATTTATATTCAAAAAATTTTATTTATATTGTAAGCCGCGCCGTTCTTTAAATAATAATTAAATGCTTTAAAGGAATTTTGTAAAGTTTGCAAACATTTGTATATTTTCAAAATCTTCTATTAGAGATTATAGTTTACAGATTATAGTTTATATTAATGATAAGAACAATAAACTCGATTTAGAGTCAACCGTGGACGCAGATTGAAAGTTCCATTCATAAAATACTGTTAAAAAATTAAAAAAAAAAAATACTTCAAAGTTTCATCCAAAAATTGGTGCCAGCTAGGAAAATTTACCCGCAATCAATAGTGTGGTACTAAGATTTACCATTTGTCCTAATAGCACACTTATCAACGGTATATTTTCAGGATGTTTCTGGGTTGTCTTTTCCTCCTGAAAACATCTTTAAGGTAACCTGGGGAGAGATGTCCTGTTAGGAGTAGTGCTTATAATCTAGTGCTTATTAAAAAAATGGCACTGCAAAATTGTTGAAACCTTGCGCACTAAAATTTTTATAATGTTGGTTGCAGTATATTTCCCACATGATTACTTATTCCGTAAATTAAGTATTGTGAGTTTTTTATTGCTATTTCATGCTATTTTTTCATGCTATTTTACATATAATAATCCCCATAATAAAAGTTGATACTAAAATTTATCCTATTGGGCCATTTTATGAAAATTATTAAATTCGAATAGCTTACAAAGTTTTTAGAGAAAAATGTACATATTTAATTATGTTCAATCCAATGCATTATAAATTACATTTAGAAAGTAGCCCGACATCATTATGATGGAAACGATCCCCCTACTGCATGTTTATAGAAATGTTCGCCCTATTATACCATATTAAGACAATTTTAAACATTATATGACATACCAGGCTTTCAAAATAAAATGTTGAAACTTATTGAGCTTTGGCCTACTTAATAAATGATGTTTTAAAACTCGTTGGACATTTTTCTACAAGAATTCCTTCTTGAGGTAATAGAATGACGTACTTTTAAACCAAAAAACTAACGAATTATATAACGAAATAAATAAACTCCTGCTCAAAAGTTTAGCAAGATTTGCAAACGATCAGTTTTTTCAATTTAAAAACTTATCTCTCGATCAAATGTTTTCAAACATTGGGTATTTAAAAAAACGGGGTCTTTCTCCTGTTTTTCAGTGAGGATTGGTTCAAGTCGACATTTAGGAGGCCGGTAAAAAATTGAGCAAAATCAATGATGTTTGCGATCACCCTAAATTGTTAAGTGAACAAAATGAACAGTAATTTTAGGATAGGTTAATATACACTCAGAACAATTTGTGGATGAATTTGTGTGATATTTGTGTGATCATAGTGTATTAAATACCGAAGATATAAGCATTTATTTTAAGACTAATATATATATATATATATATATATATGTTTTTTATTTATAATATACAGAATTGTAAACGAAAATTATTCAGAATTTCAGATAATTTGAAAAAAAAAATTATTTTGAAACAATATACTGCAATCGGAATACACATGTCTTAAATATCTCATGAAATATGAGCATTTTTATGAAAAACGTTTTCACTGCGCATGTGCAAAAAATAAAATTATTTTTATTGCATAGGTTAAAAGCTGGATATATTGAACAACTTTTGTAAAAAGTGCATTTGAAGAGAGTAGAAATTAAGCAAATCTTCAGCAAAAGAACAAGCTAGATTTCAGATATTTTATAAGAGTAGAAATTTTCTAAGGGGTTTTTCCATATGCCGCATAATTAATTTGAAAATCCAATTATTTCAACCACGCTCGAAAAGTACTTTTTTGTAAAAATAATCCGTTATAAGCTTGTAATTCTTACATGTTTCTGTTTATTTACTAAGAATTTTGGGATGATAAGGTTTTTTTTTTTCACAAAAAAAAAATTTAACTGTTTAAAATAATCGAATCTTCAATTTAATTACGCGGCATGTGAAAAACCCCTTATAAAATTTCAACTCTTAAAAAACACCTAAAATCTAGCTCATTCTTTTACCGATAATTTGCTTAATTTTTACCTTATTCATATGCAGTTTTGACAAAAGTTGCCCAATATATCTAGCTTAAAACTATGCCATGCAATTTTTTCTATCTTTCCCACATGGGCAGTGACAATGTTTTTCATAAAATGTTCATATTTCATGAGATATTTAAGATATTTGTATTCCAATTGCTGTATATTGTTTTAAAAGTGTTTTTTCAACTCATCTGAAAGTAGGAATAATTTTCGTTAAAAACTCTGTACTTTATAAATAAAAAAACTTGCTGTTTTTTTTTTTTTTTTTTTTTTTTTTTTTTTTTTGAGTTTTAAAATAAATGCTTATTCACTACCTTTCCATGAATGACCGGACACTTTCGATTTCATATGTTTTTACAAATATCTCAAAAAGCACTAGACAAATTAGCTCGAATCTTCAGGAGTGAGAAGAACATGTTACACCTTATATATTTCAGTGAATGTTTTGCTCGGAAAGGGAATGAGTAAAAAATTAAAGAAGAATGAAAGTGTTTGGCATCACCCTGTAAAATGTAATGCTTCAAAACCAATCTGGTTGTAGAATGTGATTATAATGCCGTTTTTTATTATCTATATAAATTTTTATTTCTCTACCGCATGTAATCAGATAGATATAAAGGTTTAATTAAAAAATTCCAAAAAAAAAAAAAAAAAAAAAAAAAAAAAACACTTTTGTAGCTATTACTCGCAAGTTATTAAACCCAGCACAAAGCACTTTTCAGGAAACTTGACATACAATATTAGACACAGCTTACTGCAATCAGAATGAAAACAAGTAGTAAATACTAATGAAGTATTAGTATTTTTACTAAATAATTTTTAACTGCTCATGCGTAAGATTTATCAAAATTTCATTTGCAAAATTTAATAGCGAAATGTATTGAGCTACTGATATAAAAACTCCAAACATATATTGTGTAAACTCTAAAAGTTGTACGCGCTATAATGAACTGTTACTCAGTTTCTCTGTAAAGAAACGAAACTAACTAAGGGGTTATATTCACATTTTTATTTTAATTCAATGAATGGTAATACAGTTTTCGATGACTGGAATTAAATATTGTGAAAACTTGTGAGGTATAGCAAAGTTAGCTACAATTAAAATTCGCACTTCACGAGTAAAACGTGAATGTGAAGAATTTAGGATTCGGCTGATCAATAGAGTTAGTTCCTGGGTTGAACGAAATTGTAATATGTTAATTTTATAAAGTATTTTGGAAAGAAACTGTATAAAAGGAGAAGGAAGATTGCTTTTGAGGGTGAGTTGGAGGGGAGTTAGTAGAAGGTTAGTTGGAAGTAAGTGAGTGGGGAGTTAGTTGTTAGCGGATATAGTTGACGATAGTAAGTCGAGTAGTATCGTGGTGTCAGGGAATCCTCCCACATACGAAAGACCACTAAGCAGTGAGGGTTAATGAATTTAAATGAAGTAGTTGTAAGTATTGGCGGTTAATTATGTAAAGTTAAAGTATTTAAGAAGGCTGCCATCGTAGTTATGAGTTATTAAATATAATTATAGTCCAACGCCCACCTTTATATTAAGCTCAAATAAAAGCTCATTTATTTTGTATATCTGACTCTGTCTTCACTTCATAATTTACTTAATTATTTCAGTTTCAGCTTCAAGCAAAAGTTAAATGAGTATGGCGACGACAAATCGTTCGTCACAAACTCCCTTACCATTTTCTTAATTTTAGGAACAGCTGGAATTCAGTTCATTCTATCGCGTATAACCTTTTCGGTTTACACGATACTTATTTTCGGTTTTTGTATAAGTAGCTCAATACATTTGGTTATTAAATTATGCAAATGAAATTTTGCTAAATCTGGATTGCAGTATGCTGTGTCTAATATTGCATGTCAATTTTCCTGAAAATAACTTTGCACTGGGTTAAATACCTTGCGTGTTACAGCTAAAAAAGTAATTTATTTAAACCGTTATATCTTTCTAATTGCTTGTGGTAGAGGCATAAAAATTCATACAGATAATAAGAAAGAGCCACATAATCACATGCTACAGTAAAATTTTATTTCAAGCATTACTTTTTACAGGGTGATGCAAAACACTTTCATTTTTCCTTAATTTTTTACTGATCCCCTTTTACTTTTCTCCCAAAAGTTTCACTGAAATATATGAGGTATAACATGTCCTTTACACTCCTGTTTTTTGAAACATTTAAAAAAACGTCTGAAATCTAAAGTGTCTGGTCATTTATGGAGAGATAGTGTATCTCCATTATTTAATATGCTATCGTCACACAAAGTCATCCACAAATTTAACAAGGTCTATATTAACATATCTTGAAGTTATAGCTCATTTAATTCACTTAACAATACAGGGTGATCACAAGCATTATTGATTTAGCTGAATTTTTTACCGGCCTCCTAAATGCTGCCCAAAACCAATCTTACTGAAAGACATGAGGAAGATCCGTTCTTTAAATACTCAGTGTTTGAAAGTATTTCATTGAGAGATAAGTTTTAAGTTGAAAAAAAAACTGATCGTTTATTGTACTTCCTAAATTTTTGAGCAGGAATGTATCACAGTAATTTAGAAAATTACTAACTTACAGATAACTTGCAAATTGATTTTGTTGTATTTAGATTCATGAGACCTCAAAACATGTAAAAATTTTAAAATTCGAGAGTAAACATTTCTAAAAAATACTAAGGTTTGTTATTATTATAGAGTGATGGAAAAATTATTATCACTGAACAATCATTTTATTTCCGATATTATTGAGATCCCCTCCGTGGAGGATCAAAATTTTGATGGCATGTCTCCGGACCATCCATAGAGGTGCGTTCCAGACCGTCGCCTGTTGCCCATTGCGCTGTACTAGTGCGACGTTAAACCCAACCTACCTACTGATATTATTCAGTTTAAGAGAGGGAAGGTGTGAAAGACAAGGAGTGAAAAAAAATGAAGCAACATTCACAGATCAAAGATTTCTTTCACCCTTTAGAGTTATAAAGAAAACCATGCTTTTCACACTTATAATATTGATGATAATAATAATAATATGATGTTAGTAATTTAATGTAAAAATAGTGTGTTTTCAATATGTGTTTCTTATGGTTAAACAAACATGTTTCATATTTACTGAATACCGGATAATGTCAAAAGTATTGATTTAAAAAAGCACTTAAAAGTTATTGAATTTTTGAGGATTTCTTTTAATGCATGATTGGTAAGACTTATAATTCTTATGGCTCTTTAGAAATAAAGTCTTTTGAGTCTATTATCAAAGATCGTTTTATCTTAAAACTATATAACACTTATACACTTTTACAAATATCCCTTTTTTGTCATTTATTAAAAAAAAAGAAACTACATACACAATCTATTACAATTTGTTACAAAACTGTGCTATTAAAGTATTACCAATATTTCTTTCTGCTTATTATTAATGCTATCACTATTTAATAGATATCTGCTTAAAACATAGCTGCCAACTTATACGTTTTCTTGTTACCGGAAATTTGTAATAAGGTTTTTAGCAGTTTTCTGTAATTAAGCCTGATGATATATATATATATATATATATATATATATATATATATATATATATATATATATATACATATATATATTTAGAAATAGTGGTTTTAAAAACCGTATGAGTTGACACATATATTAATATTAACCATGCATTAGTACAAGTTTGTTAGTAACCCCCCAAAATTTTTTTCATGCAGAAAATTCTGAATTAGTTCAATTATTCTAAATGTATAACAACACAATATTTCGTAAATAAACTACATTATTTAACATTTATCTTATGTTGTAATTATGATTTATAACGAAATTACCGCAATGTAGGAAATCGCAAAATAAATGCTGCCTCTGATAACATAAGTATGAAATAGATTTCGAAATTAATATGATCTTGATAGGTAATGCGAAATTAAAGAGTGTAAATTATGGCCCCCGATACAAATTCTAAAGGATGATTGTAATCTGGCCATTATTTAAACTATGTGATAAGAGAAGGCGAATTTATCAAGTTAACACTTAATAATTCAAATAAGTATTCTAAATGCAAATAAAGACTGTCTTATAAATATTCATTCTTTTAATTAAATAAGATGCTAATAACAACAACAACAACAATAATAATAATAATAATAAAAATTTATTTTATCAAAATTAAATATAGCCTATAACAATCAGGGATAGTGTAGCTTTTGGTCAGTGAAAGAAGGTTTTAAATCGGTTCAGTAGTTTCAGAGATTACCCTCCACAAACATACAATTTTTTGCTCTTTATATAATATAGATATATATATATTTCCCAGAAATAAAATGCAATATTTTTAATTTCACGTGAAAAAAAATATATATATACATAGAAATTCTAACTTCTAAACTTTTATTATTATTATTTTTTTTTTTTTTGATTTATAATTGTTGCCAAAACAATTAAACTTTAAATTTTACATCTACTTTTTATGATAGCATGCGATCATGTTTTATATAAAATTTAATTCATTAAATTCATTTGTTTTACTTAATTTTATTTCATATTGCTCGCGCACTTTTTATTTCCTGATTCAAAGTTATTAAAAAAAAAAAAAATAAAAAAAAACCCTTTTTCGATATCGTTTGTAACGATACTGTATAAATTTTCTTTCCTTTTTCTTAAAAAGAAAAATGATTTTGATGAAATTCTGGCAAGATTTCGATAAATGTCCAACTATCGAAAACGACAACGCAAAAATCACAGATTGAGACTAATAGGCCCTTAGTCCTAATAATAATAATAATAATGAAAATAATAATGTCAGTAAAACTAGGTAGGTTTGTGCATTATAAATATTAATTCGTTCAATTAAATAAGAGAGAAAAATTAAACGATGTGAAAATTTCCATAAAATTAAAATTCGTGCATAAAAATTCACTTTTTAGATCCCTTCTGAGCCGTTTAAAAAATTTCTGTAATTAAACTGAAAATCCGTTGTATAATTCTATTGAAAGTTAAAGATTATTTTGAAGAGATAATTCAGAATAAAGGTTGATAGTTTTATATTAAAAATACATTTTAAAATTTATATCTCTCCGAAATTAATGCTGGGAAACACAATTATTTACAACGTGGTGACTAAAATAACATTTTGAAAACCTGTGTTATGAACCGTATTCACAAATTGCGAATCTCAAGAGTATGTGAAAACCAAATAACTTAATTACGTGAATTTACGCTAATATGTTTTACCAAAGTACTTTAATTTTTAAAGGAGTAAATGAATCTCTCTCGTGATTCACAATTTACGGAAAATGTAAGTATGCTTACGTTAATATCGTTGTTTAAACATATTTTTAATATGTATGTTTGTAGCTATAAGCATAAATTTTAAATATTAGTCTTTATTGGTTTCTGTAAATAGTTTTTCTTTTCTTTTTGGTTTGATTTTACTTATTATTATGTCTTCGGTGAAAATAGTATATTAAATCTCTATATATTAAAAAAAAAGTAACTGTCGCTGGCGTCAATTTTTTTTTTTTGTCTGCAACAGCAACTTCTCGCGGAGGGCAGGGTTCTCCGCGTCATGAGATATATCAGTGTATTCCGACTGCTTTAAGGAAGGCATTTCAGCTGCTTAAAAATTTCTATCATTTTAATTAACAAAGTTATTAAGTAAAAACGCGGGTTTATAAAGGTACTCTATTTGCCACCAGAGGGAAAAGTTTCTCTTATGACTTTTTTTCTGTGTCTCTGACGTCACTTTCCCCAGGAAAATTAAAATGTGATCAATGGTGTAAATAAGAAAAATTGAATAATTGGCATCTTTGAGATGCTCGAGAGAAGAAAAAAATGTTTAGAATAGCAAAACATTTAAAAATAACCGATATTTTAAAAATATTACGTAAAAATTAAATAAAGATGAAACGAAAATTAGTTTATATTTTTATTTTAGTTTATATTATGGTATAACTTCAGTATATCCCCACAGCTGAATTTGACGATTTTTCTTTGGCGCCGTTTTGAACGATAACGATGTCGTTCTGGACTGTTTGCGATATAATATGGCAGCCTATATGTTGTTTATTTTGGATTTATGATTTTATGTTTTATGTTTTATGATTTAGATTATGAATTTATGATTTAGATTATGATTTATGATTTTTAGATTTATGATTTAACCATAATCGCCAACAAAAAATCGCGAAATATCGTTGTGGGGATATACTGAAGTTGTTCCTTTATTTTAACGTTAGGCGAAAAAGATTTAGTAATGAATACCATGATTATGTTAAACAATTATTGGTATAGAGTTAGAGATTAAGCGCATACATTTTTAAAATGGAATTTATGAGATGAAAATTTATATTAGTTTATATAAAGATTTAGTTTTTTAACTCAAAACATATTTAATAGGATAGATCTTTACTATGACCAATTTAGCGATTTTTAAAATTTAGAAATGAAGCACGTACGTTTTTCGCCAAGGAATTCATTTACGCAACCACAATAGCCATTTTAACTCTAGCCATGCCTTCCTATAGATATAAATTACAAAATGATGCAATAATAATGATAATAATAATAAAATCCGCAACCTATTTTTGTTTTTTAAGCATTGATATAAAACTTTGCAGAAAACAGAATTTAATACAACAGGACATTTTTTTTCCTATATAAAGGAATGTAGTAATTGCATTGCTAAAATATTGTAGTCACAGCTAATACAGGACCTCATTAGCTGATTTTAAATTTTTCATTTATTTTGACGATGACTTAAATTATCTATAGCAATTATGCATGTCAAGATTTTCGCGAGAAACGTCTAAGCCACTTCGGTGCCAAATTTAAAATTTCGCCAAGGGTTTAAACTGTACCATTGTTTTAGAACGACTTTTATCAATTTTATTTTAAATATTTTTCAACTTAATTCACGAGGAAAAAAAAGAAGAAATTATTTTATTTGGTCTAAATGTACAAAATATCTCCAGGTAAAATATCCGTTTTTCGTTCTGGTCATTATTAGAAAGAAAATGGCTGAAGTAGTTTTTCCTGTACCATTGCTGTCTTTATAAATTAAATTACATTATCCAGTATCATTAAATTTCGTTCTCCACGATCATTTTTTATTTTCTAAATTTAATATTACATAATATATATGTAAAAAAATCAAGATGTAATCAGTACATATCCAGAAGATGTAGCCAACAAATATTCAGACCAAAATCAACACAAGTTCAGGAGATATCGCCAACAACTATTAAAATGTCATGATTAATATATACCCAGTAGATATTGCCAATAATAATAATTATTCAGCAGATATCGCCAACAAGTATTTAGGAGCCATCATCAACACTTATTCAGAAAATATTGTCAACAAATATTCAAAAGCCATCCAATTTATGAATGGTGATGGTCTATCTCGAATACTTCAAACCGGCAATTCGTTTTTACAATACAATCAAGGATGAATTTTTCACTTATCAGTAAATTTCGAAAAATGTGTTTTTTTTTTTTTTTTTCCGATTTAACTTAGTATTGATATAACTTTAGTACTGTTAAACCGCAGAAGGATGATCCCTGGTGTCTTCTGCGCATGTGTGAAAAGGGTTGGTCCATTTATAAAATAGGAATGTCCGTAGTACCTAGGGATGTGTTTGTTTATTGGTATGAAAAAATTATAAACTCACTGATTGCATTTCTTTTCCTTCTTTGAACTGATTCTTGAATATCTGGTTCTATAAATATTTTACGATTAATTAAAAGAAAGAAAAACTGATAATATTATAAAGGGGATAGTTTTAAGGTATAACTTTAGTATATCCCCATAGCTGAATTTGGCGATTTTTCTTTGGCGATATAATATGACAGCCTATATGTTGTTTATTTTGAATTTATGATTTTATGATTTAGATTATGATTTTATCATTTATGATTTTTAGATTTATGATTTAGCCATAATCGCCAACAAGAAATTGCCAAATGTCGTTGTGGTGATATATTAAAGTTGTTCTTTGAAGTGTGTAACACTAATTTAAAAATTATGTCAATTATTATTTACAAACTAGTATATAACCCTTTAAAAAATGACGAAATGTGAAATCAATTAAGGTAGTGAATCAACGAATTCTTTGCTAGCGTCGCTGGTCACTATATTTAAAGGGGACTAATGTGCAAGTCGTACCTGACGGGGAAGTTAAATCCTATTTCGTGAAGAATTCTTCTCAAAGTTTCTCTTTGATACTTAAAATTTATATTTTCTTTAATTACAGGAATTAATTTGGGAATTGTAGGTACGATCTTATTTACTGCGTAAAACTCATGTACTGTTCTTTGAATAACATCGCAATCAAAATTATCCAGAGAAATGTTTTCGATGGTACTGTTCTTTTGCCGCTTTTTTGGGGATACAAACATTGGATTATATTCTCCTTTTGATTCTCTACGTATTCTTAATCGTGGCTTCTGATATATTAGTTATTTCACTCGTACGTTTCACTGATTGAGAAAGTGGAACAATAGCTTCTCCTTCTAAAGCTTCTTTATCGCAAAACTTAATGACATTATGTACAATACGCTTCGTTTCACTATGAAGAGGTTTAATCCGAGAACTCGTACCACATGTACGATCCATTTCCAATATAAACAGACTGTTATACAGAAAGAAATAAAAGAAAACAAAGCAGGAGTATTAATTATTTTACACATAACAGAGGAAACAAGAATAATAGAAAAATTTCCCCTCTCTCTTCATTGCTGTGTCTCCCAGAGCATGAGTGGAATTGTCCTGGCACTTTGCCAACCAGGTATCAATCTTCGGCGGGCCAACAGTATATCTCTACAGCTGAATTTGGCGATTTTTCTTTGGCATCGTTCTGAACGATAACGTTGTTGTTCTGGACTGTTTGCGATATAATATGGCAGCCTATATGTTGTTTATTTTGGATTTATGATTTTATGTTTTATAATTTATGATTTAGATTATGATTGTATCATTTATGATTTAGCCATAATCGCCAAAAAAAAAATCGCCAAATATCGTTGTGGGGATATACTAAAGTTGTTCCTTAGTATTTAATATAGTTTAAGAAATTAAATGGTAAAATCAGATATTGACAGGCATCTTGGCAAATTCATGGTGTAATGCAATAAGTGGCGACAATGCAAAATCGCTATCTGAAAGAAATTGACCTGTCGTACTACTACTACTAATGGAATTTTTAAAATAATTGCAATAATCTCATAAGATATTTATCTTTTACCTGACTAAATCATATTCTTGAAAAAATGCACTTTAAAAAGTTGCAACTTTAGTGTTGGAAGCACCATTTTAAACCTTGCTGGGAACAACTATAGTATTTCCCCACAGCTGAATTTGGCGATTTATTTTTCGCGATTATGGCTAAATCATAAATCCAAAAATCATATATCATAAATGATAAAATCATAAGCTAAATTATAAATCATAAATCCAAAATTAATAGCATGCAGGTTGCCATATTTATCGCAAGCAGTCCAGAACGGCATCGTTATCGTTCAAATCGGCGCCAAAGAAAAATCGCCAAATTCAGCTGTGGGGTGATCATATACAAAAGTTGTAACGCTAAATGATTTAGATGTCAAGAATTTCTCTCTGTTCTAAATAATTAGTGCTATGGTTGTTTATTTTATGTTCTCTCTCAAAATAATGGCAAATTGTTATTAAATTGTGGAACATTATAACAGATTTTTGACATGTTATAAACGATATAATATTAAATATTGTGTATTTCAATGCCATACCAAATATGGTGGATTTCTATAACATTGTTCAACTCTCTTGTGTTATGTATTATTAATATTCCAATTCAATGAAAGGCAAAGTTGCAAATAGTCGGGTAGAATCTCGCAGAAATTAATGAGTGAAGCGAGTCGGGGGGAGGCGAAGCCTTCCTCGGGGGTTGGTGAGCGGAGCGAGCAGGGGGAAGAGCCCCCTAGTTATTTAAATATTTGGAAAATTTATTTATGTAATATTTAGAATAAAAATGTGACTCGTCTTTTTTTATTTATCTGCAGTGGCATTTAAAATTCGTAAAAACCCTCTTTTTTTTTTACTGCATTTGTTCCATTTTTTATAAGGTATTTTCTTTCTTTAAACACAAGTCTTTATTTTACGAGATACATTATAATTTAAATTGTTTATATTTTTTTATACACGATATCAATTTGTGCTATCTTGTTTTACACAGCCAACATTTGTATGGTACACATGTCCCTCCATATATACGGTAATATTTTACACGAGTCTCTTTCACCTGGCAAACTATAACTCAAGTGATTTTCATTCGCATAAAACAAATTCTTGGCCGACACTTCACATAAAGAGAGGGACTTGTGTAATTAATTTTTTTAAATAAAAGGTATTCTTACCATTATAGCTTTCCTTTTTTTTATACAGTGAAACCTCTCAAGTTGGACACCCCTCTAAGTTGGACACCCCTTTAAGTAGGACGCTTTTTCTCGGAACGGAATGTATCCATTAAAATTATGTCTAACCCCTATAAGTTGGACACCTCTCTAAGTTGGACACTTTTTCTTGGAACCGTAGGTGTCCAACTTAGAGAGGTTTTACTGTACTGTTCTTTTAAACGGTATTACGTACTTACAATTTAATTATTTGAGATTTTAATCAATCATCGTGTTGCAACTTTCAACCTTATTTTAAAATAAATTATTGAATCTGTTTCTTAGGAGTCCATAATTACAGATTAAAATTTTCTTATACTGTTAACTTATCTCCTTAAAATATTCGTTTTTTTATCTATATTGCAAACGCCTACAATCTTTCACATTTGTAACGCATTTCAGCATGCTGTCTGATATCTTTAGGAAACACTTACCCTTTTCTACTGTGTTACCACATTTACAAACTTTTGTATTCCACATCTACTCCTAAATTTTCATTGTGAGGCTAGCTAATCACTTCTAAGATTAATCGTCCATTATGTGTATGAAATATCACTCCTAAAAGTTATTGGTTATTATTAAAAAAAAAAATCTCTAAATTTGGATTTGGCAACTCTGATTTTGTATGTTCTATTTGATAAGTGGTTGAAAAATTTCTGTTAGTTATAGGATTTTTTGTTATGATCACGAACATTTCTACATTTTTTAATCATAATGTGAAAGATGGTTGGTTGGTTGGATTTTACCTCGCAATAATGCTGCGCAGTTGGATAATTGGCGAATATCTGGAACTCACTACTACAGGTGGTCCGGAGACATGCCATCACAATTTTGATCCTCCACGGAAGGGATGGCTTTTCGGCTTCGGTGACCACCAGAGGAAAATTTTGATGGGAACATGGAGGTGACATTGCAGCCACGACAGATTTTACGATCACCAGTCACCATTAGTGTACATGACGGTCTTTGGACGGCTCAAGTACCGAACCAGAAATCTTCCAAGTACGAACCCGGCGCTCTACCACCTGGGCAACCTTGGCCCTCCACGGAGGTGATGGTTGCCTCGCTTCCGTGAACCTCCGAGGTCGGATTTTGGTGGGAATAGGGAGGAAATTGTGTCCACGGCAAGTTTTACGTGCACCGGCCACCATTAGTGTACATGACGATCTTTGAATGGCTCGAGTGTTGAACCAATCTTCAAATTACGAACTCAGGGCTCTCGTAATCTCAAAGAAAACTGAATATTTCGGCAATATCTACAATATTTCGATGTCATATGATAGTTAAGTTGCTGGAACACTTTGTTATTTTGTGCTGTTAGGGTATCTATGTTCTAAATTTTTTTTAAATCCCCTCAAATAACGCCAGTTTTTATTTTGAATTTAAAATCTACATATATTTCGGAATTTTTACCTGTAGTACATTTTTGTAGTACATATTTTCTAAATAAATATTCAGAAAATAACTTTATTTATAAAAATATGATTTTGATGCACATATTTTCTTTTAAACAGAGGATTAATAAAACAAAAAGTGTCAAGTTTTTACTTTTTATCAGGGATGTGTTTTTAGATTGTGTCATTATATCAGATTCATGATATACGCAAATGCATTTAATACGCAAATGCGTTTTTTTAATTTATATATTTTGTTTATACAAGAGGTGCTGTTTTCATCAATTTCAATGATTTTTGATACTGTACTATATTTGTAATATTTAAATCGATTTTTTGAAATTGAAAAAATATTTCAGACTGAGAATTTAATCTGCAATTACTTCTTGTAAACAGCACACCATTTAAAAAAAAAAAAAATATATATATATTACATTACGATTTTTCAACAAGTTTTCACAGATAATAGAAATCAACCTATTTAAATAACTGTGGGTAAGTAGTTTTTTTTTCTTTGTGTGTGTTTCTGTCAAAGCATCAAAACTAACAGAAAATGTATGTAAATGAATAGTGTGATTCAAATAAAACATTTACGAAAATTTTACTTGCGGTTTTGGTTACCTTGACACAAAAGTTTTATCAATATATTGAAATAAATAGATTTCAATACATAATATATGCAGTAATAGTGTGATTTTGACAGTGTATTTGCAAATTAAAAGCATTGTTTCAATTCGAAAATTCAAATTATTGCGCAAAATTTTTACTTTTTTTTCCAGTTTATAAATAAATTTAACTATGTGAATATAAGCGAAAAAAAATAATAAATAAAGAAGAAGAAGAAAATGATTAGATAAAACAATGTAAAACACAACGCCGCAAAAGATTCAGTATCGTTAATTTTATGAACCATATTTAAAATACTCATAGCCATAAAGTAAAGCGCTGCGTCACAACTCTATAATCCGTTAAAGGTACGCCATTCATCTGTGTTCCGGTCGTCTAATTTTTGCTGTACGACCAGTTTCACCTATAAAAACGTATTTACAATTTTTACAATGAATTAAATATATAACGGCAGTTAGATCCAAAGAAGGGGTTATGGGTTTAAAGTTAAAAAGAATGTTTCTTAACTGTTTAATCTGCTGGAAAGTAGTATAAATATTTTGTGGTTTAAGTAATTTAGAAATAAATTCTGAAGGAAAACCAAAGTATGGAATAGAAATATAATTTTCCTAATTAATTAGCGAATTTTACATTTGCATTGGAGGAGAGGGGGGGATTGCAGGAGGAAACGAAGGAGAGGGGAAGCGGATAATTTTTTCACGATGAATTCGTTTTAACCAATTAAGAGGGTAATCGTTATTTATTAAATTCTGAAAAATTCTTTTAATTTCCAACTTAAAAAATGTCTCATTATTGCATAACTGAAAATTTCTACTGACCAAAGTTCGGAAAGCTGCAATTTTATGAGAATTACCTAATTCTAACTAGATTTGTCGTCTGATAATGTAGTATATATATACATGAGCGCATAGCTGCACTTTGTGAATCTAAATTTTAATAAAAATTTCTGATGATTCCCTTCAGAGATCATGGCGAAAAGCTTCGAAAAATGTATTTAAATATATATGTCTTTTAATTAAATATATTTTCTATAATTTTATGTGTTTTTAAAGTGTCTTTTTATAAATTTTAGAATGATACACGTGGTTAATAAATATCTCTATATGGGTCGTGTGATCTCATAATTGAAAGATTTCTGTTACTTATCAATTTTTTTTATATGATCGCGTACATTTCTACATTTTTTAATCTTAATGTGAAAGATGGTTGGTTGGTTAGTTGGATTTTACCTCGTAATAATCTGTGCAGCTGGATAATTGGCGAAGGTCTGGGATTAATCTTACAGGTGGTCATCCGGAGTCATGCCATCACAATTTCGATCCTTCACGGAGGGGATGCTTCTCCTGTTTCGGTGAACCCCCGAGGTAGGATTTGGGTGGGAACATGGAGGACATTGCAGCCACGACGAATTTTAAGTGCACCAGCCGCCATTAGTGTACATGACGTACTTTGAACGGCTCGAGTATTGAATTAATCTTCAAATTACGAACTCGGCTCTCTTGTAAACTCAAAGAAAACTGAACATTTCGGCAATATCTACAATATTTCGATGCCATATAATTATTAACACTTTGTCAATTTATACTATTAAGGTATAAAAGTTCTAATTTTTTATTATAATCGCCTAAAAAATTGCACGTTTTTATTTTATATTTGAGAACTACATATATTTTGGAGTTTTTATCCGTAGTAGATTTTTGTAATAAATATATTCTAAATAAATATTCTGAAAAATCCCTTTTAGTTATAAAAATATGATTGTGATACACACATTTCCTTTTACACAGAGGATTAATAAAACAAGAAAGTTAAGTTTTTTTTTTTCTTTTATCAGGGACGTATTTTTAGGTTGTTATGCGCAAATGCGTATCTGGAACGTTGTTTTTAATTTATAAATTTTGTTTATACAACAGGCATTGCTATCATCAATTTCAATGATTTTTGATACTGTACTGTATTTGTAATATTTAATTTTATTCTTTGAAATTAACAAAATATTTCAAACTGAGAACTGAATCTGCAATTTCTTTCTTTCTTCTTCTTCTTCTTTTTTTTTTTTTTTTAATTATTTACCATTAAAGTTTGAAACTCATAAATCTTATACTTAGTTTCACCACCAAGTTTAATTTTTTTTTTCATCAGAAGGCAAATAATTATTTTTTACCAAATTAATATTGTGCGATACTGAAACCAAAATCATTCAAAGAAACGTTTCAAAGTAAAATTCATGTTTAACGATCCACTTTTCTTACTTCCACTTTTCAGTGCAGTTTTAGTATAGGATCCCATGGAGACTTTTAAATTTTCGTCGCCATGCTGGCGTCGCCTTTATATTTGTTATTTTTGGCAGAACTTTATGTTAAAAAAAAAAAAAAAAAAAAAAAAAAAAAAACTAGTACTTCATTTGATTATAGTTTTCAGATTTTTAGTTGAGTTATGACAACAGAGTTGCTAGTATTGCCCAGTTGTCGAAACTCGACCACTTTCTAGCAAAGCAAGGCAAAGCCAAGTGTTGCCTTCTCCTATACAGAATTAAATTGCAACACAGCTGCGGCAATTGTTTGTTGTTATGCACTGAAACTGAATCAGCAGGGTTTTACTTAATATATTTCTCCAAGTTTGGTACTCTGTACATGTTGAGCCTTGCCTGAAATGAGAGGAAATCGCAACGTGGAAGCGTCCCTGTTGGGTGATATAGCCCGAAAGCTAATCGGCACCATGTCAAAACAAGGTCCAACCAAATATAAAATTCGATTAAATTTATTCCATTGATTCATAAAGTACAGTGTTTGAACTTAAAAAGACAGATATTTGAGTTCGGGAAATCTCAAAATGTGTAACTTTATCGAAAACCGAAAATCTAAAAATTTTCTGAATTTTATACTTTCTTCTTATATATGCAGAGAATAGAATAATAAATTCACTTTCTAAAAAATAAGTAAAGAAAATAAACAGAGTTCAATATTTATTAAAACAATTATAAAATTTTCTTCGATAAGTGGATCAAATTACATTACATTAGCAGGTTTAATTCTTGAAGTTATATATAAAACATTAAAGCACAGAATTAGATGGAAAGAATATGCTGGGTATACTTTAATTAATTTCGAGAAAAAAAAAAAAAAAAAAAAACTATATTTTACATGTACAGGCATCATAAATGTTAATCGTGAAAGATTTATTATAGATTGTTAAAATTAATGCTCGGTGAAAATATGTGAAAGTAAACATATTGTTATTATTTAAAAAATGCATATTACTTCATATAAGAGTGTTAATAATTGAAATATATTTTTTAAAAAATTTTGATAAAAATGTGACATATGTTCTTACATTTAAATTATATTGCTCACATTTTCTCATACAATCAATAGTTGAATTCTCGTGGATGTTTTAACAAAACGCGCAGGTATAATTTCCGAAAATAATTGTTCAAATAAGAGAATTCGATTAACTGAAAAGAAAAATATTTTTGGCGACGAAAATGAAGTAATATTTAGAGAAAAAAAGCACTTTTCATGCAAAATAATAATCTAATATTTTTGAGGTATATACATGGTATTATACTTTTTTTAATTTTAGTGTTACTAAGACAAACTCTTTACATGTTAATTACAAGCGGACTAAAAGTCAAGCATACAAATCTAATGTATATGTTATCAATAAAAAAATAAACACCAGGATAAAAAAGTTTCTCGCGATATTACTTCAACATTATTTATTAGAAAAACTACTGTTATAAATATTATTAAAAAATGGAAAGGAAAAACACTTTGACAGACAAACCAGTACTTTAAAGACTCAAAAAAATATTTAAGTCAGTTGATAAAGTTATTTAAAGAAAGACATTTGCAGATCCAAAGAAGAATCCTGCAGTTTTAGCACGTGAGTTAAGGGAGAAAAACATGGCAGACCTCAGTCGCACACTGTAAAAAATTTTACGGCAATTTACAAATTATTACTTAGTAACAGTACAGGTATTATCTCAACTACTAGGGAAAACTTTGTAACCAGATTCTCTTTGTATTCAATGCTTAAATAACATATGTAATTCTACTCCATTTTTCCTACTATCGCAACATCTCTGTCTCTTCTCTCCCCGTTCTAAGAGAGCGATTTCATTTGAGCAAACGCCAATACTGTGCGCATGCGTAGAAGATACCAGAGAAGAACGAGCCGAAGCGTCGGGTCTGTCGTACTCGTAAATCGTAATCAGGCGGACTTTTTAAATCTTAATCTCTGATATTTTATTTATTGTTAACGTTATACACATCTGCATTTTAGAAAAAGTAAGAAGTCATAAATATATATCCTTAATTTGTAATACAGTATGCTTAGTTTGACGTTATCTTATTTTAATTTAAACTTTATCAGTTCTTAAGCCTCATTTTGGAAGTGTTGGAAAACTTGAAATCCGTGTGCATGATGGACGCGTTTCAAATATCAGCCCCTGCTAGGTGAAGGTTTGTGTTAGTTAGTGATTATTTATTTAAAATTGCTAGCAACGCAAATACTTTCCTGGCAAAGCTTTTATTATTATTATAATTTACTACGGATAACACAATCAAAAAGTTAAAAAGGTATGTAGTTTTTATTATTATTATTCTGAGGTACTTATTTAATTTAATGTTTTTATTTTTTGTAAAATAAGTATTACATAATTAACCCCTGAAAATGGTATGCATAATTTATGCAGTTTAGAAATACCATATTAAGTTTCACCGAAATATATTTATAAAAATATTAAATGACCTTTATTGTTAATTGAAAAATATGCTGATTTTTTTTACCGAATAAAATTTGGCATAGTACTGCAAAAAATATTTTCTTTTCCCATCATATTTTAAAAGTTTCGATTCTTTAAAATAAAATTTATTAATTAAATGTACAATATTAATATATATACTTATTTGTTTATTTATTTTGACTTATTCAAAAAGAAAATATCTTTTAAAAAACATATTTAATATATTATGTATAAAAGTTAAGGCAAAAACTTTTCAGAGGCTACCCCTGAATTCAGGGTTTTTAAAATTTTTGCTGTCTGAATCACATGTTAAATTATTTTGGTTTTTTATTATTTTTCTATTATTATTTCATTAAATTTTAAATTTAATATTGTGAAATATATGCTCATATTTACCAAATAAAGTTATGCATATATTATTGCAGACATGCCAAGTCTCCTGCTTTTTGCTTGTTTTTCTATGCTCCTGCTTTTCCACTCATTTCTCCTGCTTTTCTGATGTAATTTTTATCTATCCCTCTTAGCATAATTTATGCTTAAAATTTGTGGGATTGGGTAAAAAAATTTGAAAGAAAATTGAAATTTATCTTGCCCTGCAATTTATCAAGTTCAGTTTGAATGTGAATTACTATACAATGCTTTAAAACTAATTTTTTCTAAGAATAAATTTTTAACTTTCATTTTTGCATAATGAAAAATGTGTTATTATCAAAAGATTTTTTTTTTAAATACCATAACTAGTGAAAACTTAAAGAATTGAAATTTCATTAGAATATAGCTGATATTTTCATTTCTTTATTACTTTTTCTTTTACAAAGATTTTTTTTTTTTTTTTTTGATAGTTTGTTTTACTGCAAAAAACATATATTATTCATTTAATTTTAATACTGATGTAAATACCTCCTAAGCTTATAAAGCTTTACTTAAAATTAAATTTGCATTATTTTACTCATTTTTCTTACAAATTTTCTTGTTGGAAAAACGCTCGTGATTTCTGTTAAAAAATCTCCTGCTTTTTGGTCATTAGAAGTTGGCATCTCTGTTATTGCAAAAAATGTTTTCTTTTCACAATTATATTTTAAAGGTATCGATTTTTTTAGTTAAAGTTTGTCAATAAAAAGTGATTCCATATACGTACTTATTTATTTATTTATTTTGATTTTAGAAAAAAGTTTAATAAATTATATATAAAAATTAAGGTAATGATATTGATATATGTTTTTAATATTTCAAACAATTTAGAATTTGTAAATGTATATATTTAAATAAACATTTTCGATCAGCCATCATTTTTAACTAAAACTAAACATAAAAGGTTTTCTATTATTATTCTATTATTTATTTAAATTTTTTAGCAATATTACTCATAATATTAAATATTGTTGATTTAAAAATTTTAGTAAGGTAACATGGGGTATTTAAGGGTAAATTTATTTATATTACTTGTAGTATTTCTGTAAACTTAACTGTAACATTTTTGTGAATATAACCGAAATTCATTTGCATTATTAATTACATTTCCTTAGCACAATTACTGATAAAAAATCTGTATTCTAAACAAAACAAATTTAGTAAGGTTACATGGATATTATTTGAATTTACACTAATAATAACCATGTATCCTACACAAAACATTTCTTGGTAAAATTGCAGTATTACTTTCAGTAATGCTACTAACACAATCTTAGTAAACATAAAAAAAAAGCACTTGACCCGTTAACTAAGAGTTTCTTAGTATATTTACTAACGAAGTGCATGTAATGTTTACTAACTCTAATCGAGTAAGATCACTTTTGAACAATCTGTATTGGCTACTAGAAAAGTTTATGGAATACCAGTTTCCTAGAATTTTTTTAGTAGTACTACAGAATTTTTTTTACAGTGCAGTACATTTTCCTGTAGGTTAAACCAAGGTGGACTTTTAGGATGCGTTGGAGCAAAGAAATCATTTATTATTGCAAAGAATGAAAAGAAAAGATTAGGGTTTTCTAAAGCACATAAATTTAGGACAGTACTCTTTTTGTAAATGTCTAAAAGACATATGTTCGGCAAACAAACAATCCCAAACATAATTCTAGCTATCTAATTCCGACTGTAAAACGTGGAGGAGAAAACATCATGGTGAGAGGAGATTTTTTTAATACAGGTGTTTGTGGTTTAATGAAAATAGAAAGAACCATGTAAATAGTTATGTATAAAAGCACCTTAAAGGAATAAATATTTACTTATGCTTCCCAAGATATACCCCGAGGATGGATTTTCCAACAGGATTTAAAACCCAAATATCGATCTAGACTCATTCAAAATCTTTTTACCGCAAAACAAGTTCATGTTCTTAAATGACAAAGCCAATCTCTTGACTTAAATCCTATTGAACATTTATGAGAAGAGCCAAAGGTAAAAATAACAGTTATAAATTGAAAAAAAAAATCGATTTCTGGGGAAAAGTTTAAGAGGAATTGCAAATAATTTACCATATATGGAGTAAGACTTTAATAGGGTTGATGTCTCTTAAATGTGCCACTGTGATAGCTTCAAAGGGCATGACAATAAATTAATAATTGTCATGCCTTAATATTATTTGACCTTCTGATGTGGTAGAAATGTATGTATATATATATATATATATATATATATTGTTAGTTTGTTAGTTTATTTTGCACAAATTTGTTTGGTGCGAAACTTTATATATATACATATATATATAATATCAAAAACTGCTTTTAATTATACATTATATTAAAAAATATTAAGCATAAAAGAATCTTTTAACTTGCATGTAAAAAAATAATCTGGTGTGTTACTCACACGACTTTCTCTTACTTTTAAATTTAATACTATAAATACATTTTGGATATTAAAAAGAAACATAATGAGCACTGTTATGTAAACTTATATTAAAACAATTCAAATTAGTCTTCAGAAGATTTTTATATGATAATTAGTTGCGTGTGAGGGGGCTACTGCCCCGACAAACCAGTTTCATTACTAAACTTATATTTATATAGAACTTAAATCTGTTATTAAAATTAAAAGTTGACATAAAATTATTTAGACAACTTTCACACGCAACATTCCTTCAAAGTTACCAGTCTTGATGAAACTTTTCCAGCAAAAACATTATATTAATTTGAAAATGCAACTTTTGGATCTCTAGAAATTATTCTTTTTAAGTTACTCTAAGAGACACAGACAAAGATCAAACTTTAAAAATCTTGACCTCATTAATCAGGAATTCTCAAAATGTGTAAATATATAAAAAACAAGCGATGAATATTTAGCTTAAAAACATACATTATTTATCATATGTCTATGAGGAATTTCTTTCCATTCCTGAGCAGCTTTCCTGGACATGGTAAAATATTATAGTAAAGCACTTCCACTAACAATTAAAAAAGAATGTAGTCGATTAAATATTTGCAACCCTGTATATCTTTTGAAGATTGCGTATAAATCACATAGTGCACCTAAATATTATTCCATAGTAATAATATATGCCACAACCTGAAATGCATTTCCATCAATTTTCAGCTATTGTCGCACTATAATCTAGTTGTTTTGTGTGGCCCTGTAAATGAACAGTGAATGATTTCCCTGCCATATTCTAAATGAGACATGTTTTTACGCATATAAAAAATATATATTCATTTAATTTGGTTTAGTGCAGTCTACATACGTTAAACTCTATTTTACTGTAATTTCCCCCATTGACGTAATGCATTTGAATACTTTTGAGTGTTCCTGTACACGAACCATTTGCTTCATCTCAAATAAAAGCTTAGTGTAGCGTCCTTATATGATACACATTTAGAAAATCAAGTCTGGACTTTCTGGTGCTATTAGTTCTTGAGATATGCTTAGATAGACACACACACACAGACCAACCGCTAAAAACATGATTTTCGTATTCAAGAGACCTCAGAATAGGTAACTATAACAAAAACTCCCTTTCGAAAATTTGACCCAAAAAATACTTCCTCTACCTTATGGGTAAGAGAAAGTAAAAACTAAATAAGTAAAAAAGTAAATAATGAAAGTATGTATATATGTATATTCTGAACTTAACAACAATCTAATTATCCTTAAAATGGTATTTTATGCCTTAAATTAACTCCTCCTTAGCTAGTGTAGAGTTTAAGATTAATTTAACTACCTTTATTGAATTTCAAATATAAAGTTTAATAATTAAAATTTATTTAATTAGTTTACAAACACAAAATTATATTCATACAAGGTAGGTAGAGATCGCTTAAGTGTTTTATTCAATTCGCTACAATCTCTAGTATTATTATTTCTCGCCAGATGGAGGTTATCTTATCAATCTTTTTAAGTAACCTTACACCAAAGTTTTTACACCAAAGCAGTAATTCTGAAATTCATAATAATAGTAAAATTATGCTTTTTTAAATTTCTTTCTTTCAGTTATTACAAATGTTAATCAAATTAAAATAATTTTATCTGTGTCTGTTGGTGGGTTAAACTATTTTGTCTCCGTGGCTGCTTGAGGTGATCCTTTTTATTAGTTATGCTGCTAAGAACTCATCACATGTTTTTAGTTATTTTGATTTGATTTTCTACGTGTGTCCTAATTTCATTCTGTGATTATTAAATTTTATCTTGATCTGTTATCTTTTAATCTCAAATCTATTGTCCATTTTTTACAATCATTTTATATTTTTGAATGTAAGATCGGAAAACCCGCTAGTTATTTTGCTTTAATGGCGAAAAGAGTTCGAAATATTGGCTTTCTCATGTGCTCAACTGTTAGGATGGTTTTCCTCTAAAGAGAAATCTCTAACGTTATGAGTTTTTTTCCCCGTAATTATCTGGTCTTAAAATAATTTAAATTTTTCCATTTGTTATTATTTTCTCATTGGTTGTTTTTACTTTCATCTTGATTCATTTTCATTTACACGTCATGTTTCGCATAATAATTTGTAGGGAAAAAAAAAAAAAAAAAAAAAAAAAAAAAAAAAAAAAAAAACGAGGAGTACAGTTTTAGTAAGTTTATTGTAAATTAATTTGACGTAGCTTAATTAATAAAGTTATTTTTTGCAACTCTTCGTTAAAGTACTATTGTATTCAAGGGATATTTAATTTAATTACAATTAATTATAATTCGTTATTTTAGCTTTCGATGGAATTTCCTCTTCTGCTATTCTTTATTTTACTACGCTTATTAAATAATCTTTATATGTATATATTTTATCTCTTTAAAATGTAAAAAAAAAAAAAAAAAAAGTATTTCACAGTAACAAATCTATAGAATAGAAATGAATAACTATTAATAAATTTAAAAATTTTATATCTTAGTCAATTTAACGTCAGTTGTAAATATAAAATTAAAACTAATTAACTGACGCATATTAAAATTTTCTACCTGAAAGCTTTGTAATCTTATATTAGTCAGCAAAATATATTTTAAAATTTTGTGGTACACATTTCAAAACTTATAATACTAAATTTTTTAAAATTTATTAATTTATTTATAAAATTTAAACTAATTAACCGACGTATTTTATAATTTGCTGCCTGAAAACTATATAATCTTATACCAGTCAATAAAATCTATTTTAACATTTTGTGATACACATATAAAAACTGACAATGCTAAATTTACTCAATTTCGCTTCGTATTTCCAATGCTTTTAATTCGCATTCCATGCATACTTTTATAATGAGGAAAAAATATTCTCTACAAAAAGTACGAATCACGGAATAAAATCTTTTTCCTTTTTTATCTGAGGTATTTTAATTAAAATTCTTACATATAAACTTCTGAAAATTTCAATTACATATTCTACAAAATCATTTTTAATTTTCTTGGTCATAAGTTCGAGAAATTATTGTTTTTGGGTCAAATTTTCGAAAGTGAGTTTTTGTTATATTCAAACGTTTTGAGGTCCCCTGAAACCAAAAATCATATTTTTAGCGTTTGGTCTGTGTGTGTGTCTGTCTGTTATCAGCATATCTCAGAAACAAATTATAGCAGAAAGTTTAAACTTGGAATTCTAAATGTGTATGATATAGGGATGTTACACTAAACATTGCCTCTATGGGAGAAATTGCAGGTAAGTAGATTTTATCATCTATAGACTGCACTAAACCAAATAAAACGAATAAATATTTTTTATATGCGTAAAAATATGTTTCATGTAGAATATGGCAGGGAAATCATTCTCTGTTCATTTACAGGGCTACACAAAAGAACTAGATTATAATGGGATAATACTTGAAAACTAATGGAAGTGTATTTCAGGTTGTGCCGTGTGTTTTTAATATAGAATTATATTTATGTGCACCACGTGATATGTACATAATTTTCAGAAGATAGACAGGGCTGCCAATATTTAAGAAATAATATTATTTTCTGCTGTTAGTGATTGTGCTTTACTATATTATACAATATTATACTATACTGCTTTACTATAATATATTGAATGTGCTTTACTATTCCCAGGGAAGCTGTTCAAAAACTGAAATGAATTCCTCATAGAGATATGGTAAATAATGTATGATTTAAGCTAAATATTGTCGCTTGTTTTTTGTATATTTACACGTTTTGAGGCTTCCTGATTACCAGAGTCATGTTTTTTATTTGATCTTTGTCTGTGTCTCATAGAGTAACTTTAAAACGAATAATTTTAGGAGATCAAAATGTTGTATTTTGAAGTTAATATAAGTTTGTTGCTGGAAGAGTGTGATCAAGATTGATATATTTCAAGGAATGTTGCGTGTTAAAGTTGTCTGAATAATTTTAAGTGCACTTTGAATTTTTATAACAGATTTAAATTTTATATAAATGTAGGTGCAGTAATGAAATGGGGGGTTGAGGGGGGTGGTAGCTTCCCCCCCACATATCTAATTATTATATAAAACACTTCTAAAGCTTAATTTAAATTGTTTTAACATAAGTTTACATAACAGAACTCGTTATCTTACGGCTTAATCTCCAACCTGTATTTATAGTATTAAATTTTAGGTTTAAGAAAGTCGTGTGAGAGACACACCAGATTATTTCATTAAAAATTGTTATAATAATATTCTTAACTTTATGTACATTTATAAATTCGGATGTCAGAAAAATATTATACATAATTAAATTTTATATAATAATTTCATTTCAAAAAAGTTATTTTTGTAAAAAAATTAAATAAGTAAATAAAAAATCTAAAAATTCAATGACAATAATATAACTTTTAAATATATTTTATGTGTATAGTGTGTATGATGTTCAAAAAGAAAAAAAAACGGAAAGTAAAAAGAAAAAAAGAAAGTTTTAAATTTAAAACTGGGATAGACAGAAATGAAAATGTTATTAAAAGTTACTAAAAATTACACACGCATATATATATATATATATATATATATCTTATTGATTAAACTATCTTATTGATTAGTATACTATTTTGTATATTTCTAAATTTTATTAAACTAATTTGCATATAAAATTGCTTCATAATAATAAGGATTGGGAGTCAATAATACTGATTATACTACCGTTTGTGATTTGCATTCAATATTTTACATTGAATTATCAAATGTAAAATTATTTTAATATATTACTCAGTGTGAAATATTTAATGTAAATACAGAATCACACACTTTAATGGAGGGTAGGACAGAAGGAAGCCAGTGTGGACAAGTTGTATGCGTATATATACATATATATATATATTTCCCAAAAGAATATATTAAAAAAAAGAAGATAACATAAAATATACAGACACGACATTATTTCATTATTTAAAACATGAAAATCTGACATTGACAGATTTTAATTTAGTGCCAGAGGCCTACTGCTAAACTTGTTAATATCGACAAATTCTTTTTTAGTTAATTCGTGACGATCTAAATTTCATGATAAAGTTTTCATTAAATCAAACCAATGTGTTTCAGCTGCAGATACTGTAACAAATAACGTTGGAAGTCCAAACTGTCTTATAGCCGCAAAACAAAGTTTTTTCTCTTTTTCCCAATGAGGGGGAGGTGTGCCTTGGGGGGACTCATGTCAAAGGTGTGCCTTGGGGGGGACTCATGTCAAAGTTGTACCTTGAAGGGACTCATGTCAAAGTTGGGCCTTGGGGGGGACTCATGTCAAAGTTGGGCCGGGGGGGGACTCATGTCAAAGTTGTGCCTTGGGGGGGACTCATGTAAAAGTTGTACCTTGGGGGGGACTCATGTCAAAGTTGTGGGAATCTCATGTCAAAGTTGGGCCTTGGGGGGGGACTCATGTCAAAGTTGTGCCTGGGGGGGGACTCATGTCAAAGTTGTGCCTTGGGGAGGGACTCATGTCAAAGTTGTACCTTGGGGGGGACACATGTAAAAGTTGGGCCTTGGGGGGGCTCATGTCAAAGTTGTTGGGCCTTGGGGGGACTCATGTCAAAGTTGTGCCTTGGGGGGGACTCATGTCAAAGGTGTGCTTTGGGGGGGGACTCATGTCAAAGTTGGGCCTTTGGGGGGACTCATGTCAAAGTTGTGCCTGGGGGGGGACTCATGTCAAAGTTGTGCCTTGGGGGGACTCATGTCAAAGTTGTACCTTGGGGGGACTCATGTCAAAGTTGTGCCTTGGGGGACTTCATTCAATAAATCCCCATTCATTAAACCGACTGAAATAGGCCCTTAGCACTATTAAGAGTGTATTATAAAAATTCGACAACGCTGTACCGACTGAAATAGGGGATCCTTGGGGGGGACTCATGTCAAAGTTGTGCCTGGGGGGGAACTCATGTTAAAGTTGGGCCTTGAGGGGACTCATGTCAAAGTTGTACCTTGGGGGGACTCATGTCAAAGTTGGGCCTTGGTGGACTTCATTCAATAAATCCCCATTCATTAATCCGACTGAAATAGGTCCTTAGCACTATTAAGAGTGTATTATAAAAATTCGACAACGCTGTACCGACTGAAATAGGGAACCTTGGGGGGGACTCATGTCAAAGTTGTGCCTTGGGGGACTTCATTCAATAAATCCCCATTCAATAAACCGACAGAAATAGGCCCTTAGCACTATTAAGAGTGTATTATAAAAATTCGACAATGCTGTACCGACTGAAATAGGGGAACCTTGGGGGGACTCATGTCAAAGTTGGGCCTGGGGGGGACTCATGTCAAAGTTGGGCCTTGGGGGGACTTCATTCAATAAATCCCCATTCAATAAACCGACTGAAATAGGCCCTTAGCACTATTAAGAGTGTATTATAAAAATTCGGCAACGCTGTACCGACTGAAATAGGGGTACCTTGGGGAGGACTCATGTCAAAGTTGGGCCTGGGGGGGACTCATGTCAAAGTTGTGCCTTGGGGGACTTCATTCAATAAATCCCCATTCAATAAATCGACTGAAATATGCCTCTAGAACTAATTAAGAGTGACCTATAAAAATTCGACAACTGTACCGACTGAAATAGGCCTCTAGCACTAATTAAAAAAAAAAAAAACTCCTGGATGAGTTCTTTAATAAACATTTTCAAAATTTATATGAGGACAGCATTATGCA
The DNA here is from genome assembly GCA_963930645.1 of Salticus scenicus. Taxonomy (NCBI): domain Eukaryota; kingdom Metazoa; phylum Arthropoda; class Arachnida; order Araneae; family Salticidae; genus Salticus; species Salticus scenicus. The sequence goes on from OZ005661.1 coordinate 15,776,693, forward strand.
TCTACCGGAAAGTCGGAGAAAATCATCAAATGAACAACATATGCTATATTGATTATATGTGAGTAAATTGTTAGTAAGATTTAGCGTCACCTTTATTTTTATTTTTCATTTTTTCTTGTCGCAAAAAAAAAAAATGAAATAAATAATAATTAAATAATAATTAAAAAAAACAAATAAACAAACAGACTGTCGAACTAAATCATTTGTTACTTAAGAGCTTTTATCAGCCAAAATACTTTTTTAAATAAAATTCCCAGCACGGGGTAATGTGAGTATGATAAATAAAAAAATAAAAAAAATCTGACATTGACAGATTTTAATTTAGTGCCAGAGGCCTACTGCTAAACTTGTTAATATCGACAAATTCTTCTTTAGTTAATTCGTGACGATCTAAATTCCATGATAAAGTTTTCATTAAATCAAACCAATGTGTTTCAGCTGCAGATATTGTAACAAATAACGTTGGAAGTCCAAACAGTCTTATAGCCGCAAAACAAAGTTTTTTCTCTTTTTCCCAATGAGGGGGAGGTGTGCCTTGGGGGGACTCATGTCAAAGGTGTGCCTTGGTGGGGACTCATGTCAAAGTTGTACCTTGGGGGGACTCATGTCAAAGTTGGGCCTTGGGGGGGGACTCATGTCAAAGTTGTGCCTTGGGGGGGACTCATGTAAAAGTTGTACCTTGGGGGGGACTCATGTCAAAGTTGTGCCTGGGGAGGACTCATGTCAAAGTTGTGCCTTGGGGGGGACTCATGTCAAAGGTGTGCCATAGGGGGGGACTCATGTCAAAGTTGTACCTTGGGGGAAACTCATGTCAAAGTTGGGCCTTGGGGGGGACTCATGTCAAAGTTGTGCCTGGGGGGGGACTCATGTCAAAGTTGTGCCTTGGGGAGGGACTCATGTCAAAGTTGTACCTTGGGGGGGACACATGTAAAAGTTGGGCCTTGGGGGGGCTCATGTCAAAGTTGTTGGGCCTTGGGGGGACTCATGTCAAAGTTGTGCCTTGGGGGGGACTCATGTCAAAGGTGTGCTTTGGGGGGGGACTCATGTCAAAGTTGTACCTTGGGGGGAACTCATGTCAAAGTTGGGCCTTTGGGGGGACTCATGTCAAAGTTGTGCCTGGGGGGGGACTCATGTCAAAGTTGGGCCTTGGGGGGACTCATGTCAAAGTTGTACCTTGGGGGGACTCATGTCAAAGTTGTGCCTTGGGGGACTTCATTCAATAAATCCCCATTCATTAAACCGACTGAAATAGGCCCTTAGCACTATTAAGAGTGTATTATAAAAATTCGACAACGCTGTACCGACTGAAATAGGGGATCCTTGGGGGGGACTCATGTCAAAGTTGTGCCTGGGGGGGAACTCATGTCAAAGTTGGGCCTTGAGGGGACTCATGTCAAAGTTGTACCTTGGGGGGACTCATGTCAAAGTTGGGCCTTGGGGGACTTCATTCAATAAATCCCCATTCATTAATCCGACTGAAATAGGTCCTTAGCACTATTAAGAGTGTATTATAAAAATTCGACAACGCTGTACCGACTGAAATAGGGGAACCTTGGGGGGGACTCATGTCAAAGTTGGGCCTGGGGGGGACTCATGTCAAAGTTGTGCCTTGGGGGGACTTCATTCAATAAATCCCCATTCAATAAACCGACTGAAATAGGCCCTTAGCACTATTAAGAGTGTATTATAAAAATTCGGCAACGCTGTACCGACTGAAATAGGGGTACCTTGGGGAGGACTCATGTCAAAGTTGGGCCTGGGGGGGACTCATGTCAAAGTTGTGCCTTGGGGGACTTCATTCAATAAATCCCCATTCAATAAATCGACTGAAATATGCCTCTAGAACTAATTAAGAGTGACCTATAAAAATTCGACAACTGTACCGACTGAAATAGGCCTCTAGCACTAATTAAAAAAAAAAAAACTCCTGGATGAGTTCTTTAATAAACATTTTCAAAATTTGTATGAGGACAGCATTATGCATCTACCGGAAAGTCGGAGAAAATCATCAAATGAACAACATATGCTATATTGATTATATGTGAGTAAATTGTTAGTAAGATTTAGCGTCACCTTTATTTTTATTTTTCATTTTTTCTTGTCGCAAAAAAAAAAAAATGAAATAAATAATAATTAAATAATAATTAAAAAAAACAAATAAACAAACAGACTGTCGAACTAAATCATTTGTTACTTAAGAGCTTTTATCAGCCAAAATACTTTTTTAAATCAAATTCCCAGCACGGGGTAATGTGAGTATGATAAATAAAAAAATAAAAAAAATCTGACATTTACAGATTTTAATTTAGTGCCAGAGGCCTACTGCTAAACTTGTTAATATCGACAAATTCTTCTTTAGTTAATTCGTGACGATCTAAATTCCATGATAAAGTTTTCATTAAATCAAACCAATGTGTTTCAGCTGCAGATATTGTAACAAATAACGTTGGGAGTCCAAACTGTCTTATAGCCGCAAAACAACGTTTTTTCTCTTTTTCCCAATGAGGGGGAGGTGTGCCTTGGGGGGGACTCATGTCAAAGGTGTGCCTTGGTGGGGACTCATGTCAAAGTTGTACCTTGGGGGGGACTCATGTCAAAGTTGGGCCTTGGGGGGGACTCATGTCAAAGTTGGGCCTTGGGAGGACTCATGTCAAAGTTGCACCTTGGGGGGGACTCATGTCAAAGTTGTGCCTGGGGAGGACTCATGTCAAAGTTGTGCCTTGGGGGGGACTCATGTCAAAGGTGTGCCATAGGGGGGGACTCATGTCAAAGTTGTGCCTTGGGGGACTTCATTCAATAAATCCCCATTCAATAAATCGACTGAAATATGCCTCTAGAACTAATTAAGAGTGACCTATAAAAATTCGACAACTGTACCGACTGAAATAGGCCTCTAGCACTAATTAAAAAAAAAAAAAACTCCTGGATGAGTTCTTTAATAAACATTTTCAAAATTTGTATGAGGACAGCATTATGCATCTACCGGAAAGTCGGAGAAAATCATCAAATGAACAACATATGCTATATTGATTATATGTGAGTAAATTGTTAGTAAGATTTAGCGTCACCTTTATTTTTATTTTTCATTTTTTCTTGTCGCAAAAAAAAAAAATGAAATAAATAATAATTAAATAATAATTAAAAAAAACAAATAAACAAACAGACTGTCGAACTAAATCATTTGTTACTTAAGAGCTTTTATCAGCCAAAATACTTTTTTAAATCAAATTCCCAGCACGGGGTAATGTGAGTATGATAAATAAAAAAATAAAAAAAATCTGACATTGACAGATTTTAATTTAGTGCCAGAGGCCTACTGCTAAACTTGTTAATATCGACAAATTCTTCTTTAGTTAATTCGTGACGATCTAAATTCCATGATAAAGTTTTCATTAAATCAAACCAATGTGTTTCAGCTGCAGATATTGTAACAAATAACGTTGGGAGTCCAAACTGTCTTATAGCCGCAAAACAACGTTTTTTCTCTTTTTCCCAATGAGGGGGAGGTGTGCCTTGGGGGGGACTCATGTCAAAGATGTACCTTGGGGGGACTCATGTCAAAGTTGGGCCTTGGGGGGGGACTCATGTCAAAGTTGTGCCGGGGGGGGACTCATGTCAAAGTTGTGCCTTGGGGGGGACTCATGTAAAAGTTGTACCTTGGGGGGGACTCATGTCAAAGTTGTGCCTGGGGAGGACTCATGTCAAAGTTGTGCCTTGGGGGGGACTCATGTCAAAGGTGTGCCATAGGGGGGGACTCATGTCAAAGTTGTACCTTGGGGGAAACTCATGTCAAAGTTGGGCCTTGGGGGGGACTCATGTCAAAGTTGTGCCTGGGGGGGGACTCATGTCAAAGTTGTGCCTTGGGGAGGGACTCATGTCAAAGTTGTACCTTGGGGGGGACACATGTAAAAGTTGGGCCTTGGGGGGGCTCATGTCAAAGTTGTTGGGCCTTGGGGGGACTCATGTCAAAGTTGTGCCTTGGGGGGGACTCATGTCAAAGGTGTGCTTTGGGGGGGGACTCATGTCAAAGTTGTACCTTGGGGGGAACTCATGTCAAAGTTGGGCCTTTGGGGGGACTCATGTCAAAGTTGTGCCTGGGGGGGGACTCATGTCAAAGTTGGGCCTTGGGGGGACTCATGTCAAAGTTGTACCTTGGGGGGACTCATGTCAAAGTTGTGCCTTGGGGGACTTCATTCAATAAATCCCCATTCATTAAACCGACTGAAATAGGCCCTTAGCACTATTAAGAGTGTATTATAAAAATTCGACAACGCTGTACCGACTGAAATAGGGGATCCTTGGGGGGGACTCATGTCAAAGTTGTGCCTGGGGGGGAACTCATGTCAAAGTTGGGCCTTGAGGGGACTCATGTCAAAGTTGTACCTTGGGGGGACTCATGTCAAAGTTGGGCCTTGGGGGACTTCATTCAATAAATCCCCATTCATTAATCCGACTGAAATAGGTCCTTAGCACTATTAAGAGTGTATTATAAAAATTCGACAACGCTGTACCGACTGAAATAGGGGAACCTTGGGGGGGACTCATGTCAAAGTTGGGCCTGGGGGGGACTCATGTCAAAGTTGTGCCTTGGGGGGACTTCATTCAATAAATCCCCATTCAATAAACCGACTGAAATAGGCCCTTAGCACTATTAAGAGTGTATTATAAAAATTCGGCAACGCTGTACCGACTGAAATAGGGGTACCTTGGGGAGGACTCATGTCAAAGTTGGGCCTGGGGGGGACTCATGTCAAAGTTGTGCCTTGGGGGACTTCATTCAATAAATCCCCATTCAATAAATCGACTGAAATATGCCTCTAGAACTAATTAAGAGTGACCTATAAAAATTCGACAACTGTACCGACTGAAATAGGCCTCTAGCACTAATTAAAAAAAAAAAACTCCTGGATGAGTTCTTTAATAAACATTTTCAAAATTTGTATGAGGACAGCATTATGCATCTACCGGAAAGTCGGAGAAAATCATCAAATGAACAACATATGCTATATTGATTATATGTGAGTAAATTGTTAGTAAGATTTAGCGTCACCTTTATTTTTATTTTTCATTTTTCCTTGTCGCAAAAAAAAAAAAATGAAATAAATAATAATTAAATAATAGTTAAAAAAAACAAATAAACAAACAGACTGTCGAACTAAATCATTTGTTACTTAAGAGCTTTTATCAGCCAAAATACTTTTTTAAATCAAATTCCCAGCACGGGGTAATGTGAGTATGATAAATAAAAAAATAAAAAAAATCTGACATTGACAGATTTTAATTTAGTGCCAGAGGCCTACTGCTAAACTTGTTAATATCGACAAATTCTTCTTTAGTTAATTCGTGACGATCTAAATTCCATGATAAAGTTTTCATTAAATCAAACCAATGTGTTTCAGCTGCAGATATTGTAACAAATAACGTTGGGAGTCCAAACTGTCTTATAGCCGCAAAACAACGTTTTTTCTCTTTTTCCCAATGAGGGGGAGGTGTGCCTTGGGGGGGACTCATGTCAAAGGTGTGCCTTGGTGGGGACTCATGTCAAAGTTGTACCTTGGGGGGGACTCATGTCAAAGTTGGGCCTTGGGGGGGACTCATGTCAAAGTTGGGCCTTGGGAGGACTCATGTCAAAGTTGCACCTTGGGGGGGACTCATGTCAAAGTTGTGCCTTGGTGGGACTTCATTCAATAAATCCCCATTCAATAAACCGACTGAAATAGACCCTTAGCACTATTAAGAGTGTATTATAAAAATTCGACAACGATGTACCGACTGAAATAGGGGTAACTCGGGGGGACTCATGTCAAAGTTGTGCCTTGGGGGGACTTCATTCAATAAATCCCCATTCAATAAACCGACTGAAATAGGCCTCTAGCACTAATTAAGAGTGACCTATAAAAATTCGACAACTGTACCGACTGAAATAGGCCTCTAGCACTAATAAGATTTTTACATGGTTGCAGGTTGTTTGTAACCATATAAAAAAGTAACATTCATTTCCAAGAATGATACAAAGCAACGTTAGAAACATTAACGAAATTTCACTTTTGAAACAAAAATGCTACAATGTATTTCCTGTCAGAAGCTTTATTATATTAAAAATATTCATGAATTAGCAGTATACTTTACTGACTGACATAAAAATTAATAGAGGGCAGAGGTGAGTGAGGGAGTGTGTGGGTTTTATATCGCGCTAGTGTTATGCTATGAACAGTGTGGGACACAGCACTAAGGGTTATCCAGAGACACGCCATCACGATTTTGTTCCTCCACGGAGGGAATGTTTGCATGCTTCAGTGAGAATTAAAAAGGAATTTGTCAAGGTATTTATGATTAAGTCGCAAGATTTTGCAATATTAAGATTTTTTTCTTCATTTATAATTATTTATTATAATTAAGATTATTATTATTAAGATTAATATTATTTTTAATATAGTTATATTTTATGCAATATTAAGAATAGCAAAACAACTTTTAAGAATGAGTGAGTGAATGAATATATGAACTAAAGGTAATAGTTTCTTGTCACATTAGAAAGTTTTTTGACACTTTGTAATTTAAAGAGTTTCAAAAAGAGATTTCCTCGATCTTTATAGGCCAAAATTTATAAATAAAACTTTTTTGTTATTTCCCTCGCCTGTTAAGCGTTATTCATGTATGCGGCCATAGAATTTTTCATTAGTAAAGTTGGATTTAAAAAATATTTTCTGAACAACGTGCATACTCTGAATAACTTATAATGAGTTTCGCCTGACTAAATATTTCTATTTTAAGATCGTTTACATTTCACCGATTCGATATATTGGAAAATTTCCATAATCTTCATGTAAAGCACAGATTTATTTCTTTGCTCATATAAACTATTTTCGCATCTCTTGAGAAGTACTAAACATTTTACAATCGTATTTGGATCATTTATTTGTGTATAAGTCTAACACATTCCTGTTAAATGGTCTATAATTTTTCCATTGCTCAACATATAAAATCTAGGATCAGCTGTTCGCAATTTAATTAATAAATTTTTGTCATAAAACTAGCCGTCGAAACCAGTCATTTTCTGAATTATGCACTTGCCTGTAACAAAGTGAAAGATTACACTAACAAGAACCAAAGCATGCACATACAC